>ML121527.1:769386-919721 GCA_003788615.2 Terfezia boudieri ATCC MYA-4762 | reverse complement strand
TTAACAATTTAATGTGAGGATCCAAGGGAAGAAAGGGAAGAGAGACCGAGTTGCAGTCTTGCATGCCGAATTTAAGAAGTAATTGGTCGATATATGTTCTCTATGATAGGGTAACGCAGTCTGTATGCTAGTTAATCTGGATGCCTAAAAGCCAGCTCAGTTAAAGCAGACCGAGTTCGCTCAGTTTGAACTCTCTCTTTAGCGAATTCTTCAGTTTTTTCCCCTTTCATCTGTGTTAGGCCCCGCAATAGTGATATCGTTTTGATGGGGATCCGGAAGCCTCGTTAGAGGTAGATCCGGAAACCTCATTAGAGGTTGATCTGGAAGCCTCGTTATTGCTGAATCCGAGAGCTTTATTAGAACTGGATCCTGAAGCTTCAATACTGCTGGCAAGAAGGGAACTGTTCTTGCTTTAATTTTCTGCACTCTTGCCAGGCGTGGCCGACGGGATTACCGCCATGCTTCTGGCAGTAACTGCAAGTTTTAGTAGGTTCAGAGTATTTACGCTCTGGAGGTCTACTAAGCTTGCGCTTTTTGTTGTTGCCCACTATTAGAGCAGTATCTCCGCCATCATATTGAGTACCGGTGTCTTCCAATTGATTATTGGATGCGAGACCCAATATCTGATAATGCACATCTGCATAAGTTAGATCAGCTTTAGTAGTAAGATTGTCAACTGGGTTTGGGTAGACATGGCTTAGAGCAGCCAGAAGGAAGTCTCTTTTCGCTTTATCCTCCTCAAGGAATGACCTAAACTTTTGTCTGTATAAATCAGACCCAGAAGCCAGTTGATAAACCCTCCCACTGATCTTCGAACTTATCCATAAATTCTGATACTAGTTTACCTTTCTCTAGCTTATTGAAGAGGAGACATAAACCAGCCACTTGGTGTACAAAAGAGAAAGCCGTATCTCGGAAATAAGTCTCTTTAAGGTATTTCCATATAGCATGGGGCGACCTATATTTTGAGACCTTCTTGAGAATCGGCTTACTTATTTTTTTTCTCGTTGGTTGTCTTTATTGCGTTGGTTGTCTTTTCGGTGAAATCTATCAATGTGCCTAATCCGGGCTCATAACCTCTTGAAACGAGAGGTCATGAATAGCAACAATGACACAGCGAATAGATAGATAAATGGCCAGTAAAGGGACACTTCACCGGATATGTATGCGAGAATACAGTAGGCTAGTGCGAATGTATGAGAGCACGTAGATAAGAATAGAGATTCGAGTATATGAGTATATGAGACGTTCGAGTATATGCGACATTCATTCCCAACCAACACCTTCTAGAGACGCAACAAAAAGCTCTATATACATGAAGGGACAATGCGAATAGCTATTGCTATTACAGGTAAGTATTGCGAGAAAGCAAGTATGTGCTGGAGATACGTGAGGTTGCGTGAGTGGCATATCGCCACAATGTCATATACCTACTTTTCAACAATATCATGATCTACAGATACGAGTTAATTAGTTATTGACCGGTCGGCATGATACCACAGTACGATGGACGACGATAGCACCGAGCCGAAGAAGAGAAAGGTCGCTACGAAGTATAAGCAATCGTATTCCAAAATGACCGTGAAAGAAGCCCAGGCAAGGCTAGGTTTCAACATAGATTTATTATTCCACGACGCGATTGTGGTTAAGCATATGCTAGAGCAAGGAAGCTCTACATTGGAAGGATTGAAGCCGGATGTCATCGCTAAGATCAAGGAAACGGCCTCTGCGAGGGGTAGTGCAACCAAACTAAGGAAACGGTTTATTATCAGCTAGTGCGACATGTTGCAATCGAAGGGTATCCTGGTAGGAATATGGAGTTTACTGAAGCCAACGTTAATGACTTGGTGTATTCTATCATAAGTCCAATAATATACGAATTCCAGCAATGGCAGAAGGAACAGCAAGCGGGAGGCAGGCCGATATATTTACGGAGGGATAAGGAATTCATTGTGATAGACTTGATCAGAACAGCGACTGAGGCCAAATATGTCCTTGTGATAGAAGGAAGGAGGTCTAGTCTTGTGGAAGCGATGAAACAATAAGGGTATTCAAACTTGATTTTTTAATTCAAAAACCTAAACGACTTTCTGATCAGAATAATTTCAGGTTTGAATACACCCATTTGCGACCGTTTAAACTGGGGCGTTTTAGCTGTCTCACGTCATCTTGGCGGTCAGCTGGCACGTGGTTGATATCAGCTGACACACACGTGAGTTAATGTCATGAGGTAAGCAGAGCCGCACCCGCACCCAAGAAATGTGCAAACCTCCGAACCCTGTGCAATGTGCAAACCTCCGAACCCTGTGCTTTACCTATGCACCCCCGTTTTACCCTCTCTCGATGCCCGTTGCAGGAAACTCTGGAAGGACTCTGCCTGTAGGTAGTACATGTCTTTCTCGATACCTTCCAGGAACCACTCTATCAGGAACTTGCGTTGGCTTTTGCGAGGCATGCTTGTTGCTGTTGCTTGTTGAGATTTTGTTGTGTTAACGAAACAACTCTGTCGGGATCACATCATACTCGACATCACATGATTGCACATGATCGTCACCCACCCCACCCCCTCCTGGCATCACTCGGGGCAACTTGCGTCATAACGAGATCGTTTAAAAGCTCCCCTGAACGGTCGTTTAAACGCCGTTTATAACGACTTTAACGAGGAATTCTCGTTATATTTTTAAGGCGCCCAGACCGTTCAAACCGATCTGAACGGTTTTTAAAAAACCACATTCTGACCGATTTTTTTGAATTAAAAAATCATGTTTGAATACCCTTAATGTTTACTTGCAATGAGGGATATGAGGGGGAACAATGGCCAAGGCATGGTATATGGGTTCGTGACGACAGGAGAAGATTGGAGAATGCTAAGCTACGATGGCACAAATTTTCGCATGACACGCAAGTTTAACGCGATGTTTGATGGAATGGAAGAAGACAAAGTCCGATGGATGAAAGATTATTGCATTGTGGTAGAGTGTATGTTGTTCGCATTGAGCGACGGAGGAATTGTGAAGAAGGACGTGGTTGTGGGAGAAGAGGCGGTAAGTTCATTATCATTTAGTTTTGGTTGTTTAATTGCGGTAGCTTACGAAGGAAATTATAGGAGAAAAGCATCGGATGGTAGGGGAGATAGGGATCGGAGGTTTAGTTTTGTTCAAAAGTATTTTTTTGTCTCGGTACAAGGGATGTAATTAACGAATGGGAGAAAGATTTCGGAAGTGCATTTATTTTGTTATGTGTTATGGGGGGGCTCAGACGGGGTATGTGGAGAAGGAGTACCTAGTAAGCATAAAGTCACGGATAGGATTAAATGTTTACATGCCACGAAGTGATTAGTCTGGTTACGAAGTGATATGATTCTGGAACCTCTGCGTTTAATGCGCTGCTTCGAAACCAAACCACCCTCCACGAAAAGCATATCTATTGACCACGCCGGAAATGACACATCTTCCATCTCGACCGCGAATTCCAGTAGTAAATGCTCCATCTCTTCCTGATACGCTATGAGACATGATGCGATACACCCACGGCTCATAGTTCACATTAATACGACCTACCCATTCATTAGCATCAATCAGCATACTCTTACAACTCAGCACTTACTATCGCAATAGACATCATAGTGTCCGGCCTCCAGTCTAGTATTTGTCCTCATAACTATGTGACCCGAATCTCTCTCTTGTACTCGGATAGGCGTCTTCGTAATAAGCAGTATCGCCAGCATGTCCAGAAAATTCGCTTCCGTGACAGAGCCATTCTGAATAAGTCCTCCTAAAGCATCCCCAGGCGATGTAGCATCGTAAAACTGAACGTTTCGACCCAAAGAACGGTCAATCGGCATTGTTGAAACTGTTAGAGAACAGGTCTACGGAAGCGCGTAATGTAAAGCACAGGAGCGTGTACAGCGATAGGTATATTTAGCAGAGCCTTTCCGGACGCTTAAGTCTACATATCGCATTGCATAAAGAAGGGAATGCCGGGTATGCTGGGTATGCTGAAAACGCGTAGCAAAGGGAATACGCTGGTTATGGCAGTGGGAGACATCGTATCGCGTACGGAAAGGAGTGTATAGGGATATATCGGGTATGCTGAGTATTGAGTGACGCGTGTAACAGAGTATGCCGGACACTGGGTATGCCAGGCACTGGGTATGCTGGCGTCTGAGTATGTTGTGTGTTGGTAGTGAAGTCTGGTTAGTGTTGCTTTAGCTTTCCCATCTAACACTCGCCCGCTAGTCTAACACTTGCCATTCTCTAACTAGAGCCATATAGCTGTAACTTTTGCTAATAGACCCGCCCGACTAATCCTAGTCTGGTGCCAACCAGACTAGACTAATCCTTCATAAGCATCAAGTGAACGAAAACCCAAGCTAATGAAATCTCTATTTCCTCTAGTCTGTGGAGGGTGTTGTGCCAACCAGACTACGTTTCCTCCATTTCAAAACATCTCCGTTTCCTTCATAGTGGACTAGCTGAAGTTATATCTCTGATTTGAATTGAGGACCTCATAGTGCTGGATCTTAAAGAGCCCGTCATTTTGATTTCAGAAATAAAACAATGGAGAAATTACAAGAATTTCCGGGTTCTATTGTGTTT
The DNA here is from genome assembly GCA_003788615.2 of Terfezia boudieri ATCC MYA-4762. Classification (NCBI taxonomy): domain Eukaryota; kingdom Fungi; phylum Ascomycota; class Pezizomycetes; order Pezizales; family Pezizaceae; genus Terfezia; species Terfezia boudieri. The sequence continues at coordinate 915,123 of ML121527.1, read as the reverse complement.
TGCTGGCTACCTAGACGCGAATCAAATGAGTTTTGCAGTAAATGCACTCAGACTCAAATTAAATATTAACAGACTACTGTAAAAAACACATTTGAACCCAAACTCACACTACGCTCGAGTGCCAGAGGATCTTGCCATGAGACTGAGAGGGATTTAGCTAGCTCTCTTGTTATTGTTAAGTGTATGTTTACTAAGCAGATATACCATGGAGAAAGTAGCTAAGGGGTTTAGAGCTTTTATGTTATGTTAGCGTCAATCGCTACCGTATGGCAAGTACAGATCACTATCATCGAGTGCCAACCAGACTATATCATCGAACATTCATTGCCCCTACAGCACGCTAGCTGTAACGCACTCTGTAGTGGAAGATTTTGATCGTAAGAAGCCGTATCTCAAAGTTCAATTAACTGCGATAACTGTACAAGGCTGGAAACTGAGTAGAAGAGGGGTAGTCTTGAGGTTTACGTAGACCTCAAAGGTTTCGCTATTTTTATTTACTAACAAATGGTTGCTATGGTAACCTCGGAAGTTGTCAGGTTACCATAGCAACTTAACAAGAAAGTTAACAAGAAAGTAACTCTATTATTTCACAAACCCCTTCAGTCTTGCCGCAACCTCCATCTCCAATCTCTCCTTCCCATACCTTTCTCCGCTGATCACCTTAATCATATCCTCTCCTACAAAATCATGCTCAAATATCGGCTCGCCCGCTCCTCTTATGTTTGCCAACACTGATTGTCTGAAATGCCACCTCAATAACTCGTCCAACACCCGATGCAGATCATTCCGATCTCTGCAAACTCCATCAAGAACTCTTCCATCCAATCCTAACGAATCGAAACCGAATACCACAATGTTGTACCCATCCTATCACTAATCAGCTCCGTAATTATAAAAACCTTGCAAAGCAAACTCACATCTGGATTCACTGACACCAAGTACTGATCAAACGCATTGTGAATGCTCGACTGAAGCAACATCCCGTTCTGTATCGAATTGATTTTTGACGCTCCGTTCGTATCCTCCATATCGGAAATCCATCGGCTGAAACCCCACTGAATCTACAAGTTTTCTGTGTTTAATGGAAATATATGTGCTGCTTCGAACATACTCCAGCCGCCTACAATAGCTCCTCTGTTCACTACACCTAAAATCACACATCACCCATCCCGCGAACGGATTCCTATTCTAAACGCATCTTCTCTTCCTGAGACATTGAATGAAATAAGTCGCTGAACCCACCGTTCATCATTGACATTAATCGGACTTACCCATTCATTAGCACACATCAATCGACATACTCCCATGCACTTACTATCGTAATAGATATCATATTCTCCTAACCCTAGCTGGTTGCTTATGCTCGTAATAATGTGACCTGTCCCTCGAATAGGTGTCTCCGTAAAACCAGACTAGTTCCAGACACCTACCTAATACAATATCCAAATCGTTCCACTTTCGCCAACAAATAGTCCTCGGCTCCGGCCAAGGATCTATATTTATACCATGGTAGGTAGGTATTACCCAACAGAGCAGTAGCGAAGGTTATTGGTAGGGATTCGTCTCAGTGTATCCAGGTACCTGACATTGGTATACAACATTCGTCATATCAGGAAATTATTCGAATAGAGCTCCATGGCTATGAACCGCTCGGCAGGAAGAGACGTCCATATCTACAACGCCAATGATCCAACGGAACCACTCGGCGGCCTCATTCTTACGAATGGTGTGACGAATGCAAACTTTTATGCCATGATAGAGGTCTTTTTGTTCTTCAATGGAGACTACGTCCTGCGACATGAAGGTGTCACTGATGTTCCGAGGGACGAGCAGGCTCTTCAGCCCGGGAGTTACTTCATTGTTACGGATGGTGAGTTAAGTATGTAATGCCTATGTGGTCCAGCAGCTGCTGAGTTTCAACAGGCTCAATTACGGTGAGCAATGAACCTTGGTTGGTTCGTACGATTTCCGTTTCTAGCGGTACCCGAGTCGCAGTTTTCCGTGAAGCCGTGCGTGAGCGGGATCGACGATGTGTTATCACAGGACGAACGGTAGTTAGTGCTCGAGGTGCCTGGACCAGCTTCGAGGCCGCACACATTTTCCCATTGGCATACGAGGATCACTGGATTCGGCACAACTACGCTCGCTGGATCACCATTCATCCGGATTCCGGAGGATCGATCAACTCGATTCAGAATGGAATGTTGCTAGACCGTTCCATTCACACGCTTTTCGATACCTACGATATATCGATTAACCCTGATGTATGTATGTCATATTAGTTACTACAAGTCCAAACCGCTAAATTACTTCAACAGGATAACTACAAGGTCGTTTGTTTTGATATTGATGGATTTGGCATCGCTGGAAAGCACATCGAGTTTGTAGACGATGATCGCAGACCAGCCGACCAGTTACTGCGGTGGCATTTCCGGCAGGCCGTGCTCGCAAATATGAGAAGGGCTGGAGAGCCCGTGTTTGAGTGCGACTTCCCACCTGGTAGTGACATGATGGGTGAGATCATGAAAGGGCCAAGGGCAGCGGAGAGAATGGAGTTCGAGCTGTTCAATCGGCTTTTAGTATAATTCAGAAAAAGGGCAATGCATGTATTGCTCTAATATTTTGTAAATAGAACAATTCAAATTACGCCTAGCGGGGAGTGGTTCTATGGTTCCTCCCCTTCACGTTATGCTAACTACTTCTGTTCCTCACGCTATGCTAACTCCATCGACTTCCACTTTTAGTAAAATATTTCTTTTCTCCACGCATCAGGCTCTGCCCTCCCATTGATCAATAAGAAAATAACTTATCAGCGCAAAAAATTCCTTACGTAAATAACTATACATCCACAAAGTCTCTCAATCTTGCTGCAACCTCTATCTCCAATCGCTCTTTTCCATACTTCTTCTTGCTGATCACCTTAATCATATCCTCTCCTGCAAAATCATGTTCAAATATCGGCTCGCCTGCTCCTCTCATGTTTGCCAATACAGACTGTCTGGAATGCCATCTCAAAAAGCTCGTCCGACACACGATGCACATTATCTGGATCTTGATAAACTGGATCAAGCACTCTTCCGTCGACGCACAAGGTATCGTCATCAAATACCACAATCTTATAATTGTCCTATGACTTAGTCAGTATCCATATCCATATACTTATAATTCAATGATTGCCCTTGCCAATGACTTTGCAAACTCAATATAACTCCTGATCTACTATCGCTCGAAAACATACGTAACCCAATTTCTAATGCCCACATCACTTAATTAACCCATATACCTTAACCTCGCATAATTAAAAACTAAAATTAAATACCTTACCTATATATCCGACAACCGTATTATTCCCGATGACTGTCCAACTCCGATCTACCGTACTGTATTCCGTTGACTGCCTATTCCAGCGACTACTCACTCGGGAATAGCCCTACTAAATACCCTTCTTTACTTGCCTAAAGATGCATGACACTAATGCATCTACCCCTTGTCTAGGTAGTGCCCTTGGCGAGGGCGATCACTTCCTGAGTCTGGAACCACCAGGGGGCTTTTCCCTAGTCTCGTGCCTTTTCCCCAACCAGACTATTTTCCCCTGAGGAAAGGATGTTCCCTTTGCATGGCCAAGATGCCGGGATGGTGTTTTAGCTTCATGCATCCTTTAGGCATCCTCTAGGATAATGCCAAGTAAAGAAGGGTATATACTTGTAGTAGGGGAACGGTGTATCTATCGGGAGATTATTTTAAGGAGAAGTTTTGTTTTTGCAGAAGGTTAGTAATTTTATTTGAGCGAGGTTTAGTTATTTTAGTTGGCGGAAGGGGTATAATTAACATGTTATATTCAGTGTAGTCATAGATTGAGCAATATCGTCGGATGAGGAAAGGGAGTATGGACAGGCTGTGAGCGCGAGTTCAAAAATGGTCAACGTGGAGGAGAAAATTTGGTAGTGGAAGGGGGGGGGGGGGGGGGGGGGGCAAGAGAGTGTTTATGGTGAATAGGAATAGTGGGAAGTTTGTGGAGTATCGGTACGAAGAGAGTTTGGTTCATAAGAGTGAATGGAGTTGAGTGGGAAATTAGTCGACAGATTGGGGAATAGTATGTATTGTTGTCGTTGAAGGTGAGATGGGGTTTATTGAATATAAGGTTTGAAGGGTACGTAAGCTAATATTGTTTTGTGAGCAGATAGTGAAAGTCGACTGACAAGTTGTTTTTGAGAGACGTATCGGGTTGGATTTGATAGACTTGTGAATTGGTCGGTAGGGTCGTGGGTTAAGGGATGTGTTTTTAAATGTTATGTGAGTGGTTATGGGGAAGTATTATGGTGATGGAATGAGAAATTTATTAAGTGAAGTCATGGAATTATTTATTTTAACATGACATATCTATTATTTTGTTATTGTTGATGGGGGGGGGGGGGGGCGATCTGGGGGGGGCGGAGCCCGGAGTGAGGAGAAGAGTATTTAGCATTGGTGATGGAGTAGGCTGGTTAAGCATTGAGTTAGGTGTAGGAGTAGTTTGGAGCGAAGCGACTTGAGTTGGGGGACGTAGGAGTATTACGGGCGAAGCGAGGAGAGTGTGGGAAGGATAGTAGTTAGCATTTGGGTGAGGTCGTTAGTAGATTTGGTCATTAAGGTACGCAATTTGTTTAATTAATTTAGCATAGCGTGGTGAAGGAGTATATAGGTACTGGTGCACTCTGTGATTGGAGGTCAATATTCTCAATATATTGCTTCAAAACGAAATACAAGATGTCCTGAACTATACGTATCAAAAGTGATTGCAGAGCGCCTGTAACTCCAAACGAGATTTTTCGGAAAAGATCCCCACCACCCAACGTAGAAAAGCCAAATCTCTTCAAACAGCCTCAGAGCATCGTTGAGTACCGTACTTTCCCCGACTCAGACACCCATTGGGGAAGTGGAGCACATGCTGTTAAGCCTCCACCAAACCCGCTGCTACCGTTTGCCCAAAGGCTCTCAACACAATCCTTGTACCCACCTCGACAGGGATAGTGCCCCCTCCTATCACGCCTGGGCCATTGTCTACCTGGACGGTGATACTTGCTAAACCTCCGGCCAGAATATGTCTCGGCTTCTTCTTCGTTACGGTTCCCGTTGCCTTGTCGTACACTGCAATCATTTTTGCTACTCTCCCCGCTGTATTCAATCTGCCACGGTGTATATCCACCATCATTGGCGTGATACTCTCAAACGCAAGAATCTTCATATTGAAAGAAGAAACTGCAGGGATGGGATGTGTCGGATCGCAGAGGATATCGCCTTGTCTGTATATATGTTAGTATCAGATTTTATCTGGAAAATTAGCAAAGGAGGGTGGGACAAACCTTATATGGTCAATCTCAATGCCAGCCAAGTGTAAGACGGCGTTGTGTCCAGCAATAGCCCAATCACGTTGCTCGTCGTCGACCTCTATGGCCTTCACAGCAGCCCTCTCCCCCGTGGGCATATCCACCAGTATGTCTCCCACTTGAACCGACCCAGCATCTACCCTACCGGCTACCGAGACAGGATGCATAACCCCTCCTCTAAATACATCCGCTACCGTTAGCCTGAACGGCTTCTCAATAGCCCTCTTCGATGGTTTTGTTTTCTCTGCAGCACCTAATTGTCAGCAAGGGGCTGTCAATACCAAAAGATTTCCAGTTCTCACCTAATTCATCGACCAGCGTGCCTCCAGTATACCAGGGTATCAGGCCTTCCTTTGGCTTCTTGGTGACATTGGCTCCTGTCAGACCACTACACGGAACAAACGACACATTCTTAGGATTAAACCCTGCCGTCGTCAAAAACTGTCCTATTTGCGCGGTAATTTCCTCAAATCGAGCTGAAGACCAGTTGGCGTTATCCAATTTATTTACCGCTACAATTATTCTTTGCACTCCCATACTCCGTACGAGCAATGTGTGCTCCTTCGTCTGCCCGCGGAAATTGAATCCAGTCTCGAACTCTCCTGTAGTGGAATCTATGACTAAGACTGCAAAATCGGCTTGTGAAGCTCCGGCTATCATGTTCGGTATAAAGTCTTTATGCCCGGGGGCATCTAAAATGGTGTAGCTACAATTCTCCGTCTCAAACTTGTTGCTGGCAATGTCGATCGTAACACCACTAGAAGGTATTAGTGGTTGAACATCGAAGCACTTATAATTATAACATGAACTCACCGACTTCTCTCCTCACTTGTCTGATCCAGCACCCAAGCAAACGCAAAGGAGGACTTTCCAATCTTCTCCGCTTCTTGCTTGTACTTTTTAAGTGTTCGCTCATCAACGACACCTAGGTCATACAGTAGCCTTCCCATCAAGGTACTCTTGCCAGCGTCCACGTGACCTATGCCAATTTGTTTAATGCTTATTTCAACGATGCAGGACCGAAGGGGCGCATACCAATTACTACAAAGTTAGCATTTTCCTTTGTCTTCAACTTCTTGTATTCTTCAGCCACATCTAGATTCTTCCTAGTCTTTGCAACCCTCTCCAGCTCTGCAGTATTAGATACAGTGATATTTGGTTGCTGTTGACCTCCGAGGCTCATTTCCTTTACACTGTTCGCAACATCATCTGCTGGTACTTGCGTTTTTGGGACGTCCTTAACCTTTGCCTTCGCATTACCAAAACCTGTATAATTGAGCAGTCAAAACATATTTGGTCTAGAGAAGAATCCGAGGAAGATTGTAACACTACCTTTAACCTGGCTCTGCGCTGCCAGAACCTTGTCATCAGGGCTAGGTTCAGCAAAGGCGTTACTTGATGCTGCTGGAGGCGCATTGACTGTAGCTGAGTAGTAGAACAACGTTGCGTTAGTTATCTTTTCTGCATATGGTTTTACTATCCTCTCCCCAAACATAGACACTGCAAATGACGATGGAGATGCCCTCGGAGTAACAACAAAAGGCTGCACTGCCTCCTCAACTTCAATCTTCTCTCCTGGCTTTGTATTGGTATAGTCAGCGGCAGTGGGTAGGTCGCAGGCGAGGCGAATCTGTTCAGCGACTTTCTTCACAGTAGGTGGTAGTGCTGGAGATGCAGTCGCTGTAGGCTCTATTGCTGACACCTCCGTCGCTGCAGGTAGGGTGGATATGGCATCATCCAGTGCTTGGACTGGCGATACTGCCGCTACCGGTGAATTGAGGGTCGTAGGTGATACTGGCCCTTTCTTCTCCGCTAACTTTGATAATAGGCCCACGGCACCCTTCTCTTCCTTCCCCACATTACCCGCGCTAGATTCCTGTTGTTTCTTCTCTGCTGCTGCCTTTCTCGCCTTCGCTAACGCAGCCAGCTTCGATGTCTTTCCCACACCAGACCCTCCCAATAAACCTCCCCTGGGGTGTATTGGCTCAATCACAATGTTTGCCCTCCGGTCACTGGATATAGCTCCCCAGGGTGCATCGTCCCAGAACCCCACTGGCACTCGATCCCACCGCAGTGCGTTTAATTTCAAGGAAGATCCGGGGACTATGAGTTCACTGAATTGGCCTTGATATCCAGTCCAACCAAGACCTGACAGACGCTCAAATCGTTAAGACAAACTTCTCTTTGGCGCACATTGTGACAGATGCCGGTACTTACAGGCCTTTCAGGGTCTCGCAACGCTCATCTTGTAGTGTGCTTGAAGATGAAAAATATTTACGCTTACCTTTCTTCTGGCTATTTGCCTGCAACTGTCCCTTCGCCTTTGACTGCTTTTTCTTCTTCTCCTTTACCGTATGTTGAGGCGTGGCCGGCCTATAGGTATCTAGTCCACCCCAACCCCCGTCAGTCTTGGAGCGTTATCAAGCCCAGAACGCATTGAAAATGGCCGAAGCCTACCCAGGATGTAATGTATCGTCTTTGGAACATCATAGTAATAATCCCACAAGATGTCTTCTATCGCCTTGTTCGAGCACCCTGGGACCTCTCCAATCGTAGCTTTCACCTGCGCCAATGCAGCGGCCATTTGTACTTTATCCTCCTGGGACATCTCTGCCAAAGAGGTTAGCCAACCCGCACCCCATCCCGATAAGCGACTCCACATACGTTCCCCTTCATCGCTATATTCATTATATTCATACTCATAGTCCGCTAGCTCCTCGTTCAGGTCCAAGTTACGGATAGCTTGGTGTCTCGACATGATTTCGGGCTACGCTGAATCGGGGGGTAATGTGGGGTCAGAGACGCAGTTGGTGTCAGGCGATTAGAGATTAAGGACTGAGAGAAACGGAGGCAGAGCCTCATAGGTTTTAGGGTTTCCCGAATACTTTGGTATGACAATAGCCAATCCACGAAGACTTGTAATATAATAACCGAAAACACATAAGTAATTAGTAATTATAATAAAGTACTGTATATTCCGGCAACCTCAAGGCCGGTCACTGCGGCCCGGGGACGATAGAGGCGCTATGGCAGTACCTAATCTCACTGCCATCGGGATGGTACCTGCCCATATGCATAAGGATCTCTCGGATGCTTATTATTTTTTTCTTTTGCTTGATGGACTTACTCCGTACATACCTCTGCCTTTCCTAAGAAGGATAACTGACAAACGCTGGCTTGTCCTAAGAGCTCATTCGGAGTTATAATACTGTTCTAGATTATAACCTTCAGTTGGCTTGTTCTAGAGTTATAATACTCGTTTGGCTAATTCCGAGGTTATAGAGCTCGTTCGGAGACCATAGAGCTCATTCGGAGGTTATAGAGCAGCTCATTTGTACATTTAGTTATGTGCACATTTCAGGTTCATAAACACGCGGAGCTAACATGTACTATTACATTTACACACTTGCAATAAAACACCTACTACGTCCAGTGGCAGCAGGGGTAAATGTGATTTTTTTATTTTTATTTTTATATTTTTTTCGTTGCTGGTGCATGTACACCAAACAACCCACTCTCTTCAAAGAATTATTTTAAACAAATCCCCAAGTCCTTTGGAGATTAACTTAGAGTTTCCAATTTTCAGAACAATAACAATAAGAGCCTTATTAGCAAAGAAGGTTGACTGACAACATGGTGTCGTCATAAAAATTTGTTGTGGGCGTTTTCGTAATCATAATTCCATTTGGTTGTGAGACGCTAATGGCACGGGACTATGCACATCATGGAACATTAGATAGCAAATCCAACTCCCATCAACCAGACTACTCCCAACCCCACTCCAGTCTTGTGAGGGCTGAGCTAGCCTTCCCTATGTTCTCGCCCTCCTCCACCCCTCCCTGTATTGTTCCAATTGAATGTAAGCGGTGGACATACTTCATATACAATTATCGTGAAAATTTGCCCTATATTGCAGCATATCCAGACACTTAGAGGTCTATCTAGATTTATCAGTCAAGCTGCCATTCCTTTAAAATCAATGCTGAGGCCTGGCCCGGGAAATTTCAAGTCATACTCTGGGTTACCCACTTGCAAATGTCAACAGGAGACTCGGTCATGGAACTCTTCAATTAGTGCAGCGGGTCGACTGTCCACGAGTACCATCTACTACATACTCTAGTAACGTTACCTGCTTTACACAGCTGGGGATTGGGCATATAGTATAAATATCCTGATTTACCCTGAATTTATAACATGCAGCTCAAGCATGCGAGAGAAAAAGCTAGTCTCTCTCACCTGGTTTTTTCCTCTCTGTACCATCATGACGCAAGGACACTCCGCACTAAACCCTCTTACAGTCCATCTGCCAAAATACCTGCAGATACCATTTCTTAATTAGCGGGAAGAATTCGTGAATGTGAATATTTCTTCCAGGTGGTAAGGAAGAAAACGTACATAGGTCTTCGAGTTTTAATGATGCTAGTTGCTTTTACTTGCATCGTGATTATGAGATTAGTCAATCAAGCCAGTATGGCAGCAATGATGAGACACACTCGAGTTTTGACTTTCCATTTTCAGCCAGCGTATGGACTGCTTTATCCTATTTTACGCCATGAGAGTACTGCCCATTCTCAAAAGATTAAAAGAAAAGGGGTATTATAAATCCCAAGCTCCAGTTGGTATATATTCACAAAACGACCCACCGAGAAAAGTAAAAGCACCACATATACATCACAACACCCAAGCAAAAAAATTGACATCCTTAATAAAATGTAAATAGAGGTGTCCATGACCAAGAGTGAATATATATTAACAGTAAGCAAGTGAAGGAAGCACAGGTCCCAGTGCACTCCAGGCATGTATGAAGTGGAGTCATAAAAACAAAGCAATTATTTATTATACCGCTCAAACAATCAAACCCCAAATAGACACAATCAGACCTCATCTCAAGCCCAACCACCACAGCTCGGCGCACTTCCCGCTCCCTTCGGATGGTTTTGCAAAGTCAGATAAGACAGTTATTTATCAATTCCCAAGCAAACTAATCATCGGTGCTCATTCCATGCATGGACTCAATAAAACACATCATAGCCCGTAACTCATGACCGTCATCAATAGCAATGTTGCTGCAAGAAAAACAGGGAAGAGCTCGCCAAACCAACCAAGCCAGCAAAAAGTGCAAAATTTCCAAGTAAAGCAAGGGGATCACAATCTGCAACTCCACTCCATTACCATCACCACATATCGTCATCCCTATTCCCCGCTGCACCATCCCCCGCATGCTGTTGTTGCTGGTGGTATTGCTGCGATGGCGAATAGTACTGTTGGTGATACTGCTGCTGCTCATATTCTCCACTGGTAGTCCCATCCACATGCGCATTTTGCGAGTGACTTCGTGGAGGATGCTGGTACTGTTGGCGTTGTTGAGGTTGATCATCAAACTCATATTCGTAATTCTGGGAATCCTCGGCATAGTCAACCTGCCCATTTGAACCCTGTGTGATCCAAGTTAGAACTCCCGCTCGACAAGGCAAAGAAGCATTTTTCATGGACTCACATCATCATATTGATAGTACTGCTCGGCTTGTTGCTCGTACTGTGAGTGCTGCTGCTCATAGTGGGTATGTTGCTGCTGATATACCTGCTGCTGCTCGAACTCCCGTTGCTGCTGTTCCTGTAGTTGCTGCTGCTGTTGTTGCTGTTGCAGCAAGGTAGGCTGATGCATTTGTACCTTCGCCAAATATGAATACATGAAATTACTCAACAAAACCTGCTGAAATAATGGCCGTCGGGGGTTTGCTAATTTCAAATGCGAGAGTCTGTATATTGCGCGCTCGATATGTATAGGAAAACGGGCATAGTAAAAGTTCTGCTGTACATGGGTTTGCTCTGGGGACGCATTTCGGGTAGATTTCGTCTTCTGTGACTCTGTGCCAGATTTCTTTCGTGAACCCCCAAAGAATGATGAGAAAAGTCCGGACTCCTTTTCTTTCTTAGAGCTTGCTGTTTCTTGGGTATTTGATTTCCGTGCTGCCTCAGCTTTGTCTTTATCTCTTCCTCCGTCACCCTTCTCTGGTTGCAATTCTTTTCCATCAATTGACTTTTGTATCACGTCCAGCCGGGCATGGTCCTTGTCTGCCCCTTTCTCTGCTTTAGACACCTTTGATTTCTTAACTTTTACGCTTCCGCCGTCCTTTTCAGATGCCTTCTCCTTTGACTCTTTCTCCTTTTCTCGTTCTTTATCACCAACGAACCAGCCCCAACTAGATTTTCTCGTGGATGAGCTAACTGAATCTGATCTACCGGCTCGTTTACCCTCGGAGGGAGCCGGCGCAAGAGATTCCTTCCCTGCTGAACTCGGACGAGAACCCGCCTCACCAGCCAAGTTCTCCGATCCTCCTTGCCTTACCAGTGGCCGTTTCGAGCTCTTAGAAGGACTCGTCTGTGGGGGGCGGTGTGAGGAAGTTCTCTCGGAGTGCTTTACTTGCTGGGCCTGATCTGTTGGGGGCATCTCCACTATCCGAGGTACCAACGCTACCTTGTCCTGTGATTCTTTTCGTGAGTGCGAAGGGCGCGATGTTGGTGAAGTCGACCGTCTATTAGGCTTACTACTAGAAGATTTCACAGAGGGCGCACTAGACATAGGAGGGACTGAGGCAGAGTTTGCAAGCATATCCTCAAAAGATGCAGATGGGGATAGAGCTTCTGGGGCGGAGGGAGCCATAGGGGAAGTAGCGGTTGGAGGAGGCGACGTAACACCCGGCTTTATTCGCACGTTTGATTCCTGGGATTCATTGGCCTCCCTTGCTTCGGCCGTACTGAAGTCCTGTGGCCTGCTGCGGATCCTATTCACAGCATTGACGGATGGGAACGGGTCTGTCTGTACCCTCTTCAGTGTGTGATCAAATTTTGGCGAACCAGGAGAGTTTCCTGGGGAGTAATCGTCCGTGTCTGTTTCGCCCCCGGCTCGAGGCAATCTCCGCCGCACACTACCAAGTCCGCCGAAACCCCCCCCTCTTTCCTTCCGGTACGTCGTCCGCGTAGAGCGTCGCAAGGTGTGGCCCAGGGGTGGTAATATTGGTAAGTCTTCATCTACGTTCACCTTCGCTGCGGGGCTGACACTTAGCTTCCTAAGCAGACTCGAGGGATCATTCACCAAATTTTCGAGGTCGGACACCTTTAGCATAGGAACCCCATTCTGGGACCGTCTTCTTTCCAGTCGCTCAGCACCGTCTTCATACCATTCTGCTGCCTTCCCGCCTGTGTTGTCAATTTGCTTCGACAGCATGGACTTTTTCCTCCGTAAAGCCGGTCCCTGGCCCCCTCCCACTGATAACAGTGAATTACTCTGTCCTCCTGGTGACCTAATCTCCTTGACCTTTGCTTCAACGAATGCCTTCCAGCCCTCGGGAGCAAGTTCAGGATGCAGCCTTGCAGGTACCCAAAATAGCCTCCGTGCATCATTGTCATCGTCTCCTCCAGTTGGTGCAGTGAATGTCGAAAGATTGAATCCTGGTAAGTCGGGATCAGATGCAGTTGAAGCATCCATCGACATTCGCCTAAGAGCCTGTAAATTACTAAGTTCCTGCTGTACTGCAGCAGGGTTGGACTCGTAGTCAATGTTATTGAGAGGAAAATGCTTGTTTGCCGTTTCCAAAGGAGATGAGGGTCCGGATGCAGGTCGTCTAGAAGCTGTCGTATGCAGTGGTTCTTGGCTCCGATTAGATGATCCTCCCCTCGCAGTACCCCTGCTAGTATTTGAGCTACGGCCCGGATTCGAGGATGAGGCTGGATTCGGACTATTTATTGGATGATCGTCATTGGGAGCCCTCCTACCGTCATCACGCCGGTTGCTGCGGGCAGTTGTACCAGGCCCCAATTTCTCACTATTTTTTTGCCCGTACATATCTGCTAAGGCGTCCGTGGCACGATTGCTGTCCTCATTGTAGTGTGGAGCCTCATTCCCAGAGGGTAGGCCTCCGTCGCGTGTTCGTGAGGCGGTCTAGAAGAAAGGGGACAAAAGCCACTCGGAGTCAGTTTGCCTGTTTCAGCTCCCAGCTTTGTATCGACACGAGGGATGAGCGAACATACCTTCATCGACCGAGCGGTATAACGTTGGGTGCCTTGACCACTGCCTCCGAGCTTAACTGATCAAAGTCTTGTAGGCTGTGCTCATCTGCAATGTCTCAAACTTTGGACTGTGAGGCGGGGAAGAAACGCAACGTTAATTGCAATAAATTGTCAGTAGATGGTTGTATGTGCACACTCTGGTTTTTCTCTTTCTATGGGTTTCAATATACGTTCAATAGTTCAATAAAGGTCGACGGAATTGGAGGTATGGGGTTTGACTGGCAATCGCAGGGGAGCCACCGGAACAAAACTAGCGATAAAGGAGTGCTGAGTAGGTAGGTGTTGTGCTGGGCTGAGAATGCACAGGGTACAGGAGATGGAATGCTCGTGAAAAGTTGTTTGAATGGGGACCTATAGATAGTCAACTGCTGTTGGCTGATGAGTAGGAAATATTGTATTAGTTGTGTGAGACTGTATGTAGTTGCAGGTGATACAGATCGAAGCGGGACCGGGGTGTATTACAACCTCTAACTTCATTCGCAACAATCACGGCGTTGAAGTGACTTCGCTGAGCTGCCTGCCCTTCCAGAATGCACGTGTCCACAGATATGTACCTCCCCTGGGGATTTGTGGGAGCTGGGTCGGGAGCTGGAAGCTGGACGGAGTGGCTTCTTGTTCGTCTGGCTGGCGGTGCTGGGGCGCTGGAGCACAGGTCGTGGGGGGATGATCTTGAGGGTGGACAAGAGCATCGCATAGGTGGAGGTTTGGTCTGCTCCTTCAAATCTCTTGGCCCCATACGTCCCCAGAACGTTGTTTTCTGATGGAACTGATGCTGATTGGTACAGGTTTGTATATATCCCCCAGCCAAATATGTCCCGGGCTCCAGTCACCTCGGCATGGTTGCCCTCGGTGAACGAATAGAGCAATTATTTACCTTGTGCACGGCATCTGGTTTGCAATGTAGTTGGTGAAAATAGAAGCAGGAAGGTTCTGCCCGAGGCACGAGACCACCCCGACCACCTGAGACACCTCCTATGCTCTGCAAGCCTTACCCCAGTACTTACATGTATATTCACGAGTTCACCATTTCGAAGTTCATCTCCACGCTCAGCTGGTCTAATTCGAGTCAAGACAAGCAGGCAGTACAGTACGAGTTACTACTATCAAACATATCGACTGTCTGCTTAAACGCCGGAATGCCATGCAGCCACGGCCACAGTAAGTGCCACAGAGATGCCGGATTTATGCACTTGTCCTAGGATACCCCAGACTCAAATTTGCAAGCAGCATAAGAACATTCAAACTATTCACCCAGCATCATGTAACAACTGAGGGCCAGTTATTCCGAGCTGACTATAGCCATGAAAAAAAAAACCCACTTCCGCTATAGCGACAACAAGGAGACATATTGATATCACCGATTGCATCAAGGACGTGTATGCGTTTGCTGAAGTCCTCTAGAGTTCAGAATCTAAGGACACTTCCCAGGCTCAGGCCACAACAGCACGAAACTTCAGTAGAACTTCTGCGGCTGACAGGGAAAGTGAGCTATACCGGTAGCCCATGCGCGGCGGCTTATGGGGACTCTTGGAAATATCCGAATATTTTTCCCTTATCAGCACCAGCAAAATGAGGTCTCCGTCTTCACGAAACCAAGAGAAGTAGGTGAGTTCATATAGGCTATTTCTAAGCTTATTTAATATCTGTGAGTCGTAAATCTCTCCGGGCCCGAGAGTAGGAAGAGTATCTACAGGAACACAGGGATCAAGAAGAACTGCGGTGATAAGAGCCTTATTACAATAATCATGGAGGAATAATATGAAGAAGCGGTGGAAACCTGGAAACGAGGAAAAAACTGATATTTAAATCAATAATAAGATCACCTATTCCCGTAACCCGGGAATCCCGTTCAGCTCCCGATACCCCCAATCAATCTGTTCTCCACTTCCCCAAATTCCACATCCCGCTTTCTTTCCGCAATAAAAAATAAATAAAAAGGATATGCATAGCAAACCAAACCGAACAGGAAAACCCAAACCCAGCCAGACCGACCTACCGAGAGAACTGGCAAATAACTAAATCTTCAACCCTTTGTCCCCGAACCCCTTCAACTCTATCCCAACCAAGCTCGATCTTTCCTGTGCCTAACCGAACTGAACGATACATTACTTATCATACAAAGCAAGATGCGGCCAGGAGCAATATCCTAAGGTCAACGCAAAGTCAAAAAAAAAGCAAAAAGGCTCAAGAGCATATTCCCAACCAATGTAAAATACAATGGATATCTCCAGAATAGAAGAAACATAAGAAAGGAGATCAATCATGAAATTGAAGTCGAATGTAAAACAAAAACCTATTTACTAGTCCCCATTTGATCCAATAACTCCCAGGATTGTACTAAGTTGTATTTTAGACAGAAGAATGGGAAACGTGGATATATCTGTAGCAGGATGATAAATGGATCGTGCTTCGGATGTAAACCTGTGTGATTATATGACGTGAGGACAACAGGAAATAAAGAATGAGAAACGCTGTGAAGACGCGGTGCTGTGAAGGCCATTCTGTGGTGCAGGCTAACAACAATATGGTGCTTTTGGTTACTTCCTTTGAAGAATTGATATATATCGCACTTTGCTAGGTAGATCTGCAAACGCTAGTTGAAGTTCTGTCACGCGTTTCGTTAAGGTATTTAATCTGTCATAGTTCATCAATATACAACGGAAGCCCCAGTGGCTAACCCCGGCCATCATTAGCCTAACCATGGTGAGGTGTAATCAGAGCGGATGTTAGAGAACCAATGACCCAAGATAGCCATAGCGCTGAATGCGTGCCATATCAAGGTGTGGTAGGGTAGGATAATTCGTCCCTGACGTTGGCGTCGTGGGACTTCGCTCACCAACGGCCAATTCCGCAAGGTGCTGAAGGCTGCCTCGTGGAACGTCCGAGCCACTCCCACCTCCAGCCCCATATCTAGGCTGCCTCCGCCTTTCTATCAAATCCTTGATTGCCTTGTCCCATCCGTCCTCGTCCCTTGCTGGCGTAGTCCACCGTTTCTCCAAAGCATCCATTAACTTTTCAATACCAGCACATGCGTCCTTCTTGGTTTCTTCAAAGTCCGCGAGATCCAGCAAAGCACCTAAGGCCAGTGCCGCAAAATGATGGCTGAGAGGTGTTGTGGGGTTTTGCGCGGAGGACAAGATATCTGCAATGCGTATGGCTGGCCCAAGAAGCTGAACTGGGTCTGTTCTCGATGCATGTCTTAAAGATAGAAGCTTGACATGATAATATGCGAGCTCCACTAAACCAAGGGAGCCTCTCTGAGCCCAGAGTGGTTCCACGGTCTCACGAAATCGCTCGAGCTCACCCCTCAATAACCTAGAAGTGTAGGCAGTAGATATCTCCCCATCCGCAGCAGTAAGACTTTCTGCAAGATGCCCCATGATACACGACAGACCTGTATGCACATATGCGAGTGAGAAGATTGTACAAGGTGGTACAAGGTGATACAAGGGAGGTAATATATACTTACGAGCTATATGATACAGAGCAATGCCAAGCACGTTTTGGTCCTCCACAAGCAGTGCTACGCTGGAATCTGGAATGAATAGGGGACTGGATGTGCTGATAGCATGCCAGCGATCAAGAACCACTAATACCCACCAAGCTCGTCTACCCAGTTTTTCGTCAGAATCTGGATCCCCAGCCTGCAGCTTTTCACGAGGTAAACGATTGCTATGCAACTTCATGTTGTAAACAAGCCCCACGGCTGCGCCTAACCACGCGGCTCTCGGTGGCCCTGATGAATCTGGTCCATGATTATCCGCTTCCAATCCCATAAGGATGAGTGTTTGTAAATAAATCAGGTTATCCCTATGCGACCTAGCAGCTGAGCTCTCAAATTGAGCCGAAATAATCAAATCAGAAGCCCTCCTTGCATTTGACGTCGACACCCCTCTCACCCTAGATGCAGGACTTGATCGCACTGTTGAATACAGAGCCTCAAGGAAAGCGTCACGCATTGTACCTGGGGCTTCCGCAAGCCGAGACCGGAGATTGGACTTTGATTCTGGTAACAAAGGGAAAGTAGGATGGATCAATTCATAATATCTATCCACAACGACAAATTAGTGCTCTGTTTATTACAACAAGACGGGGTGATACATACTGACTAACTAGCTCATCATCCCAGTCAAATACACCCTGATCCGAGCCTGTTGGGTTCATAGAGGCAGCTTGTCGCTCAGTAGAGTCAAAAGGAAAGCTGACACTCGCCCTTCTATTACTGTCCGATATGCCCTTCCAGAATGGACCATTTGGGGAGGCATGAGTCCTGTATGATGAAGTAGGCTCTGAGCTAGCTGAGCTTGGAAGATTTGGGTGTTGGGATGGGCCTTGATGAGATGACTGATGTGGTGGTGGTGGCGGTGGGGGTGGTGGTGGTGGTGGTGGTGGTGGTTGGTGCGGCGGGGGTGGCAGTTGTCTTGATGGTGGTGGATGCTGATGATTTGAATGGAAAGAGTCGATTGAAGGAAGTCGCTCACTCGGCCGTGGAGTTAGCGGCTGTTGTGTGAGGGGTTGTAGGTGAAGCGCATTATGAAATCCACTGGAGCTGGATAGTGTACGCTTTCGACCTTGTTTTGCCGTGCCCGATTGCGGGGGAGGTGGGGAGGTTGATTCCGATGGACCGGGTGAATGCTCCCCATCTCCAGGTGTTCCCGGTCCATACGAATGCAGGTCACCGGTAGAAATGGAATTTTCGAGGGTATTCAGTCGGTCTGCGAGCTCTTTGATGTATCTAAAATAAAAGCGCAATTAGCCATGAAATCTTGATGCAGTGACGTTCCCCTTACCCCTTGCTTGGACCTCGTTTCATTGGTACCCTGCTGAATGAACACTTCGAGCCAACGCGTTTGCAGCTGGAGCATTGCTCGATGCCAGATTCTGACGTTGCATCGCATCGGATCTGCTCTTCAGTCAGTAAAAAATTCACGCTAAAATCAATTGCGCGTCTGTTGTGAAGTGCAATACCTTTTTGCGGCGACACTCGTCGCACGCTCGTGATACTTTTGAGCGCTTTCTAGGCGCAGTGAGATCGCCGGGAAGAGCAGACAAATCTTGCCCTGAATCACTCATACTTAGAGGAACAGTGCGCGGCGACACTGGCTGCCTCATGTCATGATTGCCGTGACCCCCAGAAATTCCCATCATGGGCGACATTATAGGTGGAAGGCCCCTTGAAGGAGACGAAAACTGCATTTGCCCTGGCTGGGACCAATGTGGAGGGAATGTTGATGTCGTGTTGGCATCGCCAGGTCCGGGTGGGCTTGCTGTGGTGTATTGAGGAGTTGGCAGAGGGGGCTGTTGTCGCGGGTGTGATTGGTGGTGGTGTTGCTGCTTCTGCTGCTTCTGCTGCTTTTGCTGCTTCTGCTGCTTCTGCTGTTTCTGGGGCGGCTGCTGGAGCTGCTGCTGGCGATGATGGGCCTGAGTGGGAGGTGCCTGTTGATCCAGAGGATTCGCGTGTGGTGTAGACAACGGTGAGATTGTCGGACTCTTTGAGCTTGCGACTGCAGGTACCGGTACCGTAGACCCGGCAGCCGAGGTGTGCGAAGGATTGGCTGCTGCAACCTCCGCCATTGCCATTCAACTCTGTATGTTTCAACCTCGTTGGAAATCAATCAATCCTGCATTCCTTTTCCTAGTCGAAGCAAAAATTCGCGTGAAGTGGCAGAAAAGGATGGGGAGACAGAAGAAAATTGTAGGAATTGGGGAGGGGGGATTTGAGAGGGGGGGGTGGTGGGTTGACAGGCGGAGTTTCGCGGTTGCTTGTCTCAGGCTTCGCGGGCTCCGGTGGGCTCGGCTGCTGAGGGCGGGAACACGACAGGCAGAGCCAGCAGGACGATGATATGTAGATGCGTGTGCTAGAGCGTGCGGGGGGCCTCTCTGGGGTCTCGGGAGTGGAAGGAAACGTGGGATAAGTGGGTGCGTGGGAAGATGGGGGATGGGGGACGGGGGATGGGGGATGGGGGATGGGGGGCGTCGGAGGAGGGGAAAAACGTCGGGGCGAGGATGTGTGAGCGGGCTGTGTCTGGCTGGCCGTCTGTATGTACGTGTGCATGAAGTACCGACCACGCTCCCACGACTCCGTCACGCACTCGACTCGCACGGCTGCTTGAGCTGCACTGCTCCGCGAGATTGGGGACGAGGCGAGGCGAGGCGAGGCGGGTTACTTAGGCAGGTCTGTCCCCAATGAGCGCGGCCCAGACTCCCCAGCCCGCGGTACGCACACAAAGCAGACGATCGAAACATCGCACGGCGTGGAGCAGCCCGATGGCCATGTAGGGAGGCCTGCCGGGGCAGCGTGCTGTGGTTGGGATGATCGAACCTTGCATGCAGCAGAGCAGATACATGGCAAACTCGTGCGCTTTCGCTTCGCTCCACACAAACAAATGGAACATTCGCTAACTACAAGTACCCAAGTACCTGCCACCCCAGAGCCCGCTGCCCGGCCTGGGGCTGGGCAGCAGCCACGCTTCTCGTGACCCAGAGTGAGTGTGGATCCGGGCAGCGTGCACCCTAGCCATTTTGCCTCTTGTGCCTTTTTCGTGCCTCTTTTGTTGCTGTCCCAGTCCTTCTCCGTGCCGCCGGCGCCGGGCTGCGTGCCCCGCAACAAGAAGACCCTTCCTCACTTTTCCTCCCGGGCGGCCTCGGGGTATCTCTGACGCGGGAGAAGCTTATGTGGTGGGGAAGGGCGATCGCAGTGTGTAGGGACCCTGCTCCTCGACAGAGCTTCATACACATATACTCACCATGCCGACGGGACTCCTGTTCTCCAGAGTGGGCCCTTCACGGCCATGACGAGCGTCAAAAAAACAAGGGGCGCCAGTACCGCCAGCAGGGTTTGCCGGGCAGACTGAGGAAATGGTCAGATGCGTGACGCTGGGCTAGCAGACGACTGGAACAGGTGGGGAAACAGGGCAATGGCGAATATCTGGGGCAATGGGTCCGCCATGCTACGCCGGAGGAGGGCAAGCGTAGATGTGTCCCGGGGGGGCGGACAAGGGGTTAGGGGTTGGCAACACACCCGTAATCGGAGTGCGGAGGACGAGGTACCTAATGGGTGGTGTAAAATACAAGCCTGCAGGAGATTTTTTTAATTTCACCTACGTAACCGACCCCGAATGCCCTTGATCGATCATGATCGAGGGGCGCATCTTGTTCCCGTGAGAATCCGAAGTCTCCAACAGACGTCCAATTCACGTGAGTGCCCTTGGCTGCCACGCGAGGGCCTGTATGCCCCAGAGGTCCTGGTCCTGGCCACCTAGAGGTCCTGGCCACCTAGAGGTCCATGGCCACCTAGAGGCTAGGGTTCTTGTTACGAGATTTACGTCTCTCGTGAACGACTACATATTTGCTGGTTGAGTGGGGCAGTTCTGTTAGACCGTGATGCACAGGGGCGGGGTCCCGACAGCAAGGTTCAAACATGCCATGATTCTCGGTCCAAAAGTACCTTACCTTAGCCCATGTAATTTCCATGAACCGCATCAAGGGACAGGTTGTGCCGAATGTGAATGACAAGTCTCGTGGTGTCTGGATTTGAGGGGAAGGAAATCACATCTTACAAAATCGAAATTACATATCACGGGCACATGCCAGGGTATACATGATGGCGAATAAGTCGTGATGTGTGTGATATTTTTTGTGCAACACATGATTAGGTACATCCCTACTGTATTTCCAGCCTGGCATACCCAAAGTTGATTTCCCAACACATATCGACAATAGACCCTGTAGATAACTTAGACCGGAGCAGCGCGTATGGTTCCCAGGCTAAAAATTCACCCAAGAGGAGGAGGAATACTGGAGTATGTACAGTACGCCTGTGAGTAGCTTGGTCCCTCGTGTCATGTTTGCTTTTTTTTTCTCACATGCATATGCATAACCGCCGCCCATATAGCTGGTACCGCTTTACATGTTGATGCTCAGCGCCGAGAGCGGTACCCCACATTTGTTCGAAAGGTACATGTACTGCTGTCCAGTGGTCTTTACCGCAGCCACAGAAGGTGGAAACACCTGCGTAGGTATAGATAGTCTGGTTCTTGTAAAGATGGCATAGAATCTCAGGTTTCCTCTCACCAAAGCCTAGCATGCCTGCCCTTTACGAATATTGTCAAATCCTTCTAGAAGCATTGTATGTGCTTTCGATACACTCTACCTAATCTGCGGAACACTCCAATATCCGGTTATGGCTAATCGCAAATCGGAAGGATCTCAAAATATAGGTATAGATTTAATTGACTAGGGACCAAGGTCCCACACAATTCGACCCTCGCTCTCCTTCCTACATCCGCCGCCAGTGATATTCTACCCTATTTTCTCACGTCACCGGTAGCATTTTTCTGGGGCTGCATTTCCGCGCCATGAGATCATCAGCTCAAGCGAAAATCGTTGCGTACTATCCTCACTTGGGAAGCCGCCAGGGTATTTTGCCCAAGAATTAAGTCTGGTTGAGAATTTATCCGTTCTCCTTTTCCTAAAGAGTGGGGTCGAGTCTGTTATTCTGGGTCCCAAAATAACAGTTAATGAAGCCGTTTCCCCGCGCCTATCCCTATTTAGTAGAAATCTACCAGGCTCACTATCTTAAGTCCGTCTTTTGCCTGAGCGGGGATAAGGGAACAATAACCACGGTCAAATGATACTTAGGTACTTCGCTAAAAAAAAGAAAAAAGAGATTGTGGTGTCTTGTCATAGGTCTTATGATTATCCTCTCAGAAACTATTTGGGCACTCTCGCTCTACTAATCTTGCATAAGTAGATGTCGAATTTCCCCCATTGCAATACCAATACCGCCCATCAAGGCTCCAACAATCCTTCGAAAGAACCGGCAAGAGAGCTATATTCCTCATTTGGGCAGTTGATAGATCCACCAGCTTACTGTAACATTTTGACATGTAACGCTCAGTGCTAAGAAAAGTACGACAGATAAGTGAGTCACCGTCAACTTCTAATTCAGGATCCATCTCTCTACTTGCTGAGTTTAACACCGTATATAAACTAGGTATTAAACGAAGCCCAATAAAGATTCGCGGACTTTTGACTTGATGAGCTGGTGTTTGATATATTCGATGGTTTAAGTTTAAACTCAAGACTTCATTGGCTCTCTTGGATATCCTACATGAAAAAACCTATGAAACATAGGATAAAGTAAGTGGGGACTAGGTAAGTTCAGACAAACAGCATTTGTAATTCAGCCAATTCTCTGCCACGTACTCTTTCGGACCATTTCAACTTCTTCTGCCTGGACACAAGATCATTCTTTAGCTGCTACAGATTTCCCAAGTCTGCCAACATGTACCAGAAAAACTACTCTACCTACATATCGCCTAGAGGTTCATAGGTGTACATACATCCAGGGTAAATAATACGGAATCTCAATAGGATTGTCACCGCTTTCCACTTGTACTAGGTACTATTGATAGCTCTCGAGCTCCTTTAAAACGATTCGATCAGCCGGCAGAAGTTTATCCATGTTAAGTGAGGCCATTTGCATTTCTAACTAGACTGTGTACAGTATATCCAATTGCATCATTCGGACCTGTCGAAGACACGGCTGCCCGGCCGAGTTCTATATTTCCTTTGTGATTTATGCAATTAGTGTATTCGCCGTCGAATAGCTACGTGCGAGTTGCAACCAACAAGTTAAAATAAACTCTGTACATAGGGGCAATTTCCGGCAACCTGACTACTGGCGTAAGTACTCGAACGGCACAAGCCAGCCAAACTACTTTAAAATAGCAAGTTGGCCTCGGACTTTACTATAGACCGATTGGGTGTATGCAGCTCATGGGCAACGCCAAGCACTTGCCACATTTCGAGCATATATACACATCCAGTTCAAGAGTCGTTCCATAGCCATGTCGAGGGCAACAAGTCTAATGTTGGAGGTATGCCGAGTGAGGAGAGGGCGAGGCTGGGAAGGGTTGTTTCAATGCGGTATCAAAATGCATTGGCCAGTAATTATCTATGCTGACTTGATGGTGCTCAAGTTTACGAGCAGTTATTTCATGGCAACCCAATGACATTAGATGTCTAGCATTTTTGAGCTGACGAAGCTCTTACAAAGCCACGCCGTTGACCCCTTGGTATTGGCATGAGACTACCTTGGTAATCAATATATATGAATACTTTTGGTATTAGCTAATGAGCCGTCTTTACTTGGGTTTCATATCAAATATTTGATACATAGTAGTGAGTATATCTACATCTGAATAGCATAATATTCTCAGTAAAGCCTGGAATCACCCTGGTCTGTTTAGCAAGCACTAGATTGTTTGAATTATCAAATAAGATAATAACTACAGCTAGGGCGGCTAGGAAGCAGGATCTCTAGAGTTACCTACCTAAATATGTATAAAAATAGAAGGCCAATAGCAAAAGGCCTTGCTGTAATTACACACAGAAAAGGCATCACGGGTTCGGGGAAATCTTGTACGGAAGTGTTGGGGATTGCTCAAATGCGCTACACCCCCACAAACAAGCACGTATAATCATGAGCCATGGAATGCACTAGACAGCCTATGTGGATGTCATAATTTATAACTCGGGACTACCTCTGTTCATTGACTCTGAATACAGGTGCGTCAAGAGAAAGAATAAAGTAATTAAATAAATAGGAAGTTATTGTTTACAGAATGACTTTATTTCATCCACTGGTTCAAGTGAGAGCTAACTGGTGAACACAGTCGCGAGTTCTCCCGACCTCCGCTTTTATACATATACAGTATATGGGCTTTCTTGATTAGTGATCTCGTGGTGGCCAGTATGGCTTACTTAGAATAAAGTAGATAAATTTGCAATCAATAAGTATATATGGATTACATATGTACATATGCTAATAATACAAGTATAAAGTAGGCTCGCTTTTTACAATTGCTGCATAGTCTGGTACTTCATGTCTAGGAGGTTACAGCTTATGGCTCGTGCTAAGGAAGGGGTATATTGATAATATAATCTCAAACAAAGGTTGATGGATAAGTAGTACCCTCATAATCATGGTCCCATATCATCTTGTTTGGCCGCTTGTACATACACCCAGAGCCTGCGGTCTAGATCCGGTACTGCAAACGACTTCAATTGCTGGCAACCTATCATAGACTAGAACACCTCCCGCATAAAAATTTGGTTGTAAATCGATCCCAGATCTAGGCCAAGAACGTTCATACATTACTTGCACTTCAACGATATCGACAGTCCATGCATGTACATCGAGCAGCTCGAGGTAATAGATAGCTCATTACATGAGGGACCAAGATATAGTACGGTAATTGTCGAGCGCAAGAAACACGCAGGCTCAATAGTACACCTCCGACGTATGCACCAAGTGTGTTAAACCCCCCATGTGTCGGCATTGCTACTTGACATATTTTTGTGTTTATCCCCCAATCTAGTCTGCTTGACGCAGGTGTAGTCTCTTCTAGGTTTCCGACACTATATTAAGCATATATGTACATACTTACCTCCAAACATTCCTCTACTTCTATATTTCTTCTGCGAAGGAAGTATTGGTACATTGAGGTATTGGGTACAGTACACGCAGTAGCTGGAGGCGACAACAAAGCCGCCTGGAGGCATTCTGAAACTTACATATATGTACGATATGTGCCACAGAGGCCGCCTAGGTCGTAGGGTAGTAGGACTACTAGCTTAATGTGTTGCAGGTCGCGGACATACGATATATATGTAGCGAGCATAGGGAACGAGGAGCAAGTGCCGACAGGACTCCGTTCTGGCATTGAGAGTATGCTGTTGCTCCCGGTGGGCATACTCCTGCAGCTGGACGGCATCGCACGTTCGATTAATATATAGTGCTGGTGGACTCGACAGGCATGGACAGGCAAGCACTTACACAAACCCCATGATCTCCACATGGGCACTTCAAGTTTAGCCCGCTGCAGCGTCTGATCAACAGGTGGCTCGAAATGATCCTTGGGCAGTGGATTAAAACCGTCGAGCACAACCAGGCCAGATCTGCGGAGCGGAGCACCGGGCCCCCACGGGGCGTCGATAGCAGAGGCCGCTGGGCGACTCGCACACAGCCTCCTGGCAACTCATCCGAAAAACTCAGGGTCCACGCACGCCCTCGTGCAGTACATACGTAGTTTCTGCTTGTGTTTGGCCATGGGGTGAGGAGCTGTCAGCTACACGTGAGGCGGACGGCGCTGCAGAGCGGAGAAAAAAGGGAATAGCAGAGGGCACGGCCGGGCAGGGTTGGAAGCTCCAGTGCTGTGGACGATTATTTGCTTTTTGGCAGCATGCAAGTTAACCCGCCCACCACTCACAGGGCCGCACACAAACTTCTCCGCCCCGCCAATCCGCGTAGTAGGCCCTGCTCCCTACACCACCCAACCTTGCAATTTTCATGACTTTGACCATCCGTTAAATCCTCGTTTCTGCCTCCTCTGACCTCCTCCTTTCCAATCTCTTCCCATTTCCAGTCAACCCCGCAGTCCTGACAGCAGGTCTCAAAGGCATTTTGGTGTTTCACTCGAGCTTTCGAGTGTCCCGCTTGAAGGCCGGCGCCGAACCTCTCGGTGCAAGGCACGGCCAGTTTTTGGTGTGAGCGCGGCCTTATTTGGCCGATTCTTGCTTTCAATCTTGTGGTTGCCGACAATAAAGCTTCCTCCGGTACCACCTCCCCCCCCCCCCCCAATAAAACAACACGGCTTCCCCAGTCTCCACCCCGGCACACGCAAAACTAACTTACACCGGTCTATCATTTGTATTTATACACCGGCTCACCCTGCCTTCACAGTCCCCAACTATCACCACTTTGTTCAAGGACTACACATCCAGCACACACCTTCCTTACATTCAACCATGCTCATTAATGGGGTTAAGTGGGCTTGCGATGCATGCATCAGAGGCCATAGAGTAAGCGGGTGCACGCACTCTGGTGAGCATGACCGTCTACATGCGGTTCTCCCCCCCCTCCTTTTCTTTGACCCGGCTGACGGCTGCTTGTAGATCGAGATCTCAAACAGATTGCGAAGAAAGGCCGTCCGGTTTCACAATGTCCCCATTGTCGGAGTCTGAGGAAATCCAGGTCAGCCCATGTGAAGTGTGACTGTGGAGAGAGGCATGCACATGGAAAAGAACAAACTACAAAAAAGGCGGGATCTGGCGGCTGTTGCGGCACCAACAATGGTGACAAGAGTGAAAACAAATGTGAGATACCACCTTATATTGTCCCGATCGTTGGCTGAGTTTCTTACTGCGGAGATATAGCAACACATCAATGCTCATGCTACCATGGAGGCCGATGCACCTGCGCCTTAAAGAAAGAATCCCCTTCTCTTGACACTGTGCCAGAGTTCCCACATCCCCGTGAGCGTAAGAGTAGTATCGGAAGACCCCGACTCCAGGCCACCCAGTCGGAAAGTTCACTGACAGCTTTTGCTAATGGTCACCACAAACCCACGCACAAAAGCCATCATGGGGTGCATGGAGTTTCCCCGTATACTATTGCAGGCCATGCAGATCATCACCGTCATTCATTTTTGGATGACGAGGATATACATCCACCAGTTGCCCCAAGGCACCGCCGGATGAAATCCGTGTCTGACAAATCGTCTATAGACCTGCTATCGCTTTCAAGGGCCTACACTACTGGAGATCCGTTATTGGGCCTGGACAACGGTACCTTGGAGCTGACACCTCGACAACCTTCAGCAGTGCGACAGATCCCCTCTCGCATTCATCCAGGTCTGAGTGTCAACACGAATCAAGCCCAGTTTACTCTCCACGAAAATTTTAACCAGGACTTCCTTCAGTCTGCTAGCTCGGATACTGCGCGATTCTCCGCTGGGTTACACCCTTCTGCTGGTTGGCCCTCTTTCCAGCATTTTGATCTTGATTGGACTTATCCTGGCCTGACGAGCTCATCTTCGGGGGATGAAAATGATGAATTGAGCATCCAAACTACTGATATCACACAATCACTGCCTGGCACTGGACCGTTGCCTTCAGAGGCGTCTGATTTGGGGGACGAAACTTACCGTCTGAGCGCAGCTTCATCTTACATTGGATTACATCAGTTGGCAGGGGGGGGCCGATTGGATGACTATAACGTGGAGAGATATCTGGTAGATTTCCTTCAGACGGCTACACCGTTGGAGACTACAAAACTCAACCTAGAACGATACCTTTCGGATGGCAGTCCCCAGCAACCTGGCTATGTGGATAATGGTCTCAGCCTTCCACTTACTGGTGACTCTGGTTACGAGGGCAACTCAAGTTTCTTCACGAGTTCTTACATCAATCAACAACCCCTACAAGGTTCAACAGACACTATAGACCTCCTCGCATCCTCCAATATCCCTTCCCCAGCAGATACTGGCTTGCTTTTGAATATGTCGACGCCGTTGTCACCTGAAGATGAGAACATGGTATGGATGAGGAAATTCTCAAATGCTTCCACCTATCCGTCGACTCTGGACCAGAGTTGGCACACACAGTCCCAGTCTCAGTCACCCCGATAACGTTGGAATTTGTTTTATTCGGCCCCTCGTAGGGTGTTCTTTTCTTTGGAATTATTGTAGACTGTATTCATGGGATTTCTTGTATTTTTGTGCTCTTTGCATACCGGAACGGTGAGCAATTTGCTTTCGTCACGGTGAAAAAATTCTCCATTTCTAGTGTCAACGGCTACTCTTTTTCTTTCTTTTTTGAATTGGGCCTCAATTTTGAATTCCATCAATTTACGCGGGTTTTAAGGACTGGATAAGGATTGTCTAGTATAGAGATAGACCAGGCCAAGGGGGAATAGGAAGGAATCGGGAACAGGGTTGCGAAGGGCAGGGCTATTGGCGCAGGGGTTATGACCATATGGACACAGAAGTTGGACCTTGGGAATATACGCAAGTTTTGATCTCATGTAACTTTTTTTGATTTTCCTTTCGGATTTTCTATGTCTCGGATTGGCGAAAATTGATTGTTTTTATTGATTTGATTTACGCAGGCTTTTCATGGATTTGGGTCAGGCAGGAGGAAATTTGGAGATGATGGCTAGCGATTTACGGTCCTGTGAATACAATTCTGACCATACATCGTCTTCTGCTTGTGCGGCGCAACGGATCTTGCTCAAGCAATTTTTTGACTACCAATTCCATCGAAATATGCCCATACATTTCAATTGTGCTTTGTCAACTTGACCTTTACATCGACGTGGCGATTGTCCACAAGTCAACTCCGTATCGCTTGAAGGCGAGGAA
Source organism: Terfezia boudieri ATCC MYA-4762 (assembly GCA_003788615.2). NCBI lineage: Eukaryota > Fungi > Ascomycota > Pezizomycetes > Pezizales > Pezizaceae > Terfezia > Terfezia boudieri. Next base: position 886,481 of record ML121527.1, on the reverse strand, counting down.
CGAGATGAGCAATTCAGATGGTAGAGCTTCGAGATGCCTGGCCAGTATGAGGAGACGATGTCAAATCACCTGAGCTCTAATTGGTACTCCTGCTACACGTGCTATTCCCTGTACAATAGGGTTTGGTTCTTGTCTAAGCCATAATATGGTAGCTGATATACCTTGAGAGTAGGTGGTCGCTGTAGGCATTGGATTGGGGGGTTGGAATGGCAAAGGGTCCAGATAATTCGTACGCTGATGGTGTGATAACAGAAAGAATATATACCCTGGCAATGAAACGGGTCAATTATGACTGCCACAAGCTAGAAAAATATAGCGGAGCAATATATACAGGGGTTTCACTGAAGGGACGCAACCCACAACCTAAACGGACTCAGGCGCATGCGACTATATTCGACGGCTCCGGTAACTTCGCCTATATAGAATATCATGATTGCGTGTCTCCTGGCCGTGGACCAGTTGCTACTACTTGGAACATGATAGTGGTTGGCTTGTCGACAAATGGGCTACCGATATACGTATAACATACCCCTCCTCCAGAAACCAAGATAAAATGCTTATCCTGGTGAACATTCACTCTATGGTACGATCTCCTAAAACACCGAATGTGAATCTAGCAATTCTACATTTGGCATATTTCAAGTTCTGCCCTTCCACACTAAAACGACAGAGCATTCCTATCAATCCACCTGTTCAGCTAGTCTGAAAGGATTAAATGACAAAGTTAAAGCAAGGAAGCAGTGTGGATTGGGAGACAACGAAACAAATGGTATCAAGCAAATCAGACACACAGAGACATTATACATGCAGAAGATTGCAGCAGACTGCAGAAGATCACCACCACATACATGTCGCACATGTGCAGCACCACATTGGCAGCTCTTCCCTAGGAAATTTCAGAAAGTACCGAGGGCAAATGTACCTAGTAAATACGCCTATCATCTTTTTGCGGCATGAATGTCAAATCAACTTACAGTCTGCAAGACCCACAACTCAAATCAAGGATTGAAAACATTTTATGAAGAAAAAGAAGGGTGATTGCATAAGATATCAGGCATGTCTACCAATTGAGAGATGGCTATGCAATCACCATCACCTACCCTATCGTCTGCATGGCGAACGACCACTCATATCAAGTCAATATTTTCTTTTGCCAGCCTAGAAGTAGATGACTTTAGGAATTGTTTTTGGGGTGTTCATCCATCTGTTTTAGTCAATTAGAGTTGGGCATACTCGAAAAATGTGGGAAGGGGGTGTAATCTACCTTTGCTTGGTGGCTTGTGCCAACAATCCATCTTTGATTGGAGTTGCATCAGGAATGGCAGAATGGCAGGGCATTGGAAATACATACCGCACCCGCACCCGCACGTGCATCACCAAGAAAGAGAGGAAAAGGATGTGAAACGTTTGTTAGTCTGCCACTACTCTAGTTTCATCAACAACAACATCAAGCGGTCATCGTAAAAGCAGCAATACTGCAGTTCGTAATTGGACATACAAATATCTTGGAAGGCGAACCGCGGCCAAGGGTGAGGGCTGGTCGGCTTCAGCCCTAACCACCCTCTTGCCCGTACCCCAGGGATGGTGTAGTGAAAAGAAAAGTGAAGCGAGGATACTACAGTCCAATCCGATGCCCGGGCAAAAATCTAAGCCCCCCCACTCAGTTTTCCCGATATCCTTTGTTTTCTCTCAATTAACCCATTTCTATAGCAAATAATAGATGAATTCAAACATAACATTCGGAATATGTCAATGCTAACTGGTTTAGGGACCTAACATGACTAGGCACCCATTTCTGTTGAGACAACTCCAAAGTCTATTCACATTCTGACCTTCAACATTGACAGCTGCTCATAGTTGCTTATAACCATGCACTATCGACAGTACTTGTATATGCCACTACAAACTAACGTTTTCAAAGCTGTGTATTGATCTTAAGTAGGAGTTTATACCCCGTGGGTCTGTAGCTCGAAAACCTAAAAATCATCCCCTGATGCCTGCGCTAGCGGCTGAAGTGGTTAAGACGTGGCTAGCTGGACATCATCATGAAGCAGGGCGTCTCTCGCGGTCCAGCCGTAATTAAAGAAAAAAACTTTTCGTTAAAAGGACAAACTGCACACCGCATTAGTTTGTTGATCTCCGGCAATGATTTGAGGCTTCATCATATCTTTCGTTTCCACGTTATTTGAATATAAACGAGTATGACACTGCATGGATAGTACGCCTCCACCTACTTCTACCAGGTACCTCAAGAGCAGCGCAGGACAGCGCAGCAAGTCACACAACCCCTCAGCAGCATTTCTTACAGCGTCCGGTATAAGACCTGGCTTGATATTTTTTTCTATCGTGTCTATTAATTGCTAAAGTAAGATCTACTGTCAGCTTGGCACTCTTCCAACGATTTATGCGAACGACAAATTCGAAGTCTCCGTGAAAAAGTGTGCTAGGGGAAACTTTCGCTTCGCGGCCCCGCAGCTATAGCTCCGGGAAGTGAGACGGCGATGAGAGATACGGGAGTGCCCGGTTAGGTAACGCGTGACTTCGCAGACATGCCGGCCCGGCGAAGAACTCTGCTTTATCACGAGTGCATAATTATTTTTCTATATTCGCAATATAATTTAGTCAGATGAACATATACATAGCGATAGGTAAATATATAGCGGTGGAATAGTTGGTAGGCAATGTACCTAAGTGCTTAATATAAATTACTAAGGATAAGTAAACTTTTGGTAGGATTGATACCACGCCCTGCTCTGATCTTTGGTGCCATGTTCATGCTGCGTACTAAGTATGTACGTAAAAGATATGTATAAAATCCACTTAAATCCCAAGACAATAGATGTACATATTCCTCTACTACATGTTGAAATGAGTGGATTTTCTGTCATTTTAGCACGTGGTTATTGACAGTTCTCTTGCGAACAAGCAGATATGTTACATGATCAACTTACTCAGTCCTCCCTCTATCTCCAATTACCTAGAATAGTAGATGTAATCGTAAGTGTTCTTTAGCCGAACCCGTCCTGGCATCGGCACTCTCATCCGGGTGGCTTCCGGCCACCGATGAGTGCTTCACATGGGTTAATCACTTTACGACATTGGGCACTGCAGTGGAATGCTTGACATATATATATATATATATACACATATTCTGTAACCCCGGTCCTTCAAACCCAAGGCAACTCCGCACAAAACCTGCCGTAGCTCACCCCAAGCCACCCAATGGCGCGCGCAGGTTCGCAAAAAAAAAAAAACTAACACTAGATATCCATTTAGTACCTCCTGCTTGCGCCTCTCGTGCGTTTCTCCTGCTGATCTTCTGTGAGCTGATTGCATATTGTATGTATTGAGTTCTTCAGAGGGTATGGCGGGGCTGTATGTACGAGTAACGTACGATATGGGGCCCTCTTCCCATGCACCAGCACTGGCTCTCTGAGATATATTGCTGTTTGCAGAGTAGAGCTGGTCAAGGCAGGGCAGACGTCCGCTTGTCTCTGTGCCGAATCCGCAGGCCAGCGAGCTAATGCACTGGTAAGACCTAGGAAAATCATGAAAATGTAGGTAATATAATGTATGTATCAAGTGCAGCTCCAGCAGGGTGAAGAGACGGACATGTTGTTTATCTATGCTAGTCTGGCTATCAGTCAATATATGTTCAGCCATTGGTTTTCATACTTACTCCGTCATGACTATATAGTACTTGAGGGTGCCTCATCATGCTTCTTAAGCTTCATGCCTCATGCCTATGCCATGTGTCAATGTAAAATAGGAGAGAATTACGGAAATTTCTATATTGGCGTGATACATCGTATTGGTCTCGGATCGGATCGTATCGTATCGTTTGCCCATGCCAGCGCACTCAGCTGGACAGTAGCTTGATGGGAGCTGCTTCTTATGTACAGTGAAATGAAATGGGGCAAGCGTACAATATGGCCATAGGGGCCTGTATAGACATTTAGGCGCGGCGGGCGGGTTATTGCACGTGGCACTTGCAAATGGTAGTCCGTTTCGCGGCTTTACGGAGCCATTGTGATATTCTTGAGCACTGGTCATGACATTATGTTATGTGAGTGCGTAAGGGGAAGAGATGCACCTCAAAGACCTCGTATGGAAGTATTTGCAGACTTAGCGTAGGTAGATAATTTGTTTCTGCGGCACTCGAATTGTACGTCGCCGAGCCGACTAATATAATAGATATAGCATATATCAGACCCTATAAGTTCCCAACAAGAGCCAATGAGCTTCAGAAGCATCAACCAAGATGTGATGTGAGCAGAGTGACATACATAAAGGATATATATTTAATCTGATAAATATGATACGTCGTCATTGTCGTTGGGTAATTGCCAACGCAATATGCTTAAAATTGACATGTGACAGTTTTGTTGATATAAGACGAAAAGGGCACCATATCAATCAACGGTAACTTAACAACACCTGTGCCTGGCGTTATATAGAATGCTTCTATTGCAGCCACTGGATATATACGTAGGTTGATAATCGTACGGTACGGTACGGCCAGGCGGGGTTTTAATTTAATATGAATTGGGATTGACACATTGTTTGATTTTGCATAAGCCCGCGGTATGCATCAATGCATGAATAATATCCATGCATATACTTAGTATTTTTGTTGGCAACTTTGAGTTGACCATCAGGAGTTCTGGTACGCATACATAATATTTCCTACTCGAGTAGTCGATCGCTAGTGCTGACGAATTTGGTCGACTACCATATTGGGCAAAATGGTTCAAATCTAAATGCCTCGAAGGGAATCTCATCTCGTTATGTCTTTATGTACACATACTTATAGATGGATGCACAAAAGGAAAAAAGGACAGAGCTGGAGATGGTGATGTTACTATGTTTACTGTGGCAAGGGCCGGCCCCGCTGTTTGCCGTGAGCTGGCAGCCTAGTGTAAGAACGAAGTCTTGGTGGACTAGATTGTATTGGTATTCTGAGAGAAGTGTGATTCAGGCACCTAGGTAAGGCTATGATTCAATTGAATTTTAGATACATTCATGTGATGTCAAGTGCTATTAACTGGACCCGGATTTTGGGTTTAGGGTTTAGGGTTGTAATAACCTCATGATCATTTCTTAAAGAAATAATGTATTCTTGAGACCTACTCCAGCTTCCTTGGAGGGGTCAGGTGCTGAGATTTTAGGTTTTCTGTACAGTCTAGCTGACTTCAAGATAGAATTGAGCATCTAGCCCTACTTCCTTATCTGCAAGCCCGGTCCGGTTTGCTAGCTAAACACTGTCCAAAGAAAAGGGTCTCTAGAGCAGCGAGGTTAAGCATTAAGCTTTCGTTAGCAAGCTTAAGTGGGATTTCAACAACCTTAAAAACCGGAATTTATCCTGCTGTGCAAGTAGGCGGGCATCTGCTGTAGGACAATTGGAAATCGAGCTGCATTTATGGCATCTTCGAATTTAGTTTTTTGTTTCTTTCTTTCTTCTTCTTTTTTTTTTTTTTTTTTGCTGATGCCCCTATTTGACACGTTTTGTCGCTGTACTTTATCGATCGTTAATTCCAGAAACGATCACTGGCACGATGGCGATATCGATGAAAGCATTACATGTTTCGTTTCAACTTGCTTCTTCCGTGCTGACCATCGCACTAAGTATGTTCTGCGCTATAGAAGAGCTTTCTTCTCCATATATTTGGATCGAGGCTGCAGACTTCGCAAATCGCCTCGGATCTGCAGTGAATATATGTACTGCAAGCAAAGCCATCGTGGGGGCACAAACATGACAACAAAGACATACATGGCACTGTTTGTTCTACATTGAGCTACCAAAGGGCGAACCCGAGCCGAGCAAGGAACCCGGCCCCGACGGACTGCGTCATTTGACATCCAGCGCGGTCGGCGCGGGTCGAGGGGTAATGACCGGCAAGGTGGGGCCACTAATGACAAGAAGCCTCTGCGTGCACCCGTTGGAGACAAAGATCGGTAGCTAATGTTAGTGGTGATCGTGATTTACTGTGCATATAGGTGTATATATAGCATGATCATATTGGTGGCCGGGAACGCTACATCGACTACAGCTGAGATATAGTGCTCGCGATCGATACTGCACTTCATAGCTCGCTAGCCGGAGTTACAGACTTGGTCACATATATGTATCACGATGTAGAGGTCGTTGAAACCCTGAATGCCACTGGCGATCCAACGATCTTGTGCGTCAAGCCACTGACATTCGGGATGTGCTGAATTTCTTGGGCGCAACTTGAACCTGAAGAGGGTTAACGCATGGAGTACTAGTCTGGCAACAACGGGGTACATAGAGGTACATACTGGCATGAAAGCTCTAGCACACCGGCCGGCCGCACAAGGCCAGCAGGACAAGAACCTCCCGCAAGTGCACGTAATGCGCATTGCAGTCTGGCCGTTGATCGTGATTGCCCTATATCTGCACGGCGCCTCTATGCTGGCTATCTTATTGAGTATCCAAACCCGAGTATTGACAACATTATTGACCACCATCCCTCGGGCATGAGATCAGCATTCTCCAAGGATGTTCATCTAGCAAATTTAGAACTGTATATCGATACGAGATATGATTTCGATCTTGGTTGATTTCAGTTCATGCACCCCGAGGGTGGGCTAGGAGCAGAATAAGAAAGCAAGCCCAGATTTCCTGTTCGCTCAAGGAAGATCGTCTTCACTTTGCCTTACCCCATACCATCCCCGGTCTACGGGAGTAACTGCCTGGACAGGGGGCCACCGACGCTTGTGGCGTCTGCGAGTCGGAGCAGTCTCACATTTGCTTTTTCCTCATAGTTGTATGTACACATAGGTAGATACATGCCATTAGACGCGGTGAGGCCATTGCCCTGGGACACAACGTCAAAGCTGGCTGCATGATCTTGCAATGATAAAGCCCTAGATATTGGCTGTAAGATGACCTAACATGAACTCCAAGCCCAGAGAGCCCATCCTGTTGTGGTGAACTTGACTAGTTACAAGTATCTGTCACTGCCCAACGTCACAGTAGTAGAAATACGTCTATTATATGGTGCAAGAAGGGTGATGCGGGAGTGAAATTACAATGTATAATGCACGAAGAGACATACTACCTAGCACTCTATGCCTCAATAAGTCTGCGCAACGTGGGACAAGGCATATATGGGATGACAGGGGAAACATGTACGTCGCATATGCTCCACTGCCTGGGTCAATGGCATGACAGTTCGGTTTGAAATTCATCAATATAAAATCCTCCCAACCAAGCTGTGGGTATCACCCAGCCTACGGTAGCACAAAGTATTTATACCTAGGAATGGTCAGGGTACCAATCCACCCAATGGCATTCACTGAATATCTTGTCATCGAAAACCACCGGCTAATAGAAAAATGGCGAAGCTTTATCCGTATATCATCGGCAAAAGAAATAAAATTATGCAAGGCATTCCCCAGGTTTGCCCTGCATTCACTCAGTGGTTGTGCTATTCAACTATTGTACTCTGATTTAGTATTAGTATGGGAAAAAGTATCTATCGAGTTTAAGAGAACCATCTGCCATGCCCAATAAAACGCCTAAACAATCCAATATTAACTTTTGCAGGAGAGGATTCTCCCATTTAAGATTTTCAAGTTGAGTTTCTACTCTTGTCGCTGCTCTTTGTTCGACAGTTTAGACGCACTCTGATAACATCGATACATGCCCATCGGCGGCGGAGGCGCCAGGTAGATATGTGAAACAGTCTCTATATTGTCTTAGTGTCCCTTTCGACAAGAAATTGAGCCCCAGTGCCCTGACTTCCCATCAGCTGAGCCTTGGGGGTCGTAGGAGCCAGAGCTTTCCCAAGCTGGGGCCCTCGCCCGAGCCACGTTCCTGCAATTTGCTCTACATCCTTTCTGCCTTTTTTGGGATGGTCCTCCATATCCTCTCCGGGAGAGCTGGGGGGTGACCCAAAGGGGTCAAATCCAATCCTCTTTCTTGCATCTTCTCTCTCCCTTTCACGAGATTCCCGAGAACCAAGCCAGCTATTCGCATCGGACAAGAATAAATTCAATAATTCATCGTGAACTGTAAGATGTGATGCTTGCTGATAATTTTGGAGACTCGTCAGGCGAAGCAAGCACTCTAGCAGCGATAGATTCGACCGCACTGCTGTCGAGGATGATGGTAAGGCGGTAACCATAGAATTATTAATACCTAATCCTGCTCCAAGAGGATCCCTAATTCTCTGGGACGGATGGGACAGACTTTCTCTAGCTCCATCGGGCTCTGCCTCAGATTCTTCAGGATCGTCGACAGATTGTTCATCATCCAATGGCTCTGTCCAAACCTCGAATGCAAACCATTCAGGATCAAGATGTTTTGGTAAACCCCACTCCTCATCTATTTGGAGCTGTTCACTGTCATTTCCATTCCCCCCATCTAATGAATACCCTACCCCTTCTGCTTCCTCGTCAAAATCTTCGTACTCGTAGCGTGCTGCTCGATCGAGGAGTTTACGGGGAGGTGTTGCTTTTAGGTCGCGCTTGATCAGCAGAACTGGAGAGCTTGATTCGTCGATACCAAGCAATTTTCCAGAGTTTGTATAGAATATCTTGCTTATCTGTATGAAGTTAACTGTCGTCATTCATTTGATAATTTCAAAGCAAATTACCTGATGTATAGGAACTCTGAAGCGAATTCCCGCCTTTTGTACGTCCTCAAAAGGGCGTGGTGGCCCTCTGCTTTCTTCATCTTCGTGGACTCTTCCATCATCCAGATCTTCGATCACGCTTAGTTCATAGCAGTACTCGTCCAGCTTGCTCTGTGCACGTATAGCATGTAAAGCACTATCTTCATTCTCATCTTCATCATATACTAAAGGTATTCTGATTAACTTAACGCGGCATTTTGATATTACCTCCTGCCAAGTCAGGTCGGAAGCTGTGAGGTCTTTGCGGTGCGAGTGGCCTGCAAAGAGCATGTAGAGTGTGAGAATAAACGTCATACCAACCTGCGCAGGATGAAAAGGCGAAATGGAATAGGCCGTGTCTCCTGCGGTGAGTAAAGTTGACGCTTGGAGCAAGCGGGAAGGTGATACCGTGTGAGGAATCGAGGCTGAGAGGTTCACACCAGACGTAGTAACTGCCAGATTGATCAAGGGTACCGCCTATCCGCAGTATATTAGCCTGTGAACTTGGCGATCCATGGTAAACTAACATCTTCAATTCGATTAAGCAGCAATTTTATGTCATCCATTACAGCTTTAATATCTTCCCGAGTTCTCCTTCTCCTCTCAGCGCCAGACTGAGCATTTAACTCTGCTAGCCTCTGCCCCAGAGCTTGAATGTCGTAACGGAGGGACTTGGTCAAGCTGACAGCATTTTCGAGAGAGGTGTTCCCCCTGGCGGATCTATTGCTGTTAGCACTTGAGACCGTGAAGGATGTTTATCATGAGAGATCTACATTATCTCAACGAGATCGATGGCTGGGGAAATTATCTGAGAATTTGTGTCAACCAGCAATCGAGCATGATGTAACACCGTGAGTTACCCTGATTTTTGTTTCTAAACGGTCCTGCAGCCGCTCTAATTCTTCCCGGTCTCTACCTTTAATAGTCTTCAGAGTCGGTCAGTATCCCCTAGCTCCGCAAGCTCCTCTGTAGAATTCACATTCTAAAAACACACCCGTATATATCGACTGCCTTCTCTAATTGCATAGCTTGACACAACTGTGATTCCGGACCTATAGTTGTCCACTTGTTAGATGTCGTAGCAATGAAGTCAAGGGGGGTAATACTTTATGGCAAATGATATACTCTGAGCCGCAATTCTAGACATACAAGAGTCAATGATACGCTGTGATCATGGAGCATGCTGGATCAAAGCACCTTCCTAGAAGTTGATCCATTGCCACCGTATGTGAAGGTGAATCTTGGCGTAGCAGATGAGGCGGGTGAGCAAGTAATGTACCTTCGTAAGTAAGAGTATGCACTTGACACCTATGTAGGCACCAGCATATCTAGAGGGTGAGTGTGGAGTGGACAACACATGGGGCTTGCTCAGTCATGCGGTCACATAATGGAAGTCTTGGCCGTCCCAGGGGATGCGGAACCTGCTTGGCAGAGAGCATCACTTCGTTACGATTTGCACAACGCTCTTTTGTCAATCTTGAAAGTATTCTCTATTGTGCCTGTGGTCCCACGGTTTACTTTCTCTTGCTCCCCAGGCTCCTCCTTGTCCCTCTGTTACGAGCGGTCTCCTGAATATTCTGCGTATAAGTTCTGTCCTACCCCTCATCTACAATGTCGAACCCTCCGAACTCGTGGGAAGATGCAGCTGGAGACGATGAGCAGCTTGCCAGACAGACAAACCAACAGCTAAATCTCCAGCAACAGCAACAGCAACAGCAACAGCAACAACAACAACAGCAGCAGCAGCAGCAGCGAGGTGGCTTCAGGCCAAACTTCAATGCACAGGCCTTCAACCCAGTTGCATCCACATTCCAGCCAGGCGCACCCTCGTTCACCCCCGGAAATGCATACCCCCAATATGGAGGGCAGCAGGGATATTACGGGGGTGCTGCAGGAGGATATGACTATGCCCAGTATGGACAGTACGGGCAGAATCAGTATCAGCAGTATCAACAGTATCAGCAATATCAGCCCCAGTACCCGCAGCAACCTCGCCAAACGCAACACTTCCAGCAGTATCAAACCCAGCAACACCAACACCAGCAGCAACAGCCACAGCCACAGCAACAACCAATAATTGCTAAGAGACCCCCGCAAGGGCCAACCGGTGGTAATTCTCAGGGTCAAAACCAGTCGAGGACATTTCTGGCTGGGCCTGCTGGCCCAAAGGTGATATCTAGTGGACCTGGAACACCTACACCAACTACAACTACAACCGCTGGTCCTCCAAAGGTTCTAAAGATTGGAGGTCCTACTCCATCCCCAGCACCAACAATCGTGAAAAAGGAGGAGAAACCAGTCGGAGCTGCTGTCTTAACTATTGGAGGGTCAGCGCCAAAGCCATCCGTTGGGGCTAACACAAACAGTACACCAAAGGAGAGCAAGCCGATACCAGCAGATAAGACTGAGGCTGGATCGAAAATCACGGCGAACAAGGCAGTCTCTGGGTCTGCTGTGGCTTCTGCTGCTCCAAGTGGAAAGTCAAGCCCCGTTCCGACAGCCGCGGAGAAAGCCGCGGAGAAACGAGAAGCAGATGCTGTGCTCAAGGAAGTGGAGGAAGCCATTGATGATGCAACAATTGAGGAGATCTTTGGAAAGGTATTCATTGATAGTTACCATGTACACCTGCTCAATACTAATCCTCAGATAGGAACATGTTAATCTCATCTTTATCGGACATGTTGACGCTGGAAAATCATCTCTAGGAGGTTCGATCCTCTATGTAACCGGAATGGTCGATGAACGTACCATGGATAAACTTAAGCAGGAAGCTAAAGCGGCAGGCCGTGAGACCTGGTATTTGTCATGGGCTCTCGATCTCACCAAGGAAGAACGAGCCAAGGGCAAAACAGTTGAAGTTGGTCGCGCTTATTTTGAAACTGAGAAGCGGAGATATACTATTCTTGACGCCCCTGGGCACAAAACCTTTGTGCCAAGCATGATTGGCGGTGCCTCTCAGGCAGACGTTGGTATTCTTGTGATCAGTGCTAGAAAGGGAGAGTATGAGACCGGATTCGAGAGGGGCGGCCAAACCAGAGAGCATGCGGTCTTGGCGAAAACCCAAGGCGTAAATAAGTTGATTGTGGTGGTGAATAAGATGGATGATCCCACTGTTGAGTGGAGCAAGGAGAGATATGAAGAGTGCACAGGAAAATTGCAACAATTTTTGCGGTCGACAGGATACAATCCAAAGACGGGTATGATCAAGTGCCAACAATTCTGCCAATATACTAACATATCATAGATCTACATTTCATGCCCGTGTCCGCACTTACGGGATTGGGCCTCAAGGAACGTGTTCCTAAGGAAAAATGTCCTTGGTATAATGGTCCTTCCCTGCTTGAATACCTTGATAACATGAAAGCCTTGGACCGTAAGGTCAAGGCGCCATTTATGATGCCCATTGCTGGGAAGTATAAGGACATGGGTACGGTAGTTGAGGGGAAGATTGAATCTGGATTTGTCAAGAAGGGCTCCAATATCCTTATGATGCCAGGAAAAATACCGACCGAAGTCTTAGCCATATTCTCAGAGACAGAGGAAGAGGTTGCAGGTGCTACTTGTGGCGACCAAGTCCGTCTCCGTGTTAGGGGTGTGGAAGAAGAAGATGTTATGCCGGGCTACGTTATGACCAGCCGGAAGCAGCCGGTAAACTGCGTTACTACGTTTGAGGCACAAATTCACATCCTCGACTTGAAGAACATCATGACATCTGGATTTCAGTGCGTGTTGCACGTACATACAACCATCCAAGAGGTAACGGTTGTGGCACTGCTACACAAGCTTGAGAAGGGTACAGGTAGAAAGAGCAAGAAGGCACCAGCATTTGCTTCAAAAGGTAGCCTAATGTGTTTCCAATTGCATTAGTGACTTTTAGTTGGATTTTTTATGTACTAATTCCAATGACTGCTTGTTACAGGTCAAGCCATTATTGCGCGACTAGAGGCAACAACGCCATTTGCACTGGAGCGTTACGATGACTACCAGCAACTGGGGCGATTCACGCTACGGGACCAAGGTCAGACAATTGCGATTGGAAAAGTTATGAAGTTGATCACAGATGCCACACCAATTGCTTAGGTTAGGGAATTCCACAAGATTGCTTATGTATTTAGGGGATGGTATGGGAAAAAGTCCGGGTATAGAGGATTTGGGATGAAGTATTATGAAAGTTAAAATGTTTTGTCTGCTCTCTAGCTTTGCTTCGTGTTGGCTTACGTGGCTGGGTGCGAAAGCGATGATGGCTGGTGTCCCCTGGTTGCCAACCAGCTAGCTGATGACATGTATATGGACCAACCTTATCCTTTTCCGATATGGAAGAGGTATAGTGCTATTGCAACAGTAGACAATCCATCCTATAATCGGGGCAATTTTGGCCTCCGGTGCAAACTGGTCGACCTGATTGGAATGGCGCATTCTGTTGAACCTAAGTTGACCATAACCTCATATATACGCTGAAGGGAAAAGAGTCGCGGCTTACACAACTCCCTTACTGAGCAGCAAGCGAGAACAGCTATGACAGCCGCTCACAGGAACTCCAAACCAGCAGCACTCCGGGACCAGATGGGGTCGGATACCGCTTAGAACCCATCAAAGACACCCATCTAGACCAAGCTATTCTTAATTACATTTGCTTGCCTACCTTCAGATCACTAGCCCACTAGGTACCTCTCTGGGCTCACCATCACCAGACCCCTGGGCAGCATTGTGAGTGGCCATCATCTCCCGATACTGATCACCTGGACAGCATTATGAATGATCAGGTAAAACCACTCAACAGTTATAGGCTGATGCCCAATTGTACTATCCAACACAGTTGGCAAACTCGCAGGGAAAGTCATTGCCTCCAAGTTGCAGAAACTGTTCCACGGCCTACATTATGACTCCCGTAGACACCATAATGTGATCAACTGACTATCATATTAGCAAAGCCGAACGAGCACTGGCACAGGGTAGCACAGGGCAAACAGGTCACTATACTAGGTCGGGACGTTTGTCAGCGTTCAATAATGCCCACGAGGAAGGAATTCTAGAATCCCTACAGTCTTAAAGGAGACAAGGGGAACAAGCACGCGCGTACCGCAAGGAAGCCCGCTTTCACAGTTTCACTCATACGATTGCAGCTTGCTACATATTATACTGTATACATTGCCAAAACACTGAAGCATTGCAACCCCTATCAGCAACCAACCACAGAGCTGCAGTTTCTCTCTTGCTTAGGTTTCACAGCGAGATGAGATATAGCAGATATAGCATACGAATGATAAGTACGATAGAGCATATTTCAGTGTCCTCAACCGGCGGTTGATGTAGTGGCCCGGGCCGGCCCAGGTTAAGGGTATACCGGGAGGATGCTGGCCGAGCTTCACCCGGCTCAGTCCGGCCGCTGCGCACTGCTCGGAGCCGGAGCCCGGGGCTGGGGCCTAAGGTTGAGTAGTAGGAAGTCTGAGACTGGTGGACACTTTGGAGTCAGGTAAGTATGTAACTGCAAGCGGAAAAGGCATAGTACTATGTAAGTACATATGTGTATAGCTCCTTCTGCCCGGGTCAGTCAAAAGTAAGGACAAGGACTATAGTCCGGCCTAGTCACGAGGTTTTGGACGGAATTTTCAGTCCGTCCCAGTCCGGGCTCTGAGTCCTAGTCGGACTAGCCAGACTGTTGATGAAGGACATCTAGTTTGGAGGTTCACCTCCACAGATGGAACGAGCGTCAACAGTACGCCAGCCGGGACATACCTGCCTAAAGTAGCTCCAACAACAGCCTCGGAACATACCCCGTATCCGAGGCAAGGTCTTCTGGGCGCCCTAAGGGACAACAGGAGCCACGACATTCGCAGACTCAATGGCTACAACGAACAAACGAACCTGACAGCAGGCATTGTGAACTCGAGATGTAGCCCACCTATACACCAGCATATCATGGGTTCGTAGCTCCATCGGGATTCCTGGTAAGGGGAAGGCCGACAAACTCACAGCACGAATGGCAGGCGTAAGATTGATGCTAGGTCGCAAGCGGACATTCACCCTGGGTATAAAGGAATCCGAATGAAGAGCTCTCCTGGGTAACAAAACCAATTGATCTACCTACTAGCCTACAGCTGGTGCGGACGAGCAGGGTCCACAGCGCGAATGTAAGGGATGCGGAAGCAGGAGTGATAGTTCAAGGAAATGTTACGAGTTCAGAGGAAGATAGGATAGAAATAGTAGTATTTGGAGGAGAACGGAGAGACTAAGTAACAGGGCAGAACAGAACAGTGCTTGGGTCTTGCCCTTCCAACTAGAATACATGAGCGTCTTTTATAGATATCCTGATATCTCGTTCTACCTCATACCACGTCATCATTCCGTGCCATATGTGCCAACGTCATATCGGAATGGTCCCACTGATCCACCGAGAAGCTGGCGAAGTGGATCTTCCAAGGCGTCTTTGTTGCATGTGTAATACCCCTTGCACATTGGGTAGGCGTCATGTATTACGTGCGGCTCCACAACTCTCCACTGTTCCGGCCCGACCCTCTACTATCAGTATAGAGGTTTTGCCCTGCTGTCCTAATGGGTGATCAAGCCATATACTAGGTGCCAGGCTTACGGTGCCATGTCGGGCTCGGTTTGCCAAAATGCGCTCCACACGCATTTGGTGACCTTTCGTAGTTGAACTCGTAACAGCGAATGGCTCCATCGAGTACGCAAAACCGACGGAGGACGGCCATCATATGACCTTTGACTGCCCTCAACTTAAACATCAACCACCTGGGAGGACCTATCTGGAGAAAGGCAATGGAGAACGGAGAGTATTAGGACACTGTCGAGGCGTATTTCCCCTACCTTGTGGCCTATATAGGACAGATTTGTAACGACTCGTCTTCTGTACTCCTCTTTGTTCAGCTTATTTACCACTGCACAGGGCCGGCCGAAACCACCTGGTATTCCGGGTGGCTTGTCATGCGGCTCCCCCTTATGGGGCCAGAAATGAGTAATGTTTTTTATTATATAGACCCCAGCCGCCTAGGTAAAGACCATAAAGCCACACCAGTGTGATAGTAGGCACGCCATACTCCACAACAACTAGATATTAGGAACTATTTTATTAAGACCATGCCCGGAGACCGCTCACTTTCGCAACCGATAGTTTACCCCTTCATCCTCCACCCTCTACCATCGGCAGTGCCGCCTCGACGAGATATCCCGGCCAATCGACCGCCCCGTTTTTCATTTTCCCATTGCAAAAGGAAACCGCCTTCTTTGTACCTAGTTCTCATCCCGAATGCAGATACGTATTTCTTAATGTCTCATAATTCGCCTATCATCACCCTTGCTCCAATGTGGCCGACATACTCTCTGAATCTCCTGAAGCTGTCGAAAACGTTTGAGAATATTGGGGCGTAACTCAACAAGATCCGGGTTTATCACCACCCTATGGAGTGAAGAAGTAATTCTTCCATCTCGAGAAGCCAGCACTCCAGAACTGACTTCCTTACTCCGTTGCAGGGTAAGCGCAGCAAACTTCCCGTAATTGTCTCTTGCTGTTCACATCTTTCCCAGTGTCGTAGGAATGCTGCGTTTTTACATAGAGCCGGGACTATAGTGCAAACACCCCGCCAGACCATCAGGTAGAGAGATGATGTTGATACAGAGGAAGCTTTCTGAGGGTAACACCCAGTTCGGGATGCGTATGTGATGCAATAAGAAAGGTAGGAGGTGAAAGTATGGAGGCATACCTGTATTTTTTTGCAGTATAAGTACATTGTACTTGATTCTGAGGAACCGATGTAGGAACACTCTTGCCAGTCTGCTGTAGAGGGAAACACACGGTCGAGTGTTGGAACAGGGATGTCCAAGGGGAAAGAGATGGTAGGAATAAACCACATATATCTGCAGCTAGTTGACAAAAAATGGTTTCTTGGGCGCGTAATCAACGACATCTATTTCTCAATGGCGGAAAGAATGTTTACTGTACAGATGAAATACATATGGAATTATCACCACGTGGTACGTTTGCCTAAATGGTTCATGCCAAGATATGCACTAATCTTATTAGATCAACGGCCGACATCCAAATTCAGAATATGATGAATTTCATTGCTCCAGCGTCTATGAATGCATGTACATCAGTTATGTTATGGGGAGCAGTTGGTAATGGATATAATCAGCAAGGATAAAATCAAGGAACGACCCTTACCCTGGACTACAATAAAGTTTTTGTTAGAGCAAATGGACACCCCGCTCTAGCTTTGGTAGACCTCCAAACGAAGGGAGGAGACCTAATTAATTCTCAATTTGTACACTTGTACAATATTCCTACTAAGAATATTGAGAAGGTATCTTTGCATTCACCTTTAGTTCCAATTCGAAGCGACCAATCCAAAAGAACACATGATAAGGACCGATTGGGTTTGAACTCCAAGCTATATTGTGAGGAGGTTCTAGGACCATAGTCTGGCTAGCACTAGCCTCTCCAAAGCTAGGACCATATCTACTACCACTTCTAAGACAGATTTCATCAATTCAATTGTTAGAGGTGACAGAGTATGGAGCTCCAAGTTATACACCCAAGTTTTCTCGCTTATACCACTTGCAGCATGGGTTCCACAGACTGTCTTAGTCACCAGATCTCAATCTCATTGAGAATATTTGGGGTCTGCTCAAAAAAAACAATCTCCGCATGCAATGGAGAAACGCTTACAACCGTCCGCATAGTGAATGGGAGTTGATTGTTACAGGACAAACCACTTGGGGGGGGCCTGCCCTAGTCCCGCAATATATACATAACTGGATTGATAAGATGCCGGTGTATGTATTAACTGACATTCGCCGTGGTGGCCGCTCAACCCACTGAATAAAGAGACTTCAAGCATGTCTCTATCATTCAACTTGAATTTCTAGTCTCTTACTACTATCACTAACTAGGTAATGATCGGTTACATAGTAAAGATCGATAGCAACCAGATATGGCACATCTAATGCAGAGAGCGAAGTCCCCACGGTATGCTTCTATATTATAAAACGGCAATACCTATAGGGTAATTGCAGTCGCTGAATTAGATTATCACGTCGGCAGCTCCCTCAAGGTGGCCGTGAATTTGCTATAGTATTCACAACCTCAGCAGCGCCTGCAACGCCCCTTCTACTGTAGGGCTCACAGCCCATGACTACGCTCCACCATATATGGCTATTCATTTTATAGATAGACTCCCTATGGGTTTCTAATATAACTGTCATAAGCATAGAGCCTAAGCCAACCTTCATGGATTTTCTACATGCATTTCAGGACGCCAAAAATAACATTATTTACTTAAACAGCTTCCTTGGAATGATATTTGCTGTATTGTAAGAGCCCTAACTGTGCTATTTTCATGCAATTACGTTTGTGAAACCTCTAAGTATACCTTTTTATGTTTTCGGAGGCCTTAGCAGCCCCAGCCATCTCTACCGCCTTCGGCTCTTTGGCAAACCTATATAGGAGCCCCCCCCACTCCCATAACTCCAGCCCATGCAATTCAACCTCTCTTATGGCCCAATATGGGCTTGATTGAGAGCTTAGGGTGCCTTCAGCAGGCTTAATAGTATTGGTTTGCAAGGGCTCGTGAGGTATCCTGACTTTGACCCTCTCCCCCTCCTTCCAAAACCTCACCAAAAGCCCCTCTGATCGAGCCACCAAGGTGGCCTATAAGCATAGTTAGGCATGATGAGGACTAGCTTTAAGATAGTAAAAAGGGCCTTAAGCATGGTATAGTTACCCGAATTTAATCACTTTTGAGTGCTTGAGCTGAGCCAACCAAAAGATGGAGATGCATCAAGAGGGTTTTTAATGGGAGAGGCAGGGATCGAAGAAGGATGTACGTCTAGAATTTTAGCAACCGCACTTGCGGAATATTCAAGGGCACCCTAGCCTCTCAATCAAGCCCATATTGGCCATAAGAGAGGTTGAATTGCATGGGCTGGAGTTATGGGAGCGGGGAGGGCTCCTATATAGGTTTGCCAAAGAGCCGAAGGCGGTAGAGATAGCTGGGGCTGCTAAGGCCTCCGAAAACATAAAAAGGTATACTTAGAGGTTTCACAAACGTAATTGCATGAAAATAGCACAGTTAAGGCTCTTACAATACAGCAAATACCATTCCGAGGAAGCTGTTTAAGCATGTAATATTATTTTTGGCGTCCTGAAATGCATGTAGAAAATCCATGAAGGTTGGCTTAGGCTCTATGCTTATGACAGTTATATTAGAGACCCATAGGGAGTCTATTTATAAAGTGAATAGCCATATATGGTGGAGTGTGGTTATGGGCTATGAGCCCTACAGTAAAAGGGGCATTGCAGGCGCTGCTGAGGTTGTGAATACTATAGCGAGTTCACGGCCACCCTGAGGGAGCTGCCGACGTGATAATCTAATCCAGCGACTGCAATTACCCTATAGGTATTACCATTTTATAATATAGAAGCATACCGTGGGGACTTCGCTCTCTGCATTAGATGTGCCATATCTGGTTGCTATCGATCTTTACTATGTAACCGATCTTTACCTAGTTAGTGATAGTACAGTACTCTTCCGCTGTCGCCAAGAATCAGCCATGACTTTTGTCATCTGCACACAAGTCTATAGCGAAACCTAGTTAGCAAATAAGCACGAATTATCTCTTCTCTACCAATCTTATAGTCTGGCTCCAATCTTATAACCTTGTATTATAATTCTTACACCCGAATGCTTTTCTCGGGGTCGATGGGATCCATGGTACTTAGTCTCGTACCCAAGGTGCTGCCTTGAAGCCAATTCTCGTGCCCAGCTTGTAATCAATGCCCGTCAATGAAGCCTTTGGTCCACAGAGCCGCGCTAGGCCGTATTTCCCAACAGTGAATAGAACCAGACTAAGTAGTGAATAGGATTGGGAGCAAAAAACTTTATTCCTGATCACCATCCATCGCACGTGGAATTAACGGCTGTATCCCTGTCTCCCTGTGTCCTTTGCATTAGCGAACCTGTGATGTGCAGATCCAGTCAGATAAGTATAGTTCTAGTTAGTCGTCAAACTCTCAATTGGAATTCCACTAACGGTGACCACGAAGCCAAACTTATTCTTACAATAAGATACAATAAGATACAATAAGTCCATACGGCTAAGACTGTTATATATAACATCCCCTCCTCCCAACCCAGAAATGTCCGCCAGGCTGCCATATAGACATTGGTAATTACTCACTCAGACGAACAATCTTGCCCTTCTACCTCATTTTCCGCCGTGCGTCCAACTTTATACGAGACCACCTGAGTCCATCTCTCCCGAATCATGGTCCGTTCCGTTGTTCTCGGAGACCAGGCCGTTCAGACCTGGTTCTCATCCATATACCCAGATGAGAACGCGTCAGATGAGAAGGCATTGGAGACAGACCTGCTTTTTGTTTGCCCATGTTGCATGAAGTACACCATGGATGGTGCGAGGGCATTTGCACACATGGTGAGCGAACCTTGGGCTCCCTTTCTATCTCTGCTTTGCTAGTGGCTTCTTCTGGAATGCACCGGAGTATCTGCCTATTCTGGCTCAATATATATGTTTACCATTGTCTGTTCTGAGCGATGCACCTTTTGTCTGTTTCCATAGACGACGACTGCATCGTATTGTCATGATGTGCTCTTTCAAAGCATATCCACCAAGAGAAGTTTGTCACCATACATTGGCCTCCGCCGGTGATGATGTCCCGTCTTATACTAACTACATCCTCTCCAGCGCTTCTGTGAACTGTCTCAACGGCCGCTCGGCCGCAAGATGTACCAACACAATGAGTACTCCATATACGAGATCGATGGCACCGAACACAAAGTACAGTACATCCATTGCTTCCCATATCTTCCCATCACACTGACACCTACGTTAGCTGTTTTGCCAAAACCTTTCCCTGTTCGCCAAACTCTTTCTAGAGACTAAATCTGTTTGCTACGACGTTGACGCCTTCCTCTTCTATATCCTCGTCGAAACAGTCCCCTCTTCCGCCAGTACAACATCCTCCCCGCCCTATTCTTCAACCCAGCGTGTTGTCGGCTTCTTCTCGAAAGAGAAAACATCCTGGGAGGACTACAACCTTGCTTGCATTCTAATTTTCCCCCCGTTTCAAAAGCATGGTCTGGGAAAGCTTCTCATAGCATTCTCCTACGAATTATCTAAACTTGAAGAGAAGGTCGGCAGTCCAGAGAAGCGTGCGTAGTCCCATCGTCTATATTACTTCTGAATTTGCTCCTATGCTAAACTTTTCTGAGGAGCAGCTCTATCTGATCTGGGTCACCGTGGTTATCTCTCCTACTGGACATCTATCATCGCCTCCTGTATCCTCGCACACTCCACCTCCGACGTCCCCATCACCCCTCCACCACCTACCCAAAGGAGCATCTCTTCATCTAAATCTAATAAACCCCATTCTCGATCCTCTTCCTCTGAGAACGCACCTGTATCTGTGCCACCTACTTCCTCCCCTCCCACTTCTCCAGCATCTTCTCGACCAGCAACACCAGTCCCGCCAAATATTCTCACCATTGAGCGACTCTCTACAGAGACTTGCATTCATCCGGATGATATCATTGATGCTCTTCGAACTATGAATGCTATTGCCACGCAGAAAGACACGGGACATACAATAATATCAAAGGCAAATGTGAGATCCTGGGTAACGAAACATAAAGTCAACATTTCCCCAGTAATCAAGCCAGGGAGTATAGTTTCAGCGATACGGTAATGAAAGAGGCAATTTGTGAGAGACTTTTATTGTATCATGTGATTGTTTTAAGGCGAGCGTTTCAATCCCAGATGTTGTTTTTATTTGCTTTCTACATGAATATTTTATATTTTTGATAGGAGTTTCTATGGATTGATCCCTCGTTCTGTTAGTATATCTTTTGTTTTTGACACGGAGTCCAACATTTGAATGAGTTCACACAAAAATTTGATCGCATTGTCAGTGATCTCGTGGCCGTTTAACACGAAGTACTATGTCTAGGTCCATTAATCAACTAATTAATGAGCCCGGTTGACACCAAATGAGCAGCGACTAAAGATGTCCCAAACTCCAACTCCAACCTACCCCAAACAAATGTGTAAATAGAACCATGAAATTCTGAAGAAAGTGCTTATGAAAACCCAATAAACATCAAATATTAACTCCCCCTCTGCCCCCCCCTGTCCCTTGAACTCGCTGAAACTGATTGAGTAACCCAAGGACCCCCGCCGCTACTGGTGGTTCAGCGGGATCGTCTTCACGGCTTCCTATCACACTCTGCAGCCCTCCAGACAAGAACGGCTCTCCCAAGTTACTCACATAATGTTGTGGGGTTTGAACTCCAGATGGATATTCATCCTCCTCCATCAGGGAAGCAGTAGGCTGGGGGAAGACATATGGACGACGCTGATAGGCTCCAGGGGGTGGTTGGTGGTGAGCATCCAGTAACACCGATGCCGTTGCTGACGCGGCCATGTTGATTGGTGCATGATGCCCTCGGTAAATAGAATGGCTCATACCGCCTGTACGTTGGCGACCCGTATTTCCTCTCACTTCATCCGCCTGAAGAATCGGAGACATACCATGCGGGTGCACAGCACCTCGACGCCTACCGCCGCCCTGATTATTCGGGCCATACTGATCCAAGAAGCCCCAGTACGAAGATAACATCTTATTCTCCGTTTGAGCATACTGCTCTGATCGTGCGTCCATCTATGGGGCGTTAGACAGGACAACGCAACCTAAAGGGCACACTATTGGTGTCTTACCTTCATTGCTCCGTTTCGCTTGAAGTCAAATACTGCATAGCTACAGACGTACCCAATACCATCAACGTGTATGGTAAACTCCCGGAAGAAGTCAATAATCTTGTCGCTGCAATAATATAAAGAGAACCACATCACAAAAGGTGTAGTTATGACGCTTAGCAACTCCTCAAAGAAAATCATAACCTTGAGGCCGTATAGTTGCATGAAATCTTGCTTGATCTAATAGATTTTCAGCTGTCGATGACTCACCGTCATAGGAAACTAATGCTCACCTCATCTGAGTGTAGTTTGCCATTCCACTCATTGGGCATATAATGTGTGTAATTGATGACATATTTAATAGCTTCTTCCGGGTCATACACCAATTTTTCTTCCGGGATCATTCCCCGGGCTACGGCAATGACCGTTCCAAGGATACCAATCCAAAAGACAATCGTTCCACCAGGTGTGATTTCAAAATTCGTGATCAGTTCCGGGTCGACAAGGGCAGCAATTGCTAAAACTCCTGCAAATGCGCATGCAATGAAATGAACAAACCTGGGCATTTAAAATTAGCATACTGACAATAATGTGGTAGGAAGCAGTGAGTTCTACTTGGCCAACTGAACAGTCTTGTCTTTGGGAAATTGGTCAACATAGCGCTCAGCGAATGGGTAGCTCATATTGATTCGCTGCTCAAAAATATGCCAAAGTTCATTGAACTCTCGAAACTTCCATTCCGCCAATGGTGTATATTGCCGATGTCCAATTTGTCCAGGATTTTTAGTGAATTCCTAAATCCAGTTAAACAACGTCGAAAGCATTGGTATTCCAGGTACCTACTGCATAATAACGCATAAAGAAGAAAATGAGGAGATATGAGGCTATGAGCGGTGAAAGGAGTAAATTTGCCCAGGCATAAACAACAAAACGGCGTCGTAAACTTGGAAACAGTTAGCAAACGCCAAAACTAATAAAAGCTTATACCACATACCCATCACTAAGCATTTTCCGCTCGGATTCCTTGAGGAACGCCGGTCTCAACTGACCACGAGGATTGAAAACGTAATCCATGACGCATATTTCAATATTCCACGTTAATGCTTTGGTAAGAATGTTCCCGCGTTTATTTAAGATTGGGAAAGGAACAGATATGTCTAGGATGTCCTTATTGAATAAAGCAATCAAATAATTTTCTTTCCTCATCAGCCTGTTGGCAATATCGTGTGCATCCATACGTTCCTTTGACTGAGATGCCTTATGTCTGCGACGCAACGCATTTGATGTTGTTGGATTTGCGTCTCTGAGAACCATAAGTCGTTGAACAACTTCCTGCCAGGATATTGTTTGCATATCACTTTCTGGGATTTCCAGAAGATAATAGTAAAAGTGTTGAATGTCCCGTAAACGGCGGAAGTCTATAATATAGCTAAAGACTGACCATACCCAATATATGGCAAATAACCACAGAAGAAACGAGGTATGTGTGGGTAATCTGCCTCCTGTCAGTTCACCGTCCAGCTCTTTAAGAGGCCAGGTGGCTTACTTCGTAGTGCATTTTGCAATCACAACTTCTGACAATTTATGGCTGTGTCTATGTGAATAGTCTACGCAGTTGAAAAGGAAGACAGTAAACCCAACGATAAAAGCCGATGTCCTAACACACAGTTAGCCTTGTAGCACCTTCCATCCATGGATTGCTGCCTCACATCATATTCAAAAAGCGATGAAGACATATGCTGTAGATGCCATTTCCAACATAGTACTGATATACCTAGTAAATCATGTCAGCATCCAGTTCTTCCTAGTATGTAGAAATTATCGCCATACATCATGTAGAAAGTTGTCAAGACTCTCCACGTTTGCCCATTTCCATAATGCCCGCTGTTTAGGATCAATCAAGCCTATCCTCGCCTGATGAATTTCTTCCTGTGTCCTTACTTGCTCTCTCCGCCTCCGTGCCGGCTCAGAGTCGACCCAGTGGGCGTGGGCTGTTGATCGTACTGGCCCACCCTGGTGTACCGTGCTGTGGGCTGGCAACTTAGCCCCGCGGACTGTATCACGATATGGTTCACGAATACCAAGACCAGTTCCCTCTACTAGTAAGGACGCAGGAACCTCCTCAGCTTCCGTATCTGGCTGCGGAAGCTGTGCAGACATATAATTAAGCCGTGATGAACCTCCCGACCTAGATCGCGAACCACTGCCGAATGGTGACTGGCGAATCTCTGTTTGGGAGTATCGTGAGGCTGTGAGATCGAGGGGAGGACGCAGTTCGTAATCATTTGGTCCCTCCAGTTCTTCATCCTGGTGTGCAGCACTCATCCCAACCCCAGCCTCCAAATCATCGGGATTGTCTGAATCTTCATCGTCATCCTGCTGCCGAAGAGTCTCATACAGACTGCGCCCACCAGCAAATATGGAGCTTTTGCCCAATCTTGAGAGCATCGCCGTAGGTTGGGAGAGAGACACCCTCGTACGACTCTCTTCACTTTGTCTCTTTCCGTTTGAGCTATCTTGACAAACACTGACAATGTTACGCCAGCATGCCCAATTTGTGTGACCCGCTCGTATCCCGGTCGGTGCGAAACACGGAGTGTGGGGGTGGGAACCAACTTGGATTTGCGATATTCTGCTGCTAAAGTTCAAGGAGCTTTTCAGGTGAATGTAGTGTCGCTTCCGCCCGCCGCACGCCTGGTAACAACGCAGAAACGGTGGTCGGTACGCTCTTTAAGTACTCCAGCCGAGCTCATCAAGAAAGCTACCCTGGTCTGCGCATGACTGGTGCCAAGGCGCCTGATAACGCCCAGCGTGATCATCCGTCGTCATTCCGCCTGTAGCATCCATCATCGCATTCAATCAATTTACGGCAATGGATCCTTTCTCCCAGAAACTCACTTCGGTCCTTTCAGCCTCTTACTCTGACATCGATATTCGGGATGCCTTGCTAGTACTGGATTCCCGGCTCGCACAGAATACTCCGGACTCCCGTAGACTGCTCCGCTTGAATGCCCAGGCCGATGTCATTCAGACAAATGCAACGATAGTGAGGGAGTTCTCGAAAATCGCAGAGGTATGTCTTTGCTTCACCTCCACGGTTCCGCGACAGCACTGTACTGAGCAGCCTCCCTGGTCGCATTTTCATCGAAAAGGAAGCTGAGACAAGGCATCATTGTCCTCGACCGTTCGCGTATACAGCAATTGAAACAGATCGGCTCAACCCTCAATGTCATGAGCAAAGCATGTCAAGATATGCGTCAGCATATATCTGCGGCCTCGAGCGAGACGTCCCCTATCCTAGATGAAGCCAGTGCTCTCAGGGTCCAGAAAGAACAAGTCCAGGTGAAAGAGCGTCTGCTTCAAGCCTTTGTGGAGCATTTTATTGTTTCGGAGGAGGATATCATTACCCTGACAAGCTCCACGGAGCCTGTCGACGATCGGTTCTTTCAAATCCTCTCTCGGGTCAAATCAATACACGCAGATTGTCAAGTCCTTTTAGCAAACGAGAACCAGAGAGCTGGGTACCAACCCCCCCACTGTTGACTGTGCTGAGAGCCAATCAACTAACTAGTGCAGACTTGAAATCATGGAGCAAATGTCTAAGCATCTCCATGCTGCATTTCAGAAGCTATACAGATGGATTCAACGTGAATTCAAACATTTATCGCTAGAAAACCACCAAGTCAATGCGGGAATTAGACGAGCTCTCAGGATCCTTGCCGAGCGCCCGACCTTGTTCCAGAGCTGCCTTGACTTCTTTTCTGACGCTCGCCAAAAAATACTGCTTCAGTCTTTTTTTGATGCTCTCACTGGTTCGGAGCAGGAGATATCAAATGGGACTGCAAAGCCTATTGAGTTATATGCGCATGATCCACTCCGGTACATTGGTGATATGTTAGCCTGGCTGCATTCTACTACTGTCAGTGAGCAGGAAGCTTTGGAAATATTATTCATAGCCGGTGAAGATTCCAGCATAGCCAAAGGCATAGAAACTGGGCTTGCGAGTGAACCTTGGGAAGAGGGATATGATGCCAGGCAAAGTTTGATGATGTTGGTAGATAAGAACTTGGAGTCTGTCTGCAGGCCACTGAAGGTACCACTACTTGATACAGACAGGTTTCGAAGTATCCGAAGTCCAAGTTAACCGGTGTTATTTCAGTCAAGAATTGAGCAAGCTATTGCGAGTCATGAGGATAGCACACTTGCCTATCGAATAGCGAACCTCATTAATTTTTACCGAATCACTTTTGATAAAATCTTGGGAAAGGAGTCAAATGTATTAGAGATGATACGAAGGTTCGTTACCCGTGTCTCCTCATCGAATTGGACTGACATCTTGAAGTATGGAGCAATTCGCCCTCCGCCAATTTCAGCACAATCTCCAAGACCATGTTAGACAGGTACAAGCAGATTTACCCCAGGCCCCTCAAGATCTATCGGCACCCGATTTTCTTCATGATGCCCTGAAAGAGCTTCGTTTGCTCATGCTCTCCTATGACTCATCCCTGGCGCCTCCAACCGAGAAGGAGGCCGACTTTATGTCTATCCTAGTAGAGGCGCTTGATCCTTATCTTCAAGGATGTGAATCTCTTGGGAAAGATTTAAGAGCTCCAAGTTCCCATATTTTCATGGTCAACTGTTATCTTGCATCTAAGGTGAAGCAGACTCCGTGAGATTCTGCCTTGCTGTTATAACTAACGGAAAAAATCCATCATAGGCAACACTTGAGCAGTTCTCTTTCACGAAGGATAGAGTCAGAATGCTTGACAATTCACTTGAGAAAGACATATCGGCTCTTGTAGATCATATACATGAATATATATTACAATCCTCAGGTTTACGGCCCTTACTGCGGGCCCTAGATGACTGGGATCACAAAGTATGTGTTTATATCTCCGTCACTCTATACAAAGTATTAACATTAGTCAACAGATAACACCACTTCAACAACTTGCAATTTTCACCCCACAATCTCTCACAACAGTGTCGCAGAATTTGGATCGATTTCTTCCGTCCGCACATATAGATGCGCAGTATCAACTACAAAGACTTTCATCCCCTAAGACTGTGGCGGCAATAATCCAGAAGGCCGCCAACTGGTTTGTTGATGAGTTCTCCATAGTTGATCAAGCCATTACCGGATCAGATGGCGTGGAGTTTTCGAGGACGGTTTGGCCGAGGACAGTTGAAGAGGTTAGAGTTCTTCTCAGCTAGGGTTTTCAAAGATTGCATGATAATATCCTATAATCCGCATGAGATAGTACCATAATGCTGTGCTCAGCTAGGTTCTTTAACGTATGCATGATAATATCCTATCATCCTATCATTCGCATGAGATAGTACTATAATGCCGTGTCAAAATTCTTGCCACATTATTGTTCAAAGTAGCCATGTAGACTTTTCACCCGTCTTCTAGTGCACAGCTTTAGAACTCAAGAGTATGGCGCCAGACTAGAGTGTGAGTACTTTATGTTATGCTGGTCCTTGAGGTTTCATATGAAAAACACTCATGAGCTTTCGGTGGCTGCATCACTGCGAAAGTACTTAGTAAGGTAGCGCTGACCAGACTACCCTAAGATGCTATACAGTCGAGTGTCTATGTAACAAGCAGCATGGTCGTTGATTGGTTTTCGAGGATTGTCTCTGTCGTCCAAATTCTATTCTCACTAACTCACCTAGTAACCTATTACCCGAATGGGAACCTAGTTCCCGCCAGGGATAGAGCCAAGACCTAATTGTGACTGCTTACTTTCCCACATAACTTTTCATGCCAAGAACACACAACTCAAGTGCGAGGCTAGTAGTGGGATAGGACTCCAGAGTCATTACCAGCCGAACAACTTTGGACATTCAACGTCCAGCACTAACGACACAGGATCAACAACAATGCCGGTTCGTTTCACCTGCCCGATTCCGTGATGTGAAAGAATGGAAGAAATACAAGGGTTGAGGCTAATAGGATTGTTATTGGAAATCATTAGACCAGACTCACAAAGACAAGAAAGCACCGTGGTCACGTCTCAGCCGGTCACGGACGTGTGGGCAAGCACAGGAAGCGTGAGTCCCCACAAGTGTTTTTCCAAGGAGAACCGAGAACAGCAGATTGTGCCAGGTTGGAAGTCTTGCAGGATGAAATGTTAACTCTCTGTGCGAAACTTAGATCCGGGTGGTCGTGGTGTAAGTCATTCTCCACCAAACTCAGCAAACCAAAGGTTACCAGGATTTCAGAATGGTCTGACTGACTTTTTTTTTTTTTTTTTCCCCTTCAGATGGCTGGTGGTCAACACCACCACAGGACCAACCTCGACAGGTACCATCCCGGTTACTTCGGTAAGGTCGGTATGAGGTACTTCCACAAGCAACAAAACCACTTCTGGAACCCCGTTGTCAACCTCGATAAGCTCTGGTCTCTCGTCCCCGCCGACTCCCGCGAGAAGTACCTCTCCAAGCAGGCCGGTGATGTCGCCCCAGTCATCGACCTTTTGGCCCTCGGCTACTCGAAGATTCTTGGAAAGGGAAGGTATGTACAGTATAGGGGGGAGTTTTTCTTATGGGATGAAGACTGATTTAATATGCAATGGTAGACTCCCTGAAGTTCCAATTATCGTCAAGGCCCGCTACGTATCCAAGCTTGCCGAGGAGAAGATAAAAGCCGCTGGAGGTGTTGTCGAATTGGTTGGTTAGATAAATCGCAATGGAGAAAACAAAATAACCCTCATCGACGTCCCCAGCACCATCGCCACCATGAGTTGGATATAATTGTATCTGGGCTTCCTTTTTTTTTTTCTGTTTACACGTCCATTTTCGGTTGTACCTCATTTTTTTCTTTACCGGATTTTGCTTTATTGTTTACTATGGGCTGGGGTTACAATTGTCGGATTTTCGGGAAAATTGATAAACCATCACTTGCGCATTACACTGGGTTCGAGTTTCATGGCATGGGCATCATCAACAATATCCCTCCGAGTGCAAGGTAACGAACGGTAAGCAGGAATGTGAACTGATTGTGGAGAGAGCTAGTGTAGCTTATCCCACAAAAGAGAAACATGGAGTTACTTACAGATTGAATGATTTGGCTTTCCTATCGGGTAC
Source organism: Terfezia boudieri ATCC MYA-4762 (assembly GCA_003788615.2). Taxonomy (NCBI): domain Eukaryota; kingdom Fungi; phylum Ascomycota; class Pezizomycetes; order Pezizales; family Pezizaceae; genus Terfezia; species Terfezia boudieri. The sequence continues at coordinate 857,025 of ML121527.1, read as the reverse complement.
TGTAATTTGTGTCCTTGCTATGTTCTACCCAGTATTTGGCATATCTCCTTCCCCCTACATTGCGGACACGTTTGGGCTACCGACAGGTTTCCATTGTCATTTGGCTTTCAAAGTGCTCCGAAGATCGACTCTGTCCGGCGCATCTGGCTCCTGTCAATTGCAAATGGCATGCCCCCCCCTCGTCCTTGCTCTCAGTGGCGGGCTTTACTGCCCGTTCCTTCTAAGGAGTTCAATGGTGTGTAGGAGGGGCGACACTTTAGTCCCGCAAACACTCTTGTCTAATTCACCACCAGCAAGTACTTGCAATATATGAAATTGCAGCGCTAGCGCGCAATAACTTTCCCCACGCACTGGAAATATCTAATCAGGCTATGAAAGACACTACCAACCACCATTTCCGCACCTCCATACTCAGGGTAACTGCCAATAAACATTGTATTAGTTCTCTTCAATTTTAAAGTTCGTTTTTAAACTGGGGCTGACTTACTGAACAACAAATTTACGTCTTTGTGGTCGAGAGTAAGTATAGTACTTCCCAGCCAAACTGTTACCCAAAGTCTATGTATACAGAAGCACGAGTCATAATGAACCGATGAGTCGCAATGAAAAATCACCAAATCCATAGGCTCCCTGCACCGTTTTTCAGACCAAAACAACCAGATTATTGGCCAAAGGGAAGAAACCCAAAACGCCGATGCCGCAAGAGCAGTGTAAAAGCTAACTATACACGAAAATATTCCACAGTTCCTAGTGTGATAACTCATCACCACTATTTCCGCCTGGGCTTACAACCCCCTCAAGAATTCATGCTCCATAGCTTCATCGGCGTCAATCCTCTTCGCTGGATCTAGCTCCAAGCACCTTGCTAGGAACTCACACGCAACCTTCTCCGTGGCTGACATATTTGCTTCTCTCAGCTCGTCCTTCTCCCTTTCCTTGCCACCACCCCCAGCAATTCTATTGGTCGCCCACATTATGATTTTCTCAAGGGTGAACCCCTTCTCTCCAATTGTGGGGATGTTGGTCTCAAAAACGGCACCGTGAAGGAGAGCACATGATCGCATTCGGGCTTTACCAAATATGGTGGCAATTTCGATTGTAGCGTCAACATCGTCAGCGGAATTGAAGAATGGAAAGCGTTTACTAAGCATAGTAAGGAGGACGACGCCGGCGGACCAAATGTCAATTTCTAGATAAAGAGGCCTTTTTTCAATTCCTGCCCACGAAAATTATGATGTTTGATGGAGGGTTGGTAGACCTACTAGTCGTTTGGCTGGTACATTTAAAGAGAACTTCTGGGGCACGGAAACCCCGTGTGCCTGCTCGATTTGCACGCCTGGATGGCCTGTTGTCGTTTTTTATGTATCCGGTGGACAACGTGGTGGCCTGCATCAGAGAATTGTGACTTTTGCTGAGCCCAGAGAGTTGGCATGGGCAGTGTGACCAATCTGTGCCCTCTCTTTCAGCAAGCCCAAAGTCCACAAGAACACCCCGTCTTCGAGCATAATCATAAAGAAAGTTCGTTGGCTTTATATCTCGATGGATAATCTTGCATCTATGGACGTGAGACAGAGCATTGAACAGTGATTTGAAATATAGTCGCATATCGTCAAAGGACAGTGCACGAAAATAAGTCTATTCCTCATATTAGCTTGATCAGGGGATATGCAGCTTGGAAATGTACCCTAAAATCAACGTGCTTGAAATACGGCAATATGGCTACAACTTGATCCAGGTGCCTGAAGGCGGTAATCAATGGGACCACATCTCGGCATCCCCGGAGCTCATGTAGGAGTTCAAGTTCATTCATGATCCGCTGCGGGCTGCTCGTAACATAAATCTTCTTGATAGCGACATATTTAGGACGCCGTCGTTGCGTCTCTGTGAATTTCCGTCTTTTGCTGGGGGGTGGTGACCTATCCCGGCCATCGTCAGACGCATCCAGGTCCCAATCGTTTTCATATCTATCATAGAGAAGGTCTTCGGCCTTATATACGGAACTAAAAGTTCCTACAATCTTGTCAATATTCCTGATACAGTATAATGTGAGACAAAAGAGGTACCTTCGCCAATTTTACTAATTAACCGGAACCTCCGGTCAATTCCTTTAAAGTGTCGGCAAAAGCTATCCATCTCCTCACGGACTACACCATCAACGTCCTCCTCGCTATCAGATTGATCTTCCGAGTAAGCAGAGACCACCGACTCATGGTCCTCATCGTCTCCATGCAAATCATCTTCCTCATCGTATTCCCCTTCCTCCTCTCCTTCCTCTCCTCCCCCACTCTCCTCTCCTCCCTCATTCTCTTCTACTTGGGCCCCTTCAAAGTAATCCGCTTGTGTGTGATGCTGATGCCTTGTGTCCCCATTCTCATACATATTGATGGTTTTACTCGCAAGAGCATGTCCGTTTTCAACGCCTCTAGTGTGATATTTGGCAGATTGCTGCTTTTCCCCGTCCTCTTTCCCATCTTCTTCATCTTCTTCTACCTCATCGTCTCCCACCTCCTGGGCTAAATCGGTGACTTCGCAATAGTCGCCTTCATGCCTGCTCCCATCCATTTCGGCCTCTTCTGTTCGATCGGGGCTTCTGAGGTCTGTTGCAGCCGTTGAGGTAGGCTCGAACTTGTCAGTCACAGCTTTCTCTGTATCCCCGTCACTACTAGCCTCCCTCACTGTAGCAGGACTAGATGTTGCAGCTGTTGCTGTAGTGGTACAGGCACAGTCACTGGAAACCTTCACGGATGGCTGCTCTTCCTCGGAATTAGATTCGTCGGATGGCAGAAAGGGCGTCAGTCTGTCCCCAGTCTTTGCGTCGTGCTTCACAATACGGATCCTCGTACCGCCGTTTCTAGTTCGGATAATTTCTGTAGTTGTGTATACCTCTTGCTCTCCGATATCGGCATTTATTCTGCTGGTCACACGTGGGCGGAATCGCGGAAAGTGGGCCTGTTGCGACACAGGCGCGGAATTAGTCCTTTGGAGCACTTTCGATGGAGCAGGTTGAGAGTGCGATGCTGCCGGCGCCGGGGCCACATGGGAATCCGTGCTGTTTCTATTTAGGGACATCTCCAGAGGTCCAGAGGGGTACTTCCTAATCAGTCGCCGTGAAATCAAACTGGCTCAAACGCCCTTATGCGAGCGCAAATTTTGTACTGCTGGAGAGAGCGTGACGTACGGTTATTTCTTTTCTTTTTTTTATTATTGAAGCCAATAAAATGACCAGCAATATGAAGAACGCATGAAGGAATTGATGCAATTCAAATGAATAGAGCCTGCTATAAATTTGTGCTACTGCGCCCGTGCTATGGCGTGTCCTGAGACGCGTCAGCCACGTGATTCACAAGGAGTTTGGGGTAACTGGTGTAAACTAATTAATTTTGCTTGTTTTGCGGGTAACCCTTCCCTCCGATATCAACGCCCTACACTTCGCCCGTCGCTTTCTCAGGGAGTGGATGATGGATGACTAGTCTGGTTAATGGATGACGGAGGAAAATTACAGTTTGACCTTCAATGAGTCTCTGAATTACCATCTAAACAAGCCCAAACCCTCCCTTACTCGAGCTGGTCTATCCTAATACATAGCTGTCTGGACACCCTTCCGAGCAGCTTATGCTTGCTTCGCTTTCCAGCTCTTCCCAGTCAGGCATAACCCATCTCTCTATCCAAGCGAACTCATCCATTTCCTCTTCCATTCCTTGATAATTCCCATATGTGTAGTTTTGTTAGGAGATCCGCTAGATTGTCTTTTCCCAGGATGGATTTGAGCTCGAGGTATTTCCGTCGTTCCTGTTGTCGGAAATTATGGTATCAGTGTTCTATATGGCACCTGCGTCTGGGGAATTTGGCTGGCCTTGGTGAGGTGAAGTATCCCTTCGCTGTTCGTCGTGGGCATTAAAATGGTTGTTATTCCGATCAATTGTCCATACAGGGCTTTATTGAGCTTCCAGTATTCTCCTTTATTACATCAGTGATGTATATACATCATGCTTAAGTAGTGCTTGGAGGTAGGCCGCTATGATATCCCATTGTTGAATTGCCCATGCTCGGTGTAGGGCTCTAATTAGGAGAATTTTGAAGGTTTCTAGGCTTATACATAAGTTTCTCATCATCTGCTTCTTGTATGAACCCTCTTCCAACTTTGCGAGCCTTGTACTTTTCAATACCTCTGTTATAAAGCGAGTCGTATTATCTCTGATAATACAATAAGTGACTGGGGTACCGGAGGTCTCTGAGGTTGGTAGAGCTTGAAGATAAGGGCAAACTAAGAGAGAATATCCAACAATCGAGTAAAGATAACGGCGAGGTTGTCGGTTAACTGATTGATATAACTGACTCGTATAAGTTCAGCTGATTGAGCTTCTGTGAGTGTTTCCCGTTCAGTGACTTATTTTGCGAAAGCGTGAAAAGTGTAATATATTGCTAAATCATCATATCCTAAGGGAGATTCCTTGCACATCCTAACGTAAAACTGTTGTACATTCTTCCGAGAAAAATAACAAATAACAATAACAATAACTTTCTATGGTGAACAAAGGCACTCGCGTTTTGTTTGACAAGTGGGATTACCCTGATTAGCGTCTTTGCTCTACATCCCAGTTTCATTAAGAATTCGCAGTCCATTGCGACCAAAAATGCACATATTACAAAAAAGAACTTTTAATTCCTTATCACATACGTAGCCTTAACTACAAAATTCTACGTGTGTGATTGTTCATCTTCCACCTTCGCCTTCATCACCTGTATCATTTTCCTCAACATACTCCCCGTCTTTCCTTATTCGGCCGTCCCTCCCCCGAAATAACACCCTAACTGCTTCCTCCACCGCCAAATCCACATTCTTCTCCTCCTCTCCAATCGCTTCGCGCTTTAGCCTCACTACCCCTTCATTCACATCTAGATAAATAACCGGTATTTTTACCCCGTATTTCCTCCTCTTGCTGACCTCGTTTGCGGCCCTCCTACGCTTCCGTGAATTGGGTTCGACAACCTCCGCTTGGCTCGTCTGACCAGATTCAACGTCTTTTCCTTGCCTTTATCCACCCCTACCTCTTCACTCAGTCCGGGCTCGGTTCCGGATTCGGCCTCAGCTTCCTTTGAAAAAGATCCGTGGGAGATAGACCCCTGCCTTTCCACAACTACTTCAGAGCCAGGAAGGCCCTCTTCATCCGCAATTGGGCCCATTGGTAACAAGAACAAAGGAAGGAGAAGTAGCAGGTAAGATCAGGTATTCTTCGGGTATCCGACCAGCGGACGCTTCCCTAACCTGAAGTTGCGATTTCGGTTGTGAGCCAGCCACAACCTTCTTTTCTCGCACCTTTCTTTTATCGGATAGACTATATCCCGCGAAGTTTACCACATCTTTCTTAGTCTTTTTGGCGGCCAGCCGCTCCTTGACCCTATTATCTAAAATGACCTTAGCTGCTGACCAGTCCGCGTGTTTTTTCCGAAAACAGTGCGAACTCCCTTAGGAACCTTCAGCTGGCCATGGTGGCATAAGATCCCCCACCTGGTCTTCCCACCCCGCGCCCCATGTTGCTTCGAGCCTAGCAAACGAGATCTTTTCGGCCTGTTCTTGGTAGGATGTATTCTTTTAGTTCTTTGAGCTGCGTCATCGTATCTGTGGTCTTTTGCTCTTATATTCTCTACATGTACTGTATTAGAATAATAAACGGGTAGTGACATTAACTAGGGGGCCTTGGCTCTGTCAGATCCAGCGAATTTTTATAGTCCTTCTCCAAAACCCGTCTCTTGGGATGCTGTCTAGTCAGCTCTTCCAATGACTCCAACAAAACTGTTCTAAATACGTTCAGGCGGTGGTATATTCCTCAATGCTCTGTGTTCGGTTGTTGAACTGTATCTTGGATATGCTGTTTAGATCCGTGAAGATTTTCCTTTCGTATGCTTTTTTTAGTGCTTCTTTTGCTGACCCTAGGCTGCCAATCCTCGCTTGTATATTGTCCTTATGATTTTTCCTAATTGTTAGTAAGGCAATGGCTTTCATATCTTTCCAGGTCCATTGTCTTTGGGATGGCTGTTTCCGCTGGTTTAGCATATTCCCCTGTAATTACTAGTCTGGTTGGCACAACCTCTCGTAGAGTTGTAAGTACGTCCCATACTCCATTTTCCCCCGCTGGAGCCAGGTCTAAGTAATTTTTTTTCGACATTACCCATTCTGGGTATGTCGCTACTTCTGATAGCCTGGTGTCGAGGGTTTTTTTTTTTTTTGGAAGAGTCTGACATGCCTGCTGGATGTGCTGGAGGTTCCGAGTTGTTGGTCTATTTGTACGTTACTTAATAGCGGGAGTGGTGGATATGAGTCGTCTGATGTGGGCGCTGGTCCTGCTTGTGGGGAACCACTCATTTAGAGTAGTGCAGGGGCAGCTCGTCGAAGCTTATAAGTGACCTCGTGTTTGACTTTATCATCAAGTATAAATGCTAGTGCTTCTTTAGTGTTAAGGTCTATCAACAGCTCTCAGTGCGTGATCTGCGTGGTCCGACTGTTCTGCAGGTTTGGTTGTATTTCCCTTTGTAGGTCTTCCTCTCTTGCTCGCTCAACTTTGAGTCAATGAAGCTGGTACTTCCTTCGTTTGATCCAGTTAGGTTGCGGATTCTGCCGATTGATTTTTCTTAACCGGGATCGGTGAGATGGCATGTGCAGATGAGAGACCGGTTTCTTGCTTCTTCATAACCAAAGACAGTATTAGTTCAGTAGAGCACCAGGCTCATATAACCAGACTAAGGCTCATAACCCGTGAAAATACGAGGTTATGAGGTGAGGATCTTAATATCGGAGAGATGATTCATGCTTAATCTAGATACCGCTATAGGCTTGTATGCTATGTTCTAGTGCTTTGATCTAACAGAGGAAAATATTGGCGATCTAGCCACTTATATGGATACATCCGCTCCATCACCTTCCGGGCTATGTTTACCATCACTTTCCATTTTGGGCAACCGGCAAGAGTCTAATTTCCTCAACCAGACTACTGATTTCCTGATTTCCTATAGTCTGGTTGGCACAATCAAAGCAAAATCTATTGAAAAATTTCTGGATATTTCTTTGATGGTAATTAAGTAACAGTATAAGAGTACGTACTTGTCTTGTTAACAGTATAGCCATTAGGAGAAATAGGATCCCTCACCATAGTCGAACTGGTGCTCCGCATAAGGAGAAATTCCATCACAGCCCAGTGTGATACCAACTACACCACAAAGGGATACCCAAAACTTATCATGATGGCCTGACAATTCTCGAGCATGGTATGTATACCAGCATCTAGCAGTGAAGATGTCGACTACGCGTTCGGTCTAGGCAATTAAAGCAGGATGAACCAGAATAATTGTCTTGAAGTCTAAGCAAACGGCAAAACTGAATCAAACCAAAAGTGCAACAGCCAACATGCTACTGTATAACCAAGACACAAAACAGTTCTAGACATACATATCCGAAGCATTGATCGACATGCTGTCACCATCTAAAACCTCCACGCAAGGATGGATGCGGAGTTGGTAAGTCTATGGATGCAGGTCAGAAAAGGTAATCTGGTTGGCAGTACCCCCTCTCGTGGAGGCGTGGACCTGAAGATCTTTTAGCGTACTACTCAAAGGGATGAGCTTTTTGCGACCGCCGCTTGGTGGAGGGTGCACGTGCAATCCCTTTTCTTAGTTTCCTAATACGGTAATCATGGACTACAGCAATATATAAACCACATTTACCATGTGGTGGCTGCACATGCATAGGTTTGGGGGAAAGTGCAGGGAAATTATGACAATAAATGTATCGTGATGCTTGGAATAGGAATTATGTTCTAGAAATTCCACCCGAACTTTTGTCAGCGGCCGAGGCCTGGTGCCTGGGTTTTCTTCGTATCACAGCATGCTGTACATGTAAGTACCTCAAGACGCACATGCAGGTATCTTAGCATACCAATCAAGCAACGGCCCCCTACCAATCACTAATGAGATCTACCTATAAATATCTCTGTTGCAGGAGCAGGATCGGCATAGCAAGTCAAGATAGTGGAATCTCTAGGCCTGTTACTCCAAGTAATTCACAATAAAGCAGCTCCGGTTGCCCAGCTGATGAATGTATCAGTTGTGACTGCCATTCGGCTTTGCTGGTCGTCGTTTGCTCGAGATGGGTTTGTGATTAAGTATATCCATGTTAAGAGTCTCGAATTCAATCAGAACCATGTAACATATCCCACAGCCAAGTCCCATTGTCCAAGCAATCCAACCTCATCTCAGGGAGCTGAACAGCTACTTTGAACGTGTACAGTAACCTGATAGGATATGTGTCTCCAACGAGGCTTTCTAGAACAAAAAAAAGCTTACTAGTGAACCTGCCTGAACACCAACGAAACCGATAGCCATCGGGGCCAATTGCAAAGCAGAAAATCTTCTTGCCAATAGTATTGGTCAATTATAAAGCAGTGAATCGAGAACAAAACGGGGAATGACACAGACCCATTCAAGGCGTGAAAGCTTATACAAAGGGTAGCAAATAATGGACATGAAAAAAGGTTAGGGTTGTGAGAGAAGCAGAGGAACCCTATTGTGCAGTCTGCAAACCATTGTGACATCATACTCATCCACGGGCGTGATATTGGCGAAGAAAGATTCCGCAAATATCTTCCATCTCATTGAAAGGACCACCCCTATTGGGAGTCTTCAGCTTGGGCCACTGCGTATAGCTTTGAGAAATTTCCCACCTGCACCGTAGAGCCTCTTTCGTGAAATAATCATGGATGTAATTCTCTGGTGGGCAATCGAAACCGCAAACGACCACAGGATAATCGGTGTCTTCGATAGTGGCAGAACCAGGATTGGTCAGCTCTCTGCCCAGTGGAACTGGGGTGGGAATAAGCGCGCGAAGGAAAGAATCCGAGATGTCGGAGTCTGGTGAAGTATATCTCCTTGGGTGATAGGCATAGGCTCTGCTTACTTTCTGCTGTCCCCGTGGGCTCGGATTTCCTGGCCAATTTGTGAAGCTCTCAAGCTTAGGGATGAATCCTTGCCCCCCCTCCTCTCTCGCTTCCCTGTGTATAAACCTAGGGAGGAAGCTTGTCGGACTGGGGGTATTGAATTGACTGACCAATGTATACTCAGGAGTCGCAAGCCCGACATTTTCTGGCAGTCTATTGCTAGTAATCAAGGCAATCGGGGCAGGAGCAGGAGACGGCCTGCCGGTAGAGATAGCGTCTTGGGTTACGTAGAGGGCTAGTTTGCTATCCGGGGGTGTTACAGCTTGCACATGGATTTGTGGTATGTGTTGCGGGACAGGTTTGGGATAATTTTGGCCTTCATAGTGCTCTTGCGATAGAGCATCTGCTGCATAACTACCGGCTCCACCGACTTCGAGCTTCAATGAGGTGTTCGAAGACTTCATCATCAGCATTCCCTCATCCTCATCGGGCTCGCTGATATTTTCTGGTTCGTGACACTGCATCTGATCATCGACCCCAAGCATCCTTTGGTAATAAAGCTCCAAAGGCTCTACATTGTGATCCCCCATTCCAGTTGGAGCTTCTGCACTTGAAATCTGGGCTGTTTGTGTTCGGTATGGTTCCCAGCATATGGGAAATTCTATACCCCCATAGACACATGCAACATTGTTGATGCTGGAACCATGGCCGCCATGCCCTGCATGGAGGTCTCTGCAGCCTGATATAAGTACCGGATGCTCCAACATGTCTGCTTCGGTACGACCAGGTACTGAAGGCTGTGCTTGTGTAGCCTCGTACTCGGCTGGCCCAGGCAAGGGCGGCTGGCCGCCTTTGTCCGCTGGGCTCCCCAAACAGGAACCCCTTGCCGCAGGGAAGGTTACTGATCGTATCGCCGCCTTATTACTATTGTCGTCCGTGTAAATGGCATCGTAGCCCTCTGTTGTTTCCGGGGTTGTATTTAGTTGGCTAGGATTTCTCTGGAGGCTTGAACCCATGGATTGAGTGTCTATCCCTCAAGGGATGATAATCCAAGGATCTGTAATTGGGTGACGGAAAGGTGAAGCAAATGCACCAGACAGCAGCCCAGGTGGTAAATCGATTGGTGTCGGTCGAGATGGTAAGAATTGTTGTGGACGCAAGGGAACTACTGTACCAAGCGGGGGTTTTCAGGTGGTGGTGTGGGTGGGGTGAAGTCAAGGGAAGCCAGACAAGACAGATAACACATACAACCACTCTCGGACGCACACATACAAGCAGGTAAGAAAAACATCAAGCAGCCGTAGAAACCGTACACACCACCGCATGCCCTTTAACTCCATGATCTGCCGCTTACCCCCTTGATATCCAATGGAAAGCATACGAAATACATAAAGCAAGTGTGCATTGGCATTTTCTCGGTGGTATCTGTCACACCTGAATGAATAAGTGCGTTGAACTCAATTCAGACCTTGGGACATCAGGGAATCAAAACTGCAGATCGATACGCACCACAAAAGGCAAACTCTATCCCGGAACTCGAACACATGCGTATTCACTGCAGTTGGTTTACCACCGTGAATTCAGGAATAGTTGGGCCCACGACAGCGAGGGTTATATCTCCGATAACGCAACATGCCTGGCAGAGAAAACTTGCAGCAGGTGAAAGAGTAATATTCTCCCTCCCTCCCTCCTCCCCCTCCCCTCCCCTCCCTCCCCTCCCATCCCAGCACAAAGCAAGGCACGAAACTGACGGCCAATTGAGAATATAGCGAGACAAAGTATAACTTGTTCTGTTGCCATGGTGCAATGTTTTTGGCTACCGCAGTTGGTTCACGTAACCAGAGTTCAAGTCAGGTTGATATTGCAAAAGCTGACAACGGCCGATGGTAGCATACTCCAAGGCAAAACTGGTAACCTTTCCCAGGCCATTTAGTGGTGAAGAGGATAGAAATTGTGCATTGGTATAGTAGTGGTCAATATTGATGTTGGGACCGCCGGTCATAGTGCCGAGACTAATATCACGCCTCTTCCGTCGCTGTTCAGGAAGGGATCACCTTAGAACCACAGCTTGGGGTCATCCATGCCATGACTAGGGAACCAGAGATTTGGATCCCAATAACGCACTTCATATCCTTGTAGAAATTGCGAATGAATGGTATGCCGCGGAGCGACCTCAGGAACTTCTCAGTAGAGTTTGGGCCTGTTTTCGCAATTTCGCGCGGTGAAGGAGCAATATGGGTTTCGCCGTTGTTTGCTTTAACTGAACATTCAAACCTGGGAGTCGTCCCCCCCCCTCCTTCTAAGATCCCTTGACTATTAGCCTGGTAGGTCTGAAGTGATTTTTGTTTATGTTTATGTAAAAGAATTGACGCCACTATTGAGTCGTGGCTTGGGAGTTCCTCCGTTAGTGTGACGGTGACGCAGCCCAAAGACTTTGTATGCCCTGCATCTCCCTTCAGTTTACCACATGGATGTATACCCGCGGCCCAACTTCTCGTTGCATACATACACGTCAGGAAGCAAAGAATGGGAGAATTAGGCCAACCGAGCGGGAAGTGCACGCAAAAGTAACTAGGTATTGCAATATTGGCTTGACCGTTTGACCGTTTGCCCAAATCTACGGAACACCAACGTGAACCTGGGGCGGAGATTTGTTGCTACAGACTGGGTGGGCCTTTTGAGATGAGATAGGGGATATATTGGGAAAGCCGGCCGGCGACCTGACCTCTCCCCCCAAGCAGGTTACAGGGTTCTACGACTCGGCAGGAACACTACGCAGGGATGGCTTGATGCCAAACGCAATTCCAGTCACCTCGAAAATTAAGATCCTCCTATCACAGGATCGTGGAGAGGGGCGAGGGCTGTTGGCTGCGGTACTAAACGTCGCAGGATCTTCAAGCAAAGGATCTATGCACAGCACTATAGCGGAAGGCCCTTTTCGTATAACCTATGTATGCAACAGACAGCAGAGTATCGAAACCAAAGTGTGAGCCTATTTCAAACACCTATGAGACGACAAAAGTTTTTCTTCAATATATTTTTTTCTGCTTGGTACTCTGTAGGTACCTATGTCTTGCGTCTAGTGCGGTGTGAATGACTTTGTGTCGGCAGTGGCGGGCTCGGTCAGGGCAGACTTGCCACTGTTTTTGCAACCCCAACAACAACACGCCCATCTCCCTACGCTTAACCAGACTACGCTGACCCTAGTCTGGCTTGCGCTGACCCATGCTCCGACCCAATAACTCCTAGCGCACGGGGAGCGGTGAGGCTAGCAGCAAACTATGGTCGACGATCCTGGGCTCTGGTTTCTCTACATTAACCACCTGCTCCCCCCTCATTTCTCCCACCCCTAGAACCGAGCTCACAACAGAAGATATCAAAAGGTTCTTCTCTCTCTTACAGCATCATCATCACGTACTCGAGCACTCTTTGTTCCATCAGAGCAATGAATTACCACTCACGCCCGTCCACAGACTCATCGACAACCTCATCAGAAGGTGGTGCAATGTCGTGGATCATGGACCACATGTATACCTACCCCGACAAGTACATTGAACTGCCTCTCCGAACAACATACATCCTCAACTCCAACCCCAAGCTGAAGCCAGCCGATTTCAAGACTTTGATGATGGAACATATTGCGTCCCTCCCATCGCAACCACGATCATTGCCTCACAGTTTCCTCAGCAATTTTATTAAGAAATGCTTCACCAAGGACCTTGAGTCAGCCGACCTGGACCAAGCTTTGACTGCTCTTGACTATCTCAAGAACCTTGAAGATCGAAGAAAGAGAGAGTTGGCAAAGGTGATGAGGGAAATTGGGGTGGGTTCTCGGGATGTCAGGATACTCGAGTTGATAGCGAGGATGCAGAAGGTGGATACACTCTACAGTCGAGTACTAGTTGGTATACGACAATGGGTTAGTAGGATTTCTTTGACTATTCACGTTCAATTCACTTACAAGAACTACAGACTATGATCCATGAATTCGAGAATGGATCATTCAACCGATCGAATTGCATCGCAATGTTAAACACCTTATACCCAGTGGACGAGCCTGATGTCAACAGCACCCTCACGGCCGATGTGCTTGCTGCCAACCGACAACATTTATGGAAATGTCTAGTGCATTTCCCAAACAGTGGGCCAACAATACTCAACTCACTGAAGTCTGCTCGGGGTGGTTATCCAGTTCTGTGTGATAAGATCCATGCATACCTCAGACTGGCCCTGGACATGATCAACCAGTGCGAGGAAATCTACCGCCAGTACAAATCCACCACCACCATTATCTCCAGAACCTCCTCTTTCTCCTCTCAAACCGACAACGATGTTATCAGTGTTTCGGAGAAGGGTAGTACACTGGAAAAGATTGTATGGCAACTAGGGAACTTGAAGAACTTTAGAAGTCACCGAAAACTCAGGCAGTCCAACAATAGCGCTGAGTTTACAGTCTCAGCTATACATCACGATTCTGATATCATCTTCTACGATTAAATTCTCTTTATTTCTGGTCTAATCCTTATCACATTCTTCTCTATGGTGGTTTTCAGTTTCGGATCTTTTCCTTTTGTTTTTCAAAACTCGGTTGTATCGGCGATAGTTCACTGTTTGCCTTTTATTTTGTCTTTTCTCAGTGTCCCTCTAATCGATAATCACGAAGATGATGGACATGATACGAATACTTGGGTTGGGTGTTTACTTTTCTCCTTTTGGCACTTAAAATACTACAGGAGCGTTATATTATTTGCAAGGAGTATTGGGTATGTCGGTTGCTTTTCAGCATGCTTTTCATTTTGTCTTCGACTGTATCATTTGTTCCTCTTCCGCGGTTCCAACTTGCTTGGCTATTAAGTTTTAGCCTACAGTATCTGGGCGTTATAAGCGGATGAGATGGCGTACTGCACGGTTATTGTTTTCTTGTGGTTCAATAAGGGTGGGTGGGAAAATTGGGTTAGGGATCGTGTTTATCAATTAAGTACTGTACAAAAGAGTACCACGAAAATTCACTAAGATAAAAAACAAACTGTTATTGTGTTCCACTCTGTTGGTTTCTTTTGGCTGAAAGAGGCTTAGTCACGAGCACGGTTCAATCTAACTATTCGCTCTGATCCCAGCAACGGTTGCAAGTCTCGCTCAATCTTAGGTCATTCATTGGCGTTACCGACCAACCAACAATCGAACACAAATGTTTGTACACAGACCCCAGGGCTCGAGTCCATTAGGTAGATACTTACATAAGTGGGAGGATGTGCCCTCATCGATGCTGCACTTAGCTTCCAAATCCTCCGATCTCTTCCTTCATGCCGGTAGTTACACTGAGAGAGTGCGAGTGCGAAGAGTTGCTCCGTTTGGCTATACCCGTTTAGATATTTTCGTCAGCACTTTTGACGTGCAAGGGTATACCTGGATCTGAACTCCTTCTTTCCCTGCCTTTGGTTCCCCCGGCCGGCAGTCCCTATTCGTCACACCTTTCGACTACGGACCAGGCTGCGAATATAGCCGGTCGGTACTTCTCAAGGTCCCAAAACTTAGTGTGGTGGCTAAACAGGTCACAGGCTTTGCGAACGAAACGAAGTCGGTATGTGCCCACGGCAGAGTTATTAGGGGACCATACCCAGCTGAGCCAGTAGGTAATGGATGCAGTTGACTCTTCCATTTCCGAGGAACCTTTTTCAAACAACTCTACATATTCCCGGAAATACCCCACAATTCTGCATCCTTATGCCATCCCGAGGATGTACAATAAGGAGGCGAAGATACCGTATATTTTCGAGGATCCGGAAGCTCAACTCATCCGGAAGTATAAACCATAAATGCTCGCCATGCTATATATCGATAGTACCGATGCGATGCAATAAGATTGCATTATGCAATTACACTCTTAACCGAAAGTTTTACATGGGTGCATTGTCTATTTGTGGTAAAAATGCTGGGCACGCGCTCACAGTTGCACCTAAGTAATCCTTCCGAGGGAAGGGATGAGCCTGGTTCACTGGGTTGGGCCCTTTTTACAATTGCAATATCAACCAATTGTATCCGCTTAGGTGAGTGGAGCACAGCTCCACTCCCTTGGGTGTCAATTCTCGTGACTTAGGAGTCTTGATCAACCGATGTGATACTTTTACGGAGAAAATAGATCAAAATGGAGATAGTTTATTCAGGTTGAGAACTCTCAATTGAAGAAAGAAGATATATTGATCTTACGATGAGAAGAATGCATGTTAGTATATATATATTGAAATTGGTAAGTTATGGTTTATTTCTTTTGCTACCTGCTTTCCTGCCTTCCTGGTACTTATTTCTACCCTCATGTTGGTGTTTTCTTCCTAATTTTTGAACAGGTGTAGATTTTTTATGCAGCGAGGGAGATGGGACACTCATATAGTTAGGGACCGGGTTAACTTGTGACTTGGTGAGATAGGATTTGGGGATTGGGAGCCGGGCAGCGGAGCCGAGTTTCTGGGACAGAAGGCACGGAGGAGGATCCTGTGGGATGGCATTGACCATTCAATTACTCACATTTACGAGTGTAATGCAAGGACCTTTTTGATGGATTATAATAACTATCTCTCCGTGCCAACCAGACTATATCTCTCCATATCCTAGGGAGTGGAAAAGGTTGCATCAAATTTACTAATGCGCATACATATCAATGTTAATTCTGAATTCCCATCTCACGACATATATACAGTACATTATTCACGTAAGAAGGAGCTCAAGTCCAGGTTGAAAATCTGGCGATGGAGAAAAAAAGTCAATACCAGGATGTCCTCAAGGGAGCAGAATCAATAGGGAAAAAAATTTCCCGAATATGGCGGTCATGCAAGCTCAATCACTGAAAACTCACGTCTGAAGGTTAAGTCAAAAAAGAAAAATACGAGTCACAGGAGAGCTCCCATTGACCGATCGTGACACACGCCACACCCCACGCGTGGGGAAGAACAAATCGCGACATGGTTATTTTGCCTTTGCCTCCTCAGATCTAACTGATGTACTCAAAACGGGCCATGGTTGTATTCACTCGATCTAACGCCCAATAAAAGTAAAGATCCGCTGTGATGATATGATCGCCACTCCTGCCTAACCATATCATAAAAAGTTCCGCGGAATTCGGTCTGTCTTTGATAGGTATTTCTTTTTCGTCCCGCACGTTTGTGTCAGTAACCCTCCCTCTCATCAAACTCTCTTCGTTTCAAAAAGGTAATATCCCGCCCCCCCACGTTTCCGAAGTAAGTAATGATATATCTCTCCCGATCTGAATTGCATGTACCGCGCGAAAAGGTAGATCCCCTCTAAAATTGGCAGAGGTGACACGGGGATCCATCTCGCCAATTAATGCGGCTTAGGATCGCCAGTGGCAAGCTATAACGCCCCTACATATTTGTTTTAGCCGTAAGATAATCCCATCGACGCCGTGCTCAAGGTGAGGAACAAATGTTTTAACTGGGTAGCGTGCGACAAAAAAAAGTCGAAAACGAATGAAACCCAAACAAGCAATTTTCCAGGTACCCGGGAAAACTGGTGAATAAGACTCCTTGTCTGTAGTCTGGTTGCCTTGTCTGTACTCTGTATCTGAATCATAACTCTAGAATAAGTCAAAATCCGTGCTGATCTGCCCACAACTAGTAACGCCCTACCACAAAAAGGAAAGAGCAAAGATACCACAGACAAGGAGTCTTATTTACCGGTACCATTTTTCCCGGTGGGGTTTTTTTTTATTTATTTTTTATGTGTAGTATGCATACTTGGATCCCGGCCCGCTACCGCCCTGCATAGCATAAGCAATGTGAGTCGAAACGAGATCTGACAAGAAAGAAAGCAAATTTAACAAGGGCATCTTTTGTTTCATCTCGGTATCAGTGATTGAGTGCATGGATGTTTTTTTATCATGCATAAAATACTAAGGTATAACCGTAGTCCTGGAGCTCCACGTTTTTGTTAGAGTTACATCTTGTTATGATTGAAAAATGCTAGGAGAAGATTTCTTTCTACATAGCAAAAAAACGAAACTATGACCCCTCAAGCCAGGGTGGGGTGAGACACTTACGGCAATGAGTTTAGGGTAACTTCGCACACCCTTGAGATTTTGACCGATGCAACTGCAGCCCCGCACCGGTGAATGAAGGGCTTTTGTATTAATGTGGTATAAACGCTAGTGCATATATAACCCCACCCCAAAATAAAGCAAAAATAAAAATAAAAATATAAATAAATTGAAAACCCTTACCTATTTTTTTTTTTTTCCCTTTTCCTTTATGCCCAAACTAAGTCTACCACCAGAACAGTTTCGAGGCTAGTTTTTAGATTTTACTTGTCTCTTTAAAAGTTAGTGGCCAAACACGGGCCTGAATGGTTCAGCACTGTGCTTCTTCTCTCTTCTTTCTATTCGCACAACTCGTTGTTATTCTTGACCATCTGCCTATTACGAATAAATATGTTCCTTTGGCCGTAATTTCTTGTTATAAGATCTAATATTGCACACATGGCATGTATACGCAGTGAGCCACGGGCGAGTTCGATTTAAAACAGGTATTCGGGGGTACTGGTAGTAGAATGTAGCACGTATAGCCTAGTA
Source organism: Terfezia boudieri ATCC MYA-4762 (assembly GCA_003788615.2). Lineage (NCBI taxonomy): Eukaryota > Fungi > Ascomycota > Pezizomycetes > Pezizales > Pezizaceae > Terfezia > Terfezia boudieri. Next base: position 839,520 of record ML121527.1, on the reverse strand, counting down.
TAAAATATACACGTTTCATAGAGCTGTAGCCATGAGCCAGGAAGGGCCCTATATGTCTATCCTCATAATCCAAATTCTCTATAGCACACACAAACGATATATAAAGTCCGCACAATCATGAACCACCAAATTTCGTATATCATACATCTCGTAGTCAACCCCTCTATGCATGCCCCCAAAAAATTCCATATTGCAAGATAATGAAAGTACGTCGAAAAAAAGCCCCAAAAATAGGTAGAATGTATTTACAAAGCAAAGAAGATGTGATATAGCTCTATGTAAATGTAAGGCGAACAACAGTGCACCCGCTAATACATCCCGGATCCCCCCTAGCCCCCGTTGACCTTAACCCTGAGCCGGAGAACTGAATGAAATAAGGGAAAAGAAAGAAAACCCAGACAAGAGAGGAAACCAGACAGCAATATGTCTTTAAGGCATTGATGTTCAAGGGGCACCAGGCCCAATCACGTGCCCGCTTGTGCCAAGAGTTCAAACGGCGATTGATAGGGGACCTGGAGACTCTGACCGGTAGATGTGATTTTATTGATAGGTGACCAGAAAGTAGACCCCCTAAGACCTTGTACCGTCTGGTTGGTTTCCATGCCCTCTCGCGTACTTAGGTCCCGACAGGGTACCCCCAGTACTCGCTTATCTTCCGCTTCCTACTTCCTCCGCTTCAATGCTTTCCGAGCAACATCTTGAAGACCTGCTCGGGCTTCAGACTCAGGGAATATCGAGATTGCGTCGATCGCGTTCTGAGACAGCTCCTCTGCTAGTTGGCGGGTCCTGGTGAGGGCGTCGGAGTTGGCAACATATTCCCGTGCCTGTATCCGGGATGTGGGAGTGAGTAAGTTGTGAGAGGAGCAGGTGTGTGTGTGGTGGGGGGGAAGAACAATTGTGCACTTCAGTAAGTGCCAGTTGCGGGGGGATAAGGTCGGGAATTACGGGAAATAATGGGGGTCTTCATGGACAAGAACGAACCTTCTCAACGTCACCAGGTTGATCAAATTGCCTCTCAATCATGGGTCCCAATTCGGGATACTTCTCAAATGCAAACAACACTGGGGCAGTCGCTAGCCCTAGCTTCAAATCCGCTCCTGCAGGCTTCCCAAGCTCCACACCAGTGACGGTGAAGTCCAGCAAGTCATCAACAATCTGGAATGCTAATCCCAAATTCTTTCCATAATTATACGCTGCGTCCGCCACTTCTCTTGTCGCCCCACCAAGCAAAGCCGCCCCCCGGCAGGACTTTGATATTAATGAGGCAGTCTTTAGATATGACTTTTGTAGGTAGTATTCCATTGTCTCCTTGGAGAACTCTGGTGAATTATAATCCGCCGAGGAATTCTTCAGCTGCATGAATTCCCCCTCTACTAGATTGGCAATGACCGTAGACAGCAGCTCTACAACTTCGGGGTCCCGTAACCGTGCAAGGGATACAGATGCGCGGCCAAAAAGGAAGTCTCCTGCTAACACTGCCATCTTGTTCCCGAACGCAAGATTCCCAGACATCCTTCCCCGCCGGGAATCCGCATCATCGATAACATCGTCATGGAGCAGTGAAGCAGTATGGATCATCTCAACAATCTCTGCAAGGCGCTTTTGAGTAGATAGGACCGTGGATTTGTCAATATTGAGTGCAGCATCCTTATTAAGATTGACTAAGCCAGGGTTGAAGTCCTGTAGCATTGCGAGTGGCGATAATGAAGCATTAACGTCTTTTGACATGTATCCAGTTGCTGTATTTGGCCCTAACCGGATTTTTGTCCAATTCTCATCCTTCGGGGCAATGGCTGCAGCCTGAGACATGAGAAGAACAATCATTGGCCTCATATGCTTCCCATCTCCTTGAACGTAGTACTTAGCAACCCTGTCGAGAATAGGATGCCCAGAGCCCAATAGATTCTGCATGTTTTTTGATAGTGACTTGAGTTCCTTTTTTATTATGGCACTTGGGTCCAAGGGTACCGGTGATGGCGGTTGGAGCACGGGTGTTGCATCGAGAACAGTGCAATTTGGTGTCGGAGGGAGAGGTAGTGGTTCCCTTTGGGCTCCGAGCGAACTGGCCCATGAGCTTTTACCTGACCCTCCTGAGATATATCGTGCATTTCGTCGTAAGGTTTGTGAGACTATGCTATGATGGCCGTGAAGTTCTATGCATCGTGACGCAATGTCTAACGTGGGTATTATAGACTGTGTTGAGGACCAGACAGCTCGAAACATGATGCCAATACTAGTTGAGCGATGGGGTGAAAATGTGCAATGAAAGAGTAGGAGGTGCACCCTGCCGGCTTGCGAAAAGAGTTGTGTCCTGAACGTCCTTTGGAACTCCGTTACAGTGTAGAACCCCGCGGGGCAAGGGAAGTTCAGTATAGGGCGCGGGAAGACTCTTTCGGAGTTCTGTTTGAAGTCGTTGGAGGGGTAATGTTTCGATGCAATCTCGAAAGTGATCGGCAGGCCACTGCACCAGCCAAATTTCTGTTTTCATGCGATTTAAGGACCCGGAAAGTAGCGAGAGGGAAGCTGAGGGTTTGTACACGATCGCGATCCGGCTTGGAGGATTCCTATACCAAGTGCGTTGCCTGCTCAGAGGCGGATGTCGGATTAAAGAATGATGTTTTTCCGCCCGGGTTTAGCGGAGTGAGTCCCCAGGCTCCTTGTGCTTGTAGATTTATCTAATATAATATATGATATATATTTTATTTTTCCCTCCACTCAGGCGATTCACGAATTTCGTTCGCACAAACCGATTCTACTCGAGGTCGTGCCCGCCTAACAAAGCGAAAAATCTGCAAAATCTTGGTGCTGCGAAGTCGATCTTCCGTGAATTCTTGGCCTACATCATACCTCATAACCCGACCAGATACACTGAATAGGGCGACATCAACTATAAATAAATAAATGCCAAAAATCTGCGGGATATTTGTGCGACACTCATGCATTGGAGGCGTGGGGCTGGCTACTTACATGCTGGCCGGCCGGCACTGCATAGTATTCAGATATAAGAAGACCAACGATTTGCGGCCGACGAAGGGTTACACAACCAGACTGGGCTGGGTGTTGCATTACCCTGAATTCAAATCGGTAGTCTGGTCCACTTATTTAAATATCGCAGTGCGGTTATCGCAACTCTAAAATAAATCGAATCATAGCCCATACGTGCATGTCTCCGAAAAGAAACAATCATGTTAGCATTACCGTAGAGCCCAGAGACACCTAAAACGATGTTTGAAGCCCACCATAGAATACACAGAAAAGAAAACCGAAATAGCCCAGTGTATTGACACCTTAAATGCATGTAAACAGCCGAGAAAAAAGGAGACCAAACCGCCTAGAAAATGTGCTTCTGCTGTCCCATGCATTGTCCATTGCAGTCGTTATAGTTTCATTATAGTTCGTTACAGTCGTGGCTTGTGACATAAAGAAATACAAAAAAGCAAGAGAAACGAAATATACAAAGGAAGGGATCAAACCTCATTCTTCCATGTCGGATTCGGGTGGATTGATGCCCCTAATTACCTGGGTAGGCTTAGAAGAAGGTGTCTTCGGGGTCAATCGTCGCCTCGTTCTCCGCCCGAATGTGGTGTGCTTATCTTCCTTGTCTGTTTCCTCCTCGTCGGTATCAGAGTCGGCAAAGCTCCGTTTGTAGCCCGCGGAAAGAGTCGGTGGAAAAAGTGGTGACAGAAACGCTGAAGTGATAGGATTGGGCGAGTTGACTGAGGTCGACAGGTCTTCGAACCCATTAATAATCATGTTTTGGGAATCATTGAGCTCCTTCCTGTTCCGCCAACGGTCCCAGAACTCATCATCGTCGCTGGGAGGATCCTCGTATTCCCCCTCTATGACTTCCACGCTGTCATCCAGGTCATCGTCACTGTCAATTTCTTCGATTATCAAGCCATCATCATAATCGCTATCGAAGCTGCACCATGAAGCAACTGATGGTGACCGTGAAGATAAAGGAGTCGACTGCGGCAACGAAAATGCCTTAGAGCTGTGGAGTACTATACGTGGAATAGACTCATGTGGCAGGTGGTAATGCGGGAAGTAGGGCTGTTTGTCATTCGCCATGGTAACCCGGGGCAACGGGCGCGGAGATGAGCTTGAAGGCCGTGATGGTGGTTGAAAGTTGCCGAGCCCACTCATGTTTGCGGGGGGGGGGAAGGTGGGGGGAGGGGGGTGGTTTAACCAGACGGAGCTTAAGTGCTTTATAGCTTCCCAGCGTAAAGCCTCTGGCAGAACTGATTGCTTGATAACTCTAGGAAGTGAGGGAGACTTTAAGGGAAATTGAATGTTCTTTGAACTTTGAGCCTTATGCAGAATGACATACTATACTCTGTGTAATGTTTCACCTGAGGGGTTTTTGGTGTTGTTTTTTTCCTTTCACCCCACCTCCTCCGTCATTCGCATATTCGCTCTCTCTAACTGAGTCACTGATGGCTGGACGACTCATTGCCAAGCATTGTGGGGGAGAGAGGACAAAGTACCGGTACCGTATTCTGGAAGTGACCCAGGTACCTAGAACCAGAGGTAGCGAGGGTCAGATTCCAGCGACCCCTAACCCTGACGTTGGGAGCCAAGGGCCAAAGTGCCTAGATATTCGCTGCATGCCACACGCTATTGTATTATCTGTCCTTACGGCGTTTCGAGGCACCTCTCAAAATTAGTGTTCCCGCTTCCCATTGTTCCCTGGGGTCAGGACACACTTGCCTCAACCCAAAGTTCCACAGTAACGAGCATCTGGACATATCCGCTCTCACAGCTTCCGAATTGCATCGTCATAACATTCCTTAGCTTAGATCATTCCATATCATTACAGCCATTTGTTTCTCTAGCCGTCAGTCCCCCCCTAGCTGCGCCGGCTTTGATATTACCCCTCTTGGGCCGAACTGGCAAGATGCAAACAATGCTTACGAAGGTCGATACCCAACATTGATACTCTAGGATACTTCATGAAGCTTGCTAATTGATTTATAGTTCGAGTCAAAATCATCTAGGGCTAAAGGAATAGCATTCCATCCAAAGAGGTGTGCCCCGTGGTTAATTGAGGGGTGCTGAAACATGGAGGGAGTGAAACTGACCAGTATTACCTAGGCCATGGATATTGGTGTCTCTCCATTCATCAACAATTCAGTTATGGGACTACCGTATGGGAACTCTGATAGACAGATTCGAGGAGCATGATGGTCCTGTACGAGGCGTTGACTTCCACCGGACTCAGCCGCTATTTGTGTCAGGTGGAGATGATTACAAAATCAAAGTGTGGTCCTACCAGACTCGGAGATGTTTGTTTACCTTGAGTGGGCATCTTGACTATGTACGGACCGTATTCTTCCACCATGAGCTTCCATGGATCCTATCAAGTTCCGATGACCAGACTATCCGTATATGGAATTGGCAAAACAGATCTTTGAGTGAGTGATACTGAGCTGCCTCTGTTGGTATGGGCGGTTGCTGAGTAGGCGAATACCACAGTCTGTACGATGACCGGTCATAATCACTATGCCATGTGTGCCCAGTTTCACCCGAAGGAGGACCTTATTGTCAGTGCATCGCTAGATCAAAGTGTGCGAGTGTGGGATATCTCGGGTTTGCGAAAGAAGCACTCCGCTCCTACATCAATGACATTCGAAGATCAAATGGCTAGGGCCAACTCGCAACAGGCAGATATGTTTGGTAACACGGATGCTGTTGTGAAGTTTGTCCTCGAGGGACATGACCGAGGTGTGAATTGGGTATCGTTCCATCCAACACTACCACTTATTGTCTCGGCTGGAGATGACCGCAATGTGAAGCTTTGGAGGATGAGTGGTATGGCTGTAATTTTACCCTAGGTTCGAATGTTATCTAACTCCCGACATAGAAACAAAGGCTTGGGAGGTTGACACTTGCCGGGGGCACTTTGCAAATGCATCAGCTTGTTTATTCCATCCCCATCAAGACCTTATACTTTCGGTGGGTGAGGATAAAACTATCCGAGTTTGGGATCTTAATAAGCGTACCCCCGTTCAGTCCTTCAAGAGGGAAAATGACCGTTTCTGGGTAATTGCAGCGCATCCGGAGATAAACCTCTTCGCTGCTGGCCATGACAATGGTGTGATGGTCTTCAAGCTCGAACGGGAGCGCCCTGCCTACACCGTTCACCAAAACAATCTCTTCTTCATTAACAAGGAGAAGCATGTGCGGTCATATGATTTTGTAAAGAATGCTGAAAGCCTCTCAATGTTGTCTTTGAAAAAGTTAGGAAATGCGTGGATACCGCCTCGAGCTCTCTCTTATAATCCTGCGGAGAGGGCTATTCTGGTCACATCGACTGCAGACAATGGGATTTATGAACTTATTAACTTACCAAAAGATTCATCTGGAGCCGTGGAGCCGACTGATACCAAGAGAGGGTCGGGAACCTCCGCCGTGTTTGTTGCAAGGAATAGGTTTGCCGTTTTCACCTCAGCTACCCAAACCATCGACATAAAGGACCTCTCGAACTCTACTACCAAAAGTATCAAGCCTCCTACGACTGTCAATGATATTTATTTTGGTGGGACTGGTTGTCTTCTCTTGTGTGCACCAGCGGCCGTCATTCTATACGATATCCAGCAAAAGAAGACCGTGGCTGAGCTTGCAGTGAGTGGCGTCAAATATGTGGTTTGGTCGAATGATGGGCTTCATGCAGCTCTCCTCTCAAAGCACAATGTTACCATCGTTACTAAATCACTGGAGCAAGTTTCCACCTTGCACGAGACTATCAGAATCAAGAGTGCTGCTTGGGATGATTCTAGTGTGCTTTTATACTCCACACTCAATCATATCAAATACACACTTCTCAACGGGTATGTTTCCCAGTTTTCTTTGGGTCGGAGTTGAGATAACATAGTGAACTTTTTGCAGGGACAACGGAATCATTCGAACTCTCGATCAAACTGTGTACCTAGTGAGAGTAAAGGGAAAGAGCGTCTACTGTCTCGATCGCCAGGCGAAACCGCAAACCATCACCATCGACCCCACAGAATATAGGTTCAAGTTGGCGCTGGTGAAGAAGAACTATGAGGAAATGCTTCAGATCATCAAGACTTCCAATCTGGTTGGTCAAAGTATCATCTCCTATCTTCAAAAGAAAGGATACTCTGAGGTATACAAGTGCACCCATATTGTATTCACTATGGATACTAACTGTACTAGATTGCACTCCAATTCGTTCAAGACCCTCAGACAAGATTCGAGTTGGCGCTCGAATGCGGTAATCTTGATGTAGCAGTGGAAACTGCAAAGGAGCTGGACCGACCTAAATTATGGACCCGGCTCGGCTCTGAAGCATTGAAGCAGGGTAACCACCAAGTGGTAGAAATGGCATATCAAAAGCTTAGGAGCTTTGACAAGCTATCTTTCCTTTACTTGCTTACCGGAGATACGCAGAAGTTGACTAGGATGGCCAAAATTGCTGAGCACCGGAACGATTATACTTCCCGTTTCCAGAATTCCCTCTTTTTGGGGGATGTTGAGAACCGTATACAGTTGCTCAAGGAAATCGATCTCTGTAAGAATATAGCTCCCTGTTTTCATTCTATAGACTGATTGGTATTAGATCCACTTGCATACATGACGGCCAAAGCGCATGGCTTGACAGATGAATGCCAGGCCATTCTCGAAGCCAGTGGACTCACGGAGGATCAAATTCACATTCCAGAGACTGGAGCTCCTCTGCCGGCTCCGAAAGCTATTGTCCCTACTCACGAGTCCAACTGGCCGCTGCGAGCCACATCGCAATCGTTTTTTGAGAAGGCTCTTCTTGGGCAAGTGGAAGCCTTAACTATCGAGGAGCCCGCACCTATCGCTTCTAATCAGCTTGATTTTGATGAGGAGTCAAAGGAGGAAATGTCAAGATCAAATGGGAACCTCATGGCTGATGACGAAGACGAGGCTGGCTGGGACATTGGTGAGGACATTGTCTTGGAGGAGCAAGAAGGCCTTATAACCGTCGACCATGATGATACGGCAGCCGGTACCAGCGAAGCAGAGCTTTGGGCCAGAAATTCTCCAATAGCAGCCGATCATGTGGCGGCGGGATCTTTCGATTCTGCCATGCAGCTCTTGAGCAGACAAGTTGGTGCTGTGAACTTCGAGCCGCTCAAGTTTCGGTTTATGGAAATCTACCAAGCGACTCGAACTTATCTCCCTGCAAGTGTCGGTCTCCCCCCACTAGTTAACTATGTGCGTCGAACCCTTGAAGCTACGGACTCTCGAAAAGTGCTGCCAATTATACCTCGGGACTTGGAATATATAACTACCAAGGATCTGCAAGCTGCGTTTGCCACGATGAAGAATAATGTATTGGATGAGGGTGTTGTTCTTTTTCGGCGAATCCTACATACATTGCTCCTATCTACGGTCAAGTCGAAGAATGAAGTTGAGGAGGTGAGTCCTACGCGTTACCGGCGTAAAATGAATATCACTGACACTTAACAGGCGAAAAAAATAATACAAACTGCGACAGAGTACATTTTGGCAATGACAATTGAGTTGGAGCGTCGATCGATAGAAAAGGATCCTGCGCAGGTCAAGCGAAATCTGGAGCTGTCAGCCTATTTCACTAAACCGCAGATGGAACTTCCACATAGACAAATTGCTCTGATGGCAGCAATGAAGGTCGCCTATACTAAGAAGAACTTCCTTTCTGCGGCAGAATTCGCCTCTCGTGTCTTGGCGAACAACAGTAGCGGCAAGAATGCAGAGACTGTAGGTAGTATTATCCTAGATGCAGATTCTCGTTTGCTGATGAGATTTTTGTCATAGGCTCGAAAAATCAAAGTTAATGGTGAACGCAACGCTCATGACGCTATAGAGATTGAGTATGATTCCTTTGCGGAGTTTGAGATTTGTGCTGCATCTCTCACTCCAATTTATGCCGGAAGTCCCCTAGAACAGTGCCCATTTGATGGGTCGAAGTACAAGCCAGAGTACAAGGGTAGTGTTTGCAGAATCTGTAATATTAGCAGTATTGGTAGCCCAGCGTCGGGATTGAGGTTGCTGGCACAGTAATTAATATAGGGAAGGAGGGGAAAGTTGATGAGTATATGAGGAACAGGATGTGAAAACGGGACGTGGATAGTGGGTAGGATAGTGGGTAGGGCTTTTTGTGTTGTTTTCATTTTGTGATTGGTGATATCGTGCATCCATCAGGTTTTTCCAAGATAATTATATTCCTAAATTATTGTCATGGATTTCACGATAGCCAGTCGATGAAGGCCATGTTTCTGATTTGAGATTCTCATTTGCTTGGTCGCTGGAGACAGGAGGAACGATGGGTATAGAGCAGTTTGCTTCCAAAAGTCATGTCGTTAACGGACGCTTGGCGAGGTATTTCAGTTACCCTCAACTAGATTCGTTATGCAGATAAAATCTCTGCCTTTCAAACTTCTATAAAATCTAGTAAAGAAATGGATATTAAGAAGTTATTTATCACATAGCCCACCCACCCCAGACATTTTAGTGTGTCAAAACTTCCTATCCATGGCGTGCCATTAGCAAAACTGGCATATATGTATAATGCCGGAAACTCGGCAATATCTTGGAACATCGACTTCACTATTTCTTCTTCCCTTTGCTCTTCACCCCACCCCCACCACCATTCCCCTTCACATGTGACGGTGCAGCCACATGGCTCTGGTTCTCCTTCAAATGATTAAACATTTTTGTTTTACTTGTAAACTGCTCCTTGCAAGCCACACACGTATGCTCACTTACTGGCGTCCCAGATCCACTAGCTGCCGCTGATGCAGCTTTTTTCTTTTCCCGTTTTGCTTTGGCTTTGCCGATTTTGGGGAGTTGAGGCTGGGGTTTCTTTTCGTCGAGGGTTGTTTCTGCGAGGGTGGTGGGTAGGTTGGAGGAATTAGCTTTTTCGTCGTTTGATTCTCCGGGTGTGGTAGTGGTGGAGCCGAGGACTCGGGCGTGGAAAATGGAGGTGGTGACGTAGTCGGAGTCTTCGGCTTCTTCAGCCTCTTCACCCTCTTCACCTTTTCCATCCTCGTCTTCAGTTTTCTTCAGTGTTTGTTTTGCTGAGGGGATTGAAGATGAGTTTTCATCCTCACTCTCTTCATTTGCCACTACCACCTTGTATTCTCCCTTCACTTCGCTTCCATTGGTATCTTTCGAGTCACTACCTAACTGCTCACCCCCCACATCCCCTTCCTTTTCTTCCTCCTCCTCGCCCTCGTTCTCACTAACCTCTGCCGAAAGCCCCAACACTCTATTCTCTTTTTCCATCTCCTTCTTCAACTTCAATACTTCCTGCTTATGCTTCTTACTCTTCTCATGCGCACCCATCTGCCCATTTGTCTTAAACGTCTTCCTGCAAACCACACACTCAAACACCACCTTCAACTCCTCCTCCTCCATCCCCCCTTCCCAATGCTCATTATCAGCATACAACCCATTCTCCTCCGGTGCCACCTGCGTCCAATCCGCAGGCTTATACTCCTTCTGTGCCGCCGCATTCGCTGCCCTAGCCCTTGCAGCCTGCTCCTTACTCTTCGCTAAACTTTCCGCTTGCCGCTCCGCCTCAGTTTTTGGTGTGGGAAGAATATACCTGGGATCTCGTTTCCGGACGAATTGCACAAACTCCCGCACATTATCTTCATATTCCTGCTTAGCCTCATGGCAAAGTCGAATATTTTCCTTTTCCATTGCCCTGCGTATCCATCGGTCTTGGGCATCAGAGAGGCGATAGACTTTGTACCAAGCGAAATTTTTAACAGTCTTGAAACACGTCCAGTGTTGGTAGAATTTCTTCACATGGTCGTCATATCCCGATTTACTCCCGCCAAAGCTCGGTAGCCAGGGTTCTTTCAACCCCTGCTCTACCGCAGCTGAACGCTCTTCGTCCGCGAGCTTCGCAAACGTATTGCTTAGGACGGTGTAGAACCCCGTCGCGGAGTCGCTGTAGTTGATCTTAGATTTGGACGGGAAGAGACTGAACCAGCTTAATATCTCCTCTGGGGTCGTAGACTCATATCCACCACCACCGGCACCACCACCACCACCACCCTCTCCTCCTCTTCCTGCATGGGGGTCTCGCCCGTGGAGGATGGATTCCCGGTGGCTATCGTACCAGGCCCGTTCTTGAGGGTCGGAGAGGACTTCGTAGGCGGCTTGGACTTCGACAAAGAGTTTGGTGGTGCGCTCGGCATCGCTGTAGTTGCGATCTGGGTGCAGCTCGAGGGCTTTGCGTTTATAGGCCTTTTTAACCCTGGTGGATTGATTGTGTTAGCATTAGCCTGGAGGGTGAGGTGAGGAGTGGAAGGGAAAGGGAAAGGGAGGACACACTCTTCTTGAGTAGCGGACCTTTCAATACTGAGGAGCTCGTAGTAGCAGGTCTTCGTTGCCGTGGTGGGCTCGGGTGCCCAACCTGCCCCACTGCTCCATGCGTTTCCCATCTGGTTTTGCGGAAATTGGCCCCGCTTGTATTGGAAATGGAGTGGTATATGCTCGTTCAAATATCAGGAGATGATGTGATGGAGATATATATGTATGTACGTAGACGTAGGATTATGGGTGATTATGGCGTATATGTTCTGGGCCGCTCGCGGGCAATTCATTTAAATTACTGCATTCAGTATATAACGTACTTGAATTAATAAAAATACACCCAACTAGAGCTATATTAATTAGTTGTCCTCCAGGTCGATTGAGTCATCTCCAGATCAATCGGGCTATTTATTACCCATGAGTCCAACATGTGTCCGTTCAGCCAAAGCCGAGATGTTACCGCAGTCATGATCTGCTAACCTTCTGGTATGACAAAAGAATGAGCATTTCAACTCAGTTATAATATGCATCGGCAGCAACCAACTGGTATAGGAACTTTTTGACCGGTAAGACAGAAGAAACCCGAGTTGTTGTGGATGCCTGCCGAGAAGCATTAGCTAAAGTGATTATGGATTTTGTCGAGTAGGTAGCCGGAGTATCTTCATTTTCATTTGTACAACCCCCAAAATTTGCTAGCTCGAAGTGATTGTCAGTTCTGGCTAAGTTTTGGTGTGGCAATATACTCAGCATCCTTCTCTTCATATTCTAGTGATTATTTAGATCTTCATCACTAGAGGTATTCTTTTTCGGAATCCCCCCTCTTGTTCAAGTTCTATAGTTTTCCACTCCTTTTAAATAGAAGGTGTACTTGGTGTGGATAGGGTCAACCAAAGACAATCTCAGAGGAGTTTTTGAGTGTTGAGAAGTATTTTGTTCGATTAGTTCCTAATGTAATACATGGAAGTGCTGTATCCGACCCTAGACTTTCCATTTAGTGAGACGAGATTGTTCAACTCTATCAAGACTTTTGGACTTGAGGTGTGCGAGGTTTTCCATGTTTTATTTTAATACTCCAAGCTCATAATAAATGCTCGACTTCTCCCATAAATTCTCCACCATTATTATCAGATCGTAAAATGTTAGATGAGCTATAAAGCTGAATCCATAATGTCATTGCAGATTTAACAGACTCCGACTAATAATATCAGTATCATATTACAAGTCTTGTACCCATGAGTTTGAATGAAACTGAAGAAACAGAGCGTGTATTTGGCGGGAGTATATGAAACAAAAAAAACGTCTTGAATACGACTCGGCTGCTCGATAATTTAATTCAGATGAGAAGATACGCAAGAGAAAATCATTAGATGAGTTCTTTTGGTTACTATGCATTTTTCCCCTTTTATTGTTGCAAAGTAAATACAAAAGATATAAGACGGTGAAAAATATGACTCCGGACCGATCCCCCAATGTCCCATTTTTCGTCCTGTACGTTCAATGCTACTAGATCCACTATGTAAATGCCATTGCTGCCCAGATTCAAACAAGAGAGAATGAAAAGAACGGATTGGCTATTCCCCCCATATATGAGGACCCGAAGGTCCTGTTAACCAAGTCCCGCTCTGCTTGTCTTGACAACGGCAATGATCGGGGCCATAATGCCCTTATTCCCTTCCGCACCAAGACCCGTACCGGCCTTATATCCCATCTTCTCCAGCATTCTCCTCCCCTTATTGTCCAATCCAATTTCCGGCGCATGTCCCCCAACCATATCACCATCTCTATGCGCCACGCCAGCACCACCTCCACCCCCACTCAACTTGCGGAGTTTCTTCGAAGTCTGATCACCCCTAGGCAAAAACGTCTTCTTCTCCGACATCCCAAGCTGTCGCATGATAAGATCCGAATCCCCAATATACACGTCCGTCTTGCGAGTCTTGAAGAGTATCGGGAATCTGTGCTTACCATGTCCTTGAGACCTCGACTCAAGATCCAGCGCGAAGGCGACATTGTGGATGGCCTTGCGAGCGGCTTTACCCATGGGGGGTAAAGCTATGGATGGATAGTCGCTCATTAAGAAGTCATGGACCTCCTTATGTACCTGAGCCATATTCATGCCATCAATGTACCTCGCTTTCATGTCCTTCTTCCCTGGCATGTTGCCCATACCAAGTAGGCCCTCTTTGCGGAGTGCTTCCCGCTCGGCCTTCTTCCCTTTCTTTGATTTTCTGTCATTATCCCAGTGGGAGCGAAGTTGCTCGAGTTCGGTGTCAGATAAATCCCACTGTGTTCGCTTAGCCTTATCTTTATTTCTTTTCTTCTTTGGAGCAACGTTGTTGGGTGAGGCCCAGTCCATGGGTTTCCATTCGCCGGAGAGAGCATTGGCCATTTTACTTGCAGAGGGGTATTTTCCTTTCTTGGGTTTAATGACGAAGCCCATCTTCCCGCTAGCTTTATGCACAAAGAAGTCATCAAGCTCGTCGTCGTCGTCTTCCTCATCATTTACAAAACTACTGAAGGCATCCAGGCCGTTGGGCACGTCGCCGCCCTCCTCTCGAGCAAGGCGGTATGCGTAATTGAAATCTGCTTCCTCTTGGGCTCTTTTCTTCCGGAGGTTCTGGTCATTATCCTCGCCCTCGCCTTTATTGTCCTCATCTTCATCGTCACTTTCTTCGTCCTCGCCTTCATCACTATATTCGGAAGTTTGCGCCAACAGTTCACGAATCCGTTCCCGCTTCTCAAATTTTTTCACCAGCTTTTCAGCCGCGGAATCTAACGCCTCTGCGAGGATCCAGGTGGCATCATCCGTGTTTGTGCCTTCCCATTTTATGAGATATTGGAGCCCACTTGGGCGCTGCCTTTTTCTCAGAACCTTGCGCACACGCCCTTTGCCTTCATCGGCGGTGCTGATGGCATCGAAATCGTCTAGATTATTATCATCCCACTGGTCTTCGCCATCCTCATTATCACCATCATCATCGTCACTATCGTCATCATCGTCGTCATGGTCGTCATGGTCGTCATGGTCGTCATGGTCGTCATCGTCGTCCGAAACGCTCAACCACACGTCCATATTATCACCGCCAACGTCCCTACGACCAGCACCGTTTACAAATTCCTCAAGCTCTTCCATGTTCGTGTTTTCAATGTAGTCAGCAACAACATCATCATCAAAATCATCGCTCGTACCACGAGTATATCTCTGGGCCCGTTTTTCTTTGCGTGCTTTCTTCTTTTCTTTCTTTTTCCTAGACTTTGACGTTGGTGTATTCTGGTTGGGGCCTGTATAAATGGCTGTATGAGTAACGTGAATAGGATCATCTATGACATTCACCGGGAGAGCAGTGGAGAAGAAGGTACCAAGCCTGGGTGGAGTAGCAGCCCGTACCGAGGACTGGCGAGGGGATCGAGGTCTTGATACAGGTTTACTAGGGGTAGCGGAATTCGCCACAAAGGCCTTTCTTTTCCGCTGTTTTCTGGGGACAAAGACAATTTCCTCTCCTGAAGAAACCGAAACAGGTGATCGCATTGGTGCTGGAGTGTCTAGCTCGGGATTCAATTCAAGCCTTGGCTTATTCCCTTTAGTAAGGCAAACATCCACCACGAATGGTATATCCTCACTGGGTTCCGGGACTGTGGTCTGTACCGAAATGTTACCTTCTCGCTTATTGATATCCATTTCTTCGAGCATAGTAACGTTGACGTTGAACCCCTGAGTCACTGGTGCTGGAGCCTGTTCTGTTTTCATGGCCATGGGCTCACCTATAGCAATCTCTTCTTCCGGTTTTAGTGGTACATTCCCTTCAGGCTCGGGTACGTCAAAAGTGGCTCCCATCTCTTCATCCTCTACATGGGGTGAGCTCTCTCCCGAGTTTGCCTCTGGCCGAGGTTCTCTCGGCTCCAATAAAACTTGCGGGTCCATAGGCCCCGCACAGACAAAGTTGATGCCGGCATGTCGCAAAGGCGTCCCAGAGAAACCCCAATGTCTGCCGTGACTCTCTGTATTCCGAGCCTCATCACGCATCGAGAAAGAGCTTAAGCCTACCGGATCGTAAGTCAAGAACATCAATTGTAATTGCAAAAGAGTATTAACGAACCATTGCCATGGCTGTACCCAAGCCCCTGAGCTACCGATGGCCCTTCCCCATATCCTCCTCTCCCGTATCCTCCCCCGTATCCTCCCCCGTATCCTCCCCCGTATCCTCCCCCGTATCCTCCCCCGTATCCTCCCCCGTATCCTCCACCGTATCCTCCACCGTATCCTCCACCGTATCCTCCACTGTAACCTCCACCGTCTCCCCCGCCGTATCCTCCCCCGTATCCCCCCTCGTATTCTCCCCGGGGCCCCCCACCGCCGCCGTTGCCTCGCCGCCCGCCTCTGCCTCGCCCTCCTCGTCCCATTAGGGCCAAACGGAGAGGAAGTTTGGCTGTGTTTGTTTTAATCGACGCTTTGTGCGGATATTCGATTCGTGCTGAAATGCAACCGTGGACGGAGTACAGCTGCTCTAGAATAAGTAACACAGCTAAGGCGAGAACGGGATAATGCAGATAACAAGCGAGTCGGGGTAGTGGCAGTTATTGATGCGTAGCCGGCCTGATGGTCTTGGTCAGCGACCCCCTGTGTTGAGAGATGCACATGCAGCGAGATGCAGCTTGCTCGGTACGGTACGGTACACGACGATCTACGGCCCGGGCATTGCCTCACTTGCAGAGGTGACTTCTCAACCGTGCAGGTGATCTGAAGCTGCTCTGCCTCCAAATTACCAATATTTCTATTTCCTGTGGGTCCTGAAGCTGCACAAACACCCAAACTTATAATTACAAGCGGTGTATACTAAGAAGTAGGCAGCGATAGGCTTGCTTGGGGCCTGGCTACAGCTGTTCCATCTATATACATAGGCGTAAGGTACTGTGCGGACGATACGCTTCTCGCCTCCTCCGTCCAGCTTCGTTTACATCCCCCACTCCCTCTGCACTCTTCTCCCAGCCCCGATCTCGCACTGCCTCAGCTGCCACAGCACTGGTAAATTTGTATGGCCCGTCAAAAATCCATGCTAACGGGCTCCAGGTAACAAACACATCGAGCATCGAGAGCACTCTGGTAACCGAAATATAGCTGCAGCAGCGTTGTGGCTCCCTGTCACTCTCGAACAGTACCACCCGTGGACTCATATCAGCAGCAGTGTTGAGAATCAGCCGGAAGCGGGTGACTCGACGCCCGCTATTGCCACCTGTTGTCGCTCGAGTTTCCCACTTTAGTCCATCCTTCCAGCTCCACCATGAGCACCAGTCTCGATCGCTTCCAACGAGTCCTGCAATACTTCTGGGATCCCGAACCAAAGAATACAGAACCAATGAACTCCATCTGGTTACTGGGTCAGGAGTACCCCAACGTTCCTGTACCGTCAACCCATCCTTCCTCCGCCCCTGCGACTCCACCAGACAACTCTACACCGGCCGGGGAACCCCCGAATGAGTTGTCGCAGAGCGTCCTTGTGTCGAGCTATAATATTCCGTCAGAGGACAACTGGCCAATAGCGTTCCTGGAGGACTTTGGCTCGCGGATATGGATGTCGTACAGGACAGACTTTCCGGCCATTCCAAGGTCAGCACAGCAGACGACTCTGTCTTTCTCCACGAGATTAAGGACACAGTTGTCGGCGGACCAGAGTGGGTTTACGTCGGATGTCGGTTGGGGATGTATGATACGGACGGGCCAGTGTCTCTTGGCCAATTCACTGCAGCTGCTCACTCTCGGGAGAAGTTAGTCTTCAAACCCCCCCCCCCCAGTTGCCATCACAGTTCTGACAGTTAAATAGGCTGGCGTAGGGGAACACAGGAGGCTTGGGAGAAAAGGATTCTGGCTCTCTTTGCAGATGACCCTAGGTCGCCTTTTTCAATTCACAGATTCGTCAAACACGGTGAGGAAGCATGTGGGAAAAATCCTGGGGAATGGTTCGGACCATCAGCTGCCGCAAGATGTATACAGTGGGTATTGACCTATATGGGAGCAGTATGGACTAGGTTTGACAGAACTTTAGGAAACTGTGCGAGGACTATCCGCATGCTGGGCTCAAAGTTTATATGAATGGGGATGGAAGTGATGTATATGAGGATGCCTTCCGAAAGGTTGCTATTTCAAATGATGGGAAATTTCAACCAACATTGGTCCTTCTCGGGATACGGCTGGGGATTGATAGGGTCACACTAGTTTATTGGGAGGCGTTAAAGGCGATTTTGCAGATGAAACAATCCGTTGGGATTGCTGGGTATTCCATTCCCGCAGCCCATTATGTGGCTAATTGGCTAACTGGCTATTTTTCTGAATCCACAAGTGGAAGGACAGGCGCATCCCATTACTTTGTGGGTGTCCAAGGAAACTATATTTTCTATCTTGACCCACATCAGCCACGGCCCTTCCTACCTTACCAAGTAGACCCTACAAAATATACCGCAGAACATTTAGACTCGTGCCATACCAAGAGGCTACGGAGGTTGCATCTAAAGGAGATGGATCCCAGTATGTTACTTGGGTTTCTGATTAAGAATGAGGGCGACTGGCAAGCATTTCGAGATGGTGTTGCGGAGGTACGCCTTTTTATATTACGAACTTCGTAACTCACAGCCTGGCTATCTTCTACCTACCGAGAATACTAATTTCGTATTACCATAGGTACAAGGAAAACCGGTAATTCATGTGGGTGACCTAGAGCCCAACCCTTATGGAGCAAATAAGGGTGAGCGAGAGGAGGCTGTGGATGAAGTAGAAGCTTTAGATGATGAGGATGAGATGTGTTGAAGCGCACAGTTATCTTTACTATGCACATGTTCTATTACCAGGGAATTCCAGGAGGTAACCATATTAGTGTAGCGGTGTATGGGGTGTATTATGTGGTATATTATCCAGTGTATATGGGTATATGGGGGTGGTTTCTGGTATTTATGTTTATTGTAGAGAAGAAATCGAAGTGAATGGAATCAGATACAGCACAGTACTCCGTATCGTGATCTCATATTTGACCCTCTACTCTCACGCCAAGCGAGCCTCCCGAAAAGCTTAGCTCTCCAAAATTTCGTGCTTTCAGATCCAACGCAAAAATGCCCCGAACAAAACGAAAACAGCAGGCGCAAAACACTGATTCTTCGTTGGCGACAGCACCTGCACGCGTGACTGCGACACTTCCAGTTGCACCTACAGCAGCGAAAGATGTGAGGGTTGATGGAGTGAGTGGTGGAGCGAAGCAGAAGAGGAAGAGGAGGCGGAAGGCAAGGACCGAGGGTACATTCCCCCCTTCTCCTGGTTTATAGTACACACTTACCGGGTGATATGTGGAGGAGAATTGGCTAATGATATGGTCGTCGGATTGGGATGGTAGTGTCGGATTCGGATAGCAGTAGCAGAAGTAGTAGTTCCAGTGATAGCGATGATAGTTCGGCGAAGCGGAAAGTAAAGTCGAAAAAGCAAAAGAAGAGGAAAGAGGAGGAGGAGGAGGAGAAAGAGGGCTTCGAGACACTAGCTGGGAAGGGTATTGTCGATGGCAATGCGGAGATGAAAGATGCCACCTCCGTTCACGGGGCTTCATCAGAAGAAGAAGAGGAGGAGGAGGAGGGGGAGGGGGAGGGAGATTTGGATGAGGCGGATGGTACTGAAGAAGGAGAAGGAGGACCAAGGAAACGAGTCGGGGACTTCTCTCCTGGAAAGGTCCGCCCCACTTATCTCCTCCACTCCTCTAAAACTAACATGCTTGCTCAAGAGATATTGGAGCTATGCTAATGCTGTATTTCCGTATAGTCTCCCCGCATCCCCTCCCCCCTTCTCCAACGAGACCCCACAGACCCACAGTCCGCCCAACGTTTCGAGGAGTACTACATGCAACTCATCACGTCTGAGTTTGGCGAAGAGCTTAATCAAGTTCGGAAGGCAAAGGACTTTGGTGAGAGGAGCTTGCCGATGTTGGTGAGGGCGTTGAAGCTGGGGGTTAATGTGTTTGACATTGGGGAGAAGAGGACTGTGGTGCGCAGTTTGGGCTTGTAGATGTGCAAGGGAGGAAGGGTGATTGTAATTGCATATGATTTAACACTTTGTGTGAGGTTTGTATGAAATTCATGAATAAGGATCAACAAAACTTTTAAAAAAAAAACAAAAGAGGGATGAATTACCCTCAGATAACCAACAAAACGAAAATTGAGATGAATGAACAATCAAACATGGTACTGGATACGGGCTATTTATTTGTCCTAGCCCACCTAGACTGGCCACCCTTTCGTTGAGGCTGACCTGAGATCATGTAACCGCAGACAAACCCCAAGCCTATAGCTGCTCAAGCAAACTTACCGCTCCTTCAGGACTCCCCCCTCCACCCAATCCCTCGCCCTGAAGTCCTCCGGCCCTGACCCCCCCTCCCTCCAAACCTCCACCGGCATCTCCTCATCTAGCGCCCTTTCCTCTCTCCGCAGCGTCTGCTCCGTCTTCTCCACCCGACTTGCCATTCTCTTAATGCTCGCGTTAACGCGATTGACCAAGCCCTACATACCCCAGGATGTGTGGGTTAGATATGTCCCGAATATTGGGCACTGGGATGGACAGACAAGGACCCCACCTCCAACAAGTCAATCTGTCGATACACCTTCTCCAGGTCCTTCGCTATAGGCACCAAATCCGCCGCGACAGGCTCAATCACGTTTGCGGTTTGCGCTTGGGCCTAGAAACAAAGTCCACCAAACGTTCAAAGTGACCATAGGCCAATATCAGCTCATCCATCCTCACCAGGAAGATTCGGCATCCCCGCCATCGCACACACATTTGGGGTATCATGTACGGAGTAACAGAGACAGCACGCCAACAAAAAAACACGCACACGCACCTCCTGCAAGACATCCTTCTGCGCCGCAAGCATAATCTCACAGCCACTCTTCAGCTGCCCGATACCGGCCGATATCGGCGCAAACAGCTGACTCCTCAGATACGCGGCAATCTCCTCGGCAACCTCGGGCGGAAGCTGTGTCACCGGCGGCACCTGGATTCGTGTCCGCACAGCATTCCCCGGCGGCTCCGAGACATCCTGGCCCTGGCCTTGCTCAGGCTCATCCTGCGCTGGTCGACTCATGGCTGTGGTCACTGACTGGCGAGAACTTCCAGACGTAGTCGGCAAACCTCATTGGCCAAAGGCGGTGAGTGAGGGCGATTTGTCATCGGCACAAGCGTAAGGCGCGTGCCGAGGGGCGGAATGGGGTGGAAAGGTGAAGATCAGCGATCATCGAATGCACATGTGCCATGTGCCGTGCGGCGAAAAAGAATGAAGCAAAAAGATATCGTCGAGAGCAGGGTTCGAACCTACGCGGGAGAACCCATATGATAACAATTATCCGAAACAGACAATTCAAGTCATACGCCTTAACCACTCGGCCATCTCGACTTGTTATACTTAAGAGACCCATAATCTCCAATTAGGGGTGGCAAGATTTAGTGGATTCACATCACGAAGAACATGAACATATTGTCAACTTCCATCCACCCCCAGCCTGAATATTAAGTGCTTTCTAGGACGTACCGATCCAATCTGCTTTGCATATCCTTGCACTTGCTTGCGTTATGATGCCTCCCTTGTCCTCAAAGACCTGTTTTGAAGAGTATCAAGCTCATAACCAGTACAATATGGGTATTCCGTACTGAGGGAGGTTTGGGCATCGCCAGCTTGGTATTAAATTACTTTCCTTTTAAGTTACTAGTCTGGTTGCTGATTGTCAAGGTGTACTGTACAAATATGTACCTAATCCCTTTTAAATCCATAATGTAACAAGGTAACTGTGCATATGGACTGACTACCCTCTTAAACCAAAGTAGTGATATCTACAGATAATTATAAGTTACAAGTTCTTATTCTCGTCATTTGCATCTTTGTACTTCATTCCAGAATAACAGATGCTTTCTAATTCAGGATCTGCCTGCTACTGACCACTATTAAATCACTAGATTCGGATTTTCTTTGCGTTTAAGTACTCTTGGATATAAACTGTATTAGGACTGAGTAAAATGTTCTCGGATTGGAGGAAATGAGCCATATAAGGGTAACTGACCACACCAGGCAGGCGAAATGGGGAGTGATTATTTGGAATTATGTCTATTAAAGCACCCCCCTCTCTGGCTCCGGCGCTTCCAACCAGAAAAGATTGAATTAAAAGAAAAAAAAAAACTCCAGGCTAAAAGACTATAGTGTATAGAACGATGCTGAATGGAGGCATAACAAAAAGAGAAGAGTCGATGGATTCAAATTTCTTCATTATTTGATTTCCTACCAAACCCAGATCGAGAAACATGAAACAACAGAGGGAAAAAGAGCAAAAAGTAAAAAGACATAATTCCAATGTGGACCACCGAGAAGCAGTTCTCGTCCTCCTCCTATCGACCTTCAGGGGAGATCAGCCCGAGCATAAAGCTCAAACAGTGAACAAGGTTCCAATTCCTCCCGATATTATCTAAACATTTCCCATATCATCAAATCGTAGCCATGCAAAAAGTATCCACCTCTTTACCTCATCATGAAACAAACCGGCACGATGTTAAAAGCACCATCCAGATTACAACTTCTGTTACGTTGTTTACGAGAAGAACTTTCTCGCAAGTGTCTGCTTATCTATGGGCAGCTGTGCTAATATCTGCTGTGCTTGCGGCCCAGCGCTGATAAACAGTGCGTTCATGGCACCAATGACGTTCTCCGCGTTCCTGCCAGTGATAGATTGTGAATCTAGAGCTTCCAGCACGGACACAATTACGTGGTTAATATTCTGTATCACGGCAGGATTTTTCCTACCAGAAAGAGTTATGTCAGCAAGGGCAACATATGCAAGAGAGATGGGTAGAAGTACTGTTCAATGAGTTGGACCAAGAATAGATATGCGTATGGGGCAACCATCTCGTCGTATACGACAGGTAATGTCTTGACCCAGTTTGTTACCACCATCTGAGGCTCAACTACTCGACTATTGTTGAATTGCAGAATTTTTGCAATACTAGCGCATGCATTTTCTGTCGCAAAAACATGATCATCTTCCCGCGCTTGAGGGAACTGTGTGACCTGGAACAGCTTGGGAATACAAGCTGCAACAAATTCTGCGTATACCACCCCACCATTCTTAGCTGCCATGCCAACACCATATGCTGCGGCTTGTCGGTTCGCAGGCATAGTGTCCTCAAGGCCAACCATTATCGGCTTCATAAAGTGCTCCTGATACTTGTAGGATTCCCGGCCACAGAACTCAAGCATATCATCCATGATGCAAAGAGCCCACTGACGCTGGCTTGGGTCTGTGCTAGAAATAAACGTATCATAGTATGGCATTAAACGTTCCCAATGTGGCAAGAAGCTGGCCCCCTGGTTTTTAAAGATGATGTGGAAGGATTTGTTCATGTCAGAGAGGAGTACCTGGTCGTCTTCAATAGCGTACAGTAGCTCAGAAGAATCTTCCAAATCATCTTCGTCCTTAGCCGCTTCCTTAAGACGAGCCTCTACACGCGCGCGGTATCTCTGCAGGTCAGTCTCAACCTTGGTAATGAATCCGGCCATGTATTCTGGAGTCAAAGAGTTTTGCCCAACGACTTCCACTGACTCATAGAAGCATTGATACATCTCGGTAAGTGTATCAACTGCAACATCGGCATCTTGGGGGCCCAAGACACTCAGAATCTTCTCAATGGCGGGCCTCCAAATTTCCAGGAGCTCGGGGGATTGGGGACCATAGCGCTTCTTGAAGGAATTGAGGAGCTGAGGTACCAATTTTGCTGAGGCAACCCTTACAGCATCATTGAAAAAGAAGTCGAAGCCGGGAATTGCAATCTCCGTTAGGACCCTTCTTACGTATGGCTCGAATGCTCCCTCTAGCTGCTGAGCATAGGTTACAAGAAGTTCAATGGCGAGGTATTTGTCATCGAGGATTGAAGTCTTTATGCCGATGTATTTGCCTCCAGCAGGTACCAGCTCCCATCCGTCCTCCTGCTCATACTGTTGAATTTGGTCGTCGTCTATGAACTTTCAATTAGCTACCATTTAGGCAACAACGACGAAACTACCTACCATCCAACAGCCTAACATCCGCCTTAGCACCAGCAAGTTGCAGAAGTGGCGGCATCACGCCTTCCAAGTATGGCAGAAAGTCGTCGCCCATGGTGCGACACATTCTTCCCCAGCAGTGGAGGAGGTAGGAGCCTTGAGGATCGTCCGCATCAGTTGCGGTTTCTAAGCATTAGTTAGTAAATCGCTTAACTGAATAAAGTCTACTGTATCCATAGACTCACGTTGAATTCGGGCAAAAATGTTCACCAATTGAAAGGCATCTCCACCAAGCTTCTCCTTGCCAACGGCAAGTGCGATGAGACTTGCACACTCCATTGCCTTTGCATTCAATAACCTGTTCTCCTTGGCCTGGTCGGAGTGGGTGAGCACGTTGATGAGAAGTGGCATGAGAGTGTCATAGTATTTGCCAAAAGCAGCTTCCGCGGAGTCGGCGATAGTAGCGATGGTGGACAGTGCCTGCTCCTGGACATATCTCTTGGGGCTTTGTAGAAGAGCTAGCAGTCGCTTCAACAGATCGTCAAGGTATGGGACCAAGTCCTCTTTTTCGGCCTCTTCACAAAAGTTCACCAAAGCGGCGGCAGCGTGAGATTGAACCCTATGAAGTGTTACCATGGCTGATCAAAAAAACATAACTAGGACCCTACCTTGGCTCAGGAGACTCTAAGACTGGTATTATACTGGACATCACAATGTGATGATGCTTCTTTTGCATATCTCCGGCGAAATCAGTGCTCATTTGACCTAGGGCATTGCATCCAGCCCACCTGACCCTTGGGTGTGCGTCTCTAACAGCCGGAACCACCATCTCCAAGATTTTGTCCAATTCTCCAATCATTTGATCTCTACAGCCTTCCGAAATTGCCGATATCGCCATCAATGCTGCATGGCGATCTCTCCAAGCGGAGGAGCTCAGCATTCTTGGGAGCCAACTGAATGTAGGTTCCAATACGGCATCGCCGCCGAGTTTATTCGCAAGCCGGTCCATGCATTGCTCCCCGGCAACGTGGTTCATGTCACTCTCATCCACATCCAACTACATCAATTAGTACATTGACAGACCACCTGACATTGAGAAATACTCACATCATCAGATTCATTCCACTCTTCCGCATCATCATCGTCGGCCCCAATATCTGTCATCAAACTCAAGCACTGAGTGACCATTTCCCTGGCGTAGGACGGCTCCTTCTTGCACATGTTTGGTGCATTATCGGCAAAAGTAACGAGCAGTTCCAAAGCACTTTGCCGAGCAGTATCCGAGAGGTCCTTGTCTTGGACAATCGATATTCCAAACTTGACGACTTGGGGAAAGAGGGACTTGAACATGAGCGGAGCAGTATCCGCTAAATCAATGAGGGCAACCAGAATTTTCGATAGATTATCTGAATCCTGCTGGCTCTTGAGCACAGGCAGGACATTGAGAATCTCTGGTAGAAGGGACCAGAACTGCTTTTGAACATCCCTTGGGACGGAGCGGAAGAACGCTGAGAATGCCTCAATGGCCGAGATTCGCACCTGTACACATTTAGTACCTGCCTTTCGAATTGGGTTGTGGAGATATCCTACGGTCAATGCCTCATCCTGAAATCCACTTGTGAAAGCCCCGCGTACAGCATCCGCATGTTGCTTCCCGATGATATTTGGTGTTGTAGCGAATATTCTGAATGCGCCTTCG
Organism: Terfezia boudieri ATCC MYA-4762; assembly: GCA_003788615.2. Taxonomy (NCBI): domain Eukaryota; kingdom Fungi; phylum Ascomycota; class Pezizomycetes; order Pezizales; family Pezizaceae; genus Terfezia; species Terfezia boudieri. Next base: position 814,473 of record ML121527.1, on the reverse strand, counting down.
CGATGGCTAGAATCCGGGCTCTTGCTAGCCTGAAACAAGGCTCCTAGAAGCTCAGGCCAAGATCCCTCTGTAGGGCACCAAAGATTTCATTATCAGCATCCTTGTATTCTTCCCACCTTGGGTATTCAATAGTTCTAACCTGTATCGAACATTTGCCGGGCGAGTTCCGCTGTGGCATCGCCAATCTTATTCCTGACATTTGAGGTGGGCTCGTCCGCGAACGACTGTAGCATGAGTCCCCGGACGTATAATTGGACGTCTGAGGGAAGTGAACTGAATAGATCGCAGGGTGCCCCATCTTTGTTGATTGTTTTTGTTGCGATTTTCCTGAAGAGAACAGCAGCAAAGCTCCGGATCTACAGTACAATGGTGAATATTAGCAAACTCAATATTCATTGAGGGCCGACAAAGATAGAGAAACAGGGATTATCTGGCCCAAGTGAGATAGCTACCACACCACCACCAATAGGCAAAAAAATCATACCCCTACACCAAACTTTCAGAGCAAATGATCGCCGGAAAATAAAGAGTTCATACCTTAGCATCTTCGTGACCTTTCACCTGCTCTGCCAGCCCCGACAATAACATCTCTGGATTCTGGGCCAACCACTCTGTAGCTAGGCTCTCCTCCGCCTGTGTTCTAGTGTTGTTGTCCGGTGATTGTAGAGCAACAAGAAGGCCCTGAAGGGCACCCAAAGCTTCGGGGGGTAGCATTGACATCTGTGTTTTTAGTACTCGGAAGGATTAGGTATCCAGGTATGCGACTTTGTATTGAAAAATATGCAAAGATGATATATCCTTCAGCACCTCTCCTCAGGCCAGGCAGGACGAGATGAAGGATCTGCCAAACTAGCGCTTGCAGTAAACCGAACCTCTGTGTACCTTGCTTCGAGTATGTTTATATAGTCGCCAGGCAGATGGTCGTTACTTCCGTCGTCGTTTCACTCAGTGAACTGCTGGTAACCCAGGCCAGTGCACTCCCACTGGGCAATTTTCTCGGAACCCCCAATCGTAGAAAGAAAAGCAGGGGAAATGCAAGTCCAGGGCCAGACGGGGAGGCAATCTGGGGGACCTACTGCTGTGATGCGTGATAGATATAGTTAGGACCGGCTGTACGATCGTTGCAGTTGTTCTGCTGTTCTGTGGTGGGTTGGTGGTGGGGGGATTGCTTGCAGCGTGTGTGTGTAGGGTTTATGGGAGGATCGTTTTTCAATTTTTAACGCTACCGTAACTACAGGATTACGCTATCCACTAGTCTTGACCGCAGCCCTCCACCAAACCGGAAAAAAGAAAGGAAAATATTCGAAACAGAGAAATAAAAAAATTTAAAAAAAGAACTCTAAGTTCTGCCAATAGGACAGACGTATGGCAACCTCGATCTGGTATGCCTGCGGGGGTACCGACACGAGTCTATGAAACCTGACTGCAAACTGGGGCCGCCTAGGTCGCCTAATATACTCGTCCCCACACTCCTTGAGGTGTCTCGCGCAGAAAGGGCTACCTTTCGCTTTCCATGCCCCGACAGCTTTCCGTGTATCGTCTTATGTTGAACGCATGATCCTTGTTAAATCACACGTTCCATCCTACGTTCTCGACGTCATGACCACGGGTTATAGAGGCCGCACTCAGCTTTGTGTATCGACGGGTCTGGGCATTCTGCCATGATGCGCCTTGTGATGTTGTCTTGTCTGTCCAGTCCACAGAAAGGGCAGGGTCTTGACCTGCCTGATCCAGAGGATCGTCCTGATATTCTTGACTGGCAATTTTCTTCCTCGCATGAGGCCCCAGTATTCGTCCGAGGTATCGACCGACCACATCTGTGCAATCAGCATACGCCCGTGTCTTCCTGCAGAGCTCGAGGTAGTGATTGTGGATTTTTTCCCGTGGCTCCCCCTCCCTCCAGGCCAGGTCGAAGAAAAAGATGTTTGTGCCATGCTGTTCGCCTAGTTTCCTCCGTAAGGTAGCTTTGCGCGCCTCCCTTGTCTTTTGCTTAGAGTTGACTCTGTGAGCGGCTTCCTAGCGTAGTGAGGCTTCTAGTGCGGCCAGGTCATCCGTCCACCACGAGATCATGATGTTTCTCGCCTGGGTAGGCATATTCCTTCTTGTTGTTGCACGTGAGAGGCACAGCTAGATGGATTCCTCTCCTCCTGGCTTATGGACTGATAACCGCAATTCTGATGTCTCTCCGTGGAGCCGTCGGAGGCGGTTCTTCCCTCCCGTCGACTTGAGTGTGGCATGGTCCGAACCTCCCCATAGCTTTTTCCCTCTATGGACCCGATGAGAGGTCCATATGACGTCCAGGACTGTCGGTCTGCACCTCCCCCAACTCTTTGGCCGGTTCCTTTCTGTCGTACACCGCATAGACGTCCGCTGCGCATGCGATGTCTGCTATATGGCTGGGCTAGACCTCTCGGCCTCTGGGACTTTCTCTGCCAGTTCTCCGAGCCAAAGGTCGCGCTCGGCGTTGAAGTCCCCGGCTATGATGGTGGTATGATGAATGCACGCGAAGTCGACGACCACGTCTGCCCAGCATGCACTGGCTTTCTCTGGGATTGTTGTTTTGCGGTGTCTGCGGTGTGCTGCCACCAATGTCATTCCCCGTTCGCTGCTCTGACCCAGTTGGGTCCCATGAGTTCCGGGGAGAAGGTCCAGCGCCTCTCTCTTGAGAGGTGTCCTCGGCAGTCCAGATTGCCGCCATGCCGCTCGCCGCTACTACCCGACTCTCCCATTCCTGTCGAGGTTCGGATACGACCCAGATTTCCGCCTCCGACTCCTGTTCTCGCGGCGTGTTTTCCAACGAACCAGCCGTGTTACACACTGCCACCCTCGGGAAAACAATTCGAGGCCTACCATTGAGATTGTTGTCCTTGCAGGTTGGGAGATTCCCTGCCTCCCAACTGTCGTTCTTTCCTTTGCCCTTCTGCTCCTTCCTTCGGGCATGTGCCGACTGTTCCGGCTTCTTGTAGGACTCGCCTTTGGTGCGCTCCATGCTCGGCGCTTATCTACGGGGGCATTGAGCAATCAGGTAATCAGTCTCATGGCAGCGGTGACATGCCTTGGTCGGGGACGTGTTGGCCTTTCCCTTCTCAACCTTTCCCTTCCTGCAGTCCGCAGCCAGGTGGCCCTTCACGTTGCAGCGTCTGCAGATTCTGGTTTCTACGTACAGTTTGTTGCATGAGCGAGAAGTGTCCCGTCCCACCGTAGTTGGGCACTTCAAATTTTGTGGTGTCTGACCATCCTGTGCCTCCCACTTTGTTGTATACTTATGCGTCTTCTGCGAAGGAGAGGTCAGTGTAGGTTGTATGGTTCAGCCGTACGGGTAGTGCCGTCAATGACGATGCCCTCTCTGACTGCTTGTTGGTGAATTCGAGGACAACTGGAGTCCTTGTTGATGAGCCTCTGGATATCCCACCCCTGGATGTATCCAGACCGGGCGTCCCAGAAGATTTTCTTTTGCGTCCTCCGGAAGACATCCGGGATTAGTTTCGTAAATTGTTCCTCCGGGAGCCCCTCAGGCACTTCCATCACAAAAATCCTCTCGCCGCCCCTGCCCTGAAGGATGTCTACGACTTTGACTTTCCTTGCTTCGAAGATTCGCCTTATCTCCTTTTATACCCACGTCTTGGAGGCGCTCTTCGCCTTCTCATAATTCTCTTTATCCGGATTCGGCGTAATCCGAATGACCGACAGAGTTTTGGTAACGACCTTCTCTGCCTGTTTCTGAAGCTCGGCCTCGGTAGTGGGTGCTGTCTCGGCCGGTGACTTGCCGCGTGCTTAGCCCACGTCTTTGCCCTCTTCTTCCCCTCTCTTTCAGATCTTTGCTTCTTGAGCAGTGCCTCCGTCTTGTTGGCTTGCTCTTTGGTACTGAGACCTACCTTTGAGTGCAAATCCTTGACCATCGTGATCTCCTTGAGCTCCCTTTGGACCGCAGATCTCTCGTCCACAGGGTATCTGTCGAGTTGAGCCTCCTCACCGCCTTCGATAATCCCATGTTGAAGACGTGGGCAGCGCCATCCACCATCTTTCTCAATGCCTTCATCAGGCCCCTATTTGCTCTAGGTGTGAGGTCCATGAGGTCGGTTATCCCTTTCGCTCTGCACTCGTAGAGGGCATGAGCTGCAATGAGTGCCTTAATAACTGAAATGCCCCCAATTGCATAATCCTTGGGGATGAGGGTCGTGTCATTTCGTTCCTGCATCCGAGGGCGGGTATCGTCGTTGTAGAAGAAGTAGTTTTCTTCCCGACAGTTGTCGTCCTCGTCGTGATTGAATTCGTGTCTCCTTTTGTCGGGAACGTATTCCTGTCAGTCATACTTGATTGGGGAGCAGGTGACTCGGTGAGGGTTCCGTTGTGGGCCTTCTCGGTGATTTCGGTGCGGGTCCCGGGGTGGGGGCAAGTCTTCCGCTTGGCCTCCCGCCTGTCCTTGCTTCTGTCCACCGATTCCAGTTCCGTCAATGGGGCTGCCACTTGCATATGACGAATGCAAATTTGCCCTCTTGGCTTTGTTCGTAGAAAATCGAGAGATGACCATCTCGCTATGGACTTTGCGCTCCATGAGAGTGTCTGTCCGAGGTTCTGCACAAGCACGTCCTAGAGAGTGCCAACGGTGACCCCCATTTTCGGCGTGGGGTGTCCCCTGGCACTCTCCTGCGATAAATTTGCGAATGCCCCCTACCATAAAAAATGGTCTCCCTGCATGACCTTCCATGTGGTTGGATGTGGTGCGGGCCGGCCAATCAGGTCCTGCCGCGTATCAAGGTCAGTACTTTCGTCCGCAGTTCTGAGTTTGTCGATGGTGTTTTTTAGAATCGTTTGAGACGTCAAAAAATCATACTGCCGTATATATGATTATCGTCCAAAAGGGTCGTGAGGATGGGGGAGGGGGTGGGTTTATTTATTTTATTTATTTTATTGTTATTTTTTCTTTTTTCTAAGCTGGGCTTGGCACCAGCAACTGCGAACATCCAGAGATTTATGGGATTTCTATACTTCGTGCTGTTCAGGGCCATGTTCGCTGGCAGTGTGCTACATACATTGTATGTTGAGACATGGATTGGATAGCGCCTTCTACTCAGTAATCCTATCTTCATTCCAGAGCCTAAATAAATCCAACCCGCACATATTCCCTGCCCAGGTACAGCAGTCACAAGTGCATCTAGATCGTTCAATTCGTCAAGCTCTCCTCGGCAAGAGAACATGTGGATGAAGCGCGATTGCAAGTATAAGACACACCAGAATCATAAAGATATCGTCACAGACAACTTCCAGTGCTCCCGTAATCCTCCCATATTAAAATAACTTCAAAAGACGCAAACACTACTAAAATCTGTACAGGCTTGCTTGAGGGATACGAAAAAAGTAGGTGGGAACTGCCTGGAGAACTATTAGGGATAAGAGAGATGAAATGGAAGAAGAAGGGAGTCAGCAAATTGCGACGATTTCGGTTGGGCACAGGAATTGTAGTATCCACACGGGTGAATCGCCAGAGATCCACAAGTATCAGGAAAGACGTGTAAGGCTAACAAAATGCGGACCTGATTGTCTAGAGGATATCTATAATAAGAATTAAGCAAGTTGTTCTGAGGTCTAAGCGGCGTTCTCTAGTTGCTGCTTCTTGTCATGGCGAAAACAGCCACAATTGCAACCGCCAAAGTAACCAGTGCGCCAGGGAGCAGTAGGTCATTTGGTACTCCGAGTATGTGTTGCTGCTCAGCCACCGCAGCCGGAGTGGGGTGATGAACCTTCTTCCGCAAGGGCATGTCATCCTCTGTATCATCGGCGCGGCTGTGAGCCCGAACTGGAGTATCTGGGATCACCGGCCGTGGATCAACTGTAGCAGGGATGGCAGGTTTCTCTGGGTCATGAACAAACAGATCGACCTTGTCGCGGCCCCCACGCCTGGCGAGTTGTACTGCTTCGATCAAATCGTTATCAGACGTTATAGAGACCACGTCCCCTTCATCATCCAGGTAGCTTAGAGCAAAGCCCAAGTGTTCCAATGCTCCATCCTCTCCATATAGTGCCGGCCCCCCGACTACATCTATCTCCGCCCCAAGCTTTTCCGTAACTGTATGAACAAGGGCTTCCAGGCCATCACTGGGAGGCATTTGAAGACGATGCACCCTGCCGTTTGGACTTTTGAATTTGAATGGGAACGGGATATCCTGGGTCTGGGTTTGCGGGGGGGGGGAAAGATGAGAGCCTTGAGGAGAGTTTCCATTGTGTGATGCAGAGTCTGTAGGGAGGACGCTGTCTGAAGGCATTGTGCTTGAGTGGGAGACATGCCTATGGGCATGCGGAGACTCTGCGCCATGTGCGCGAATGGATGGGACATGTTGATGGCTAGTACCATCAGACATCACTGACTCCGTATCATTGTCAAGTGAGAGCCAGAATTTATTCCATGCTGGACCCTCACTATCCGCGGTTGACATAGAGTTGATCTAAAGAAAGTTTATAAGTATAAAGTCGATAATATGTAGGTGAATATATATATATGGAGTATTCACCTGCTCAAGCGTCGCATAAGTCAACTTCAAAACATCTACCATCCCCACGATTTCACCAGCATCATTCATAACGGGAAGGTTAAGGTAATGCCCATCTGAGAGAAGAATGAGGGGTCAGCAATGCGTACTTTATACAATCTCAACCAATAAGGTTCAAGATCTCTCTCCTGGAGACTCACCATGCATCTTGCGAAGGGCAGCCTGGATTGTCATGTCCATAGGGGCAAAGTCAGGGTGCGGAGTCATGACTCTCACGACGCTACAGACATTCGGATCTAGCCCAGGCGCGATGACCCTCAGAACAACATCTTTGCTTGTGAAAATGCCTGTAATGTTACCCTGATCCTGGACCAGTACTGCTGTAGTGTGATTTTCACGCATCAGAGCTGCGGCTTCCCGCACAGATGTCCTCACAGATACAGTAGTTGGTGGAACTCCATTCAAGACTGACTCCAGATTTGGGCCTGACATTTTGTGCCTCAGAGCTTCTACGTATTGAATGATTTGTTGTGGCTGAGAGGCCCCCATCTCAGACTGTACACCCTCAAGGGCATCATATAATTTTCTTGAAGAAGCATATGCCCTCTCAAGCTTCTCCATAGCCTCATAGAAACATTTTGTGATATCTAGAATACCAGAAATGTCCTGATTCTCGTCCATGACTGGTAAATGACGGAAGCCTTTTCGAACCATGAGGTCGAGAGCATCAGTGGCTGAAGTGTCGGTCCTCGCGCACAAGGGATTTTTTGTCATGATAGAAGCAATAGTAATGTCCCTAGGATTCAGCCCTTGCCCGACGACCCTGAAGGCAAGGTCCTTTGCAGTGAAGATGCCTGCAATACGCTCATCGTCATCTGTAACCAGGACGCAATCTTCTCGTTTCGCGGCCATAAGTTGGGCTGCTTCCGCAACAGTAGTATTTGGTTTGATTTGAAGAGCAGCACTGGGCCGAAGGGCCATGACAGTGCCAGGCGTGACCCTCCTTGTAGTCCTAGCACGAGAAGTAGTGTGCTTCTTCTTGCTGAGGTCGTTCTCAATCTTGCGACGAATAGCCTAAGGGATTTTACTGCTGTTAGATGGATTTGACATTGGTACTACATCCATCTAGACTGAAAATACCAAAAAAAATGAGGTAGGCAAGTTAGGGACACACCTCATCCTTCTTGCTCTGTCGCCTCCTAACATCGCTTACCCCTGATCCCTCCGATGGCATAGGAGTAGGAGGTATGGGAATTCCAGTCGATGCAGGCCCACCAAAAGCTGGAGCGACGCCCCTGCCCTGGCTTGGTCTATTTATTGGGGTACGATGGAGAGTACCTCCCGAATGGCTTCCGGTGGTAGACATGACTGAAAGTTGTGTCTGAAGCTCTGGTGGACGGGGCGGGAACTTGCTTGACGTAGCGAGCAGACGACAAGCAGGAAGAGGCGGGGGATGGCTGGGAGCAAGGGGGACGATAATAAACCCTGAGTCGGGGGATCAGACTTGAGATTTTGCTTGAGTTGGGGTGGGGTGGGAGGGAAATTTAGGGAGATGGGGCCTGGGAGACCAATCTGGTTCGAGGGCTTGGGATGTGAGGGATGTGAGCGATGTGAGCGATGTATGGATGGCTTGGCGATGCCCTGTCGGCGACGCAATCAGGCAGGATGGAGCTCTGCAAAGGCGTACCGTACCTGCTTCACGGACTACTACCGCAACGCGATGCACTGCGTCCTTTGAGGGGGTTGGGGCCCAGAGTGCTACCTGGATTATGTGCCAGCAGGAGTGAATGATAATAAATCGACATGCCTATGCCTACCTACCGGCTCGTGGGTGGGCTCTGGTCCTCATGACGCTGGCGCATCAGGCGACCCATTACTTATATCATATAGATGACCCCGAGACGTGGTTTGCGGGCCGCAGTGCACAGTGCCAGTAGCACAGGGTCCACTCTTCTTGGCATGCTTGCATGTTGCTTGCCAGGTGTCGCTTGCTGTTTGCTAGCGATTCTAGGTAACTACTGAGCTACCACCACCTCACGAACTTTGATTGTTGCTCCGTGCTTGGATTATTTAGTCTGGCTCATGCCAAGACCCTTTGTTCTTAATGCCCGCAGCAGCTTTTTGTCTGGATTAGATGATCCTGATGACTAATCTGGCAGCAGGGCAAACCCTACCTCGCCCATTATCTGCCCCACAGCCAGTTCAGGTGCGGGAATTCGCTAGTGCTCCCGGCCGTTTGAATTGGGAGGAAAAGTCAACGCCAAAAATCGAACGAAATCGAGGTATCACCAACCCGGCAATCCGACGAACAACGACACCTAACAGCTACCACCAAACTCATCAATTTCAATGGCACCACCGAAGACTGCTGGGGCCAAAGGTATTAGACCGCTGACCGTGTATTCGGTGATATGATTCTTTTTGAACCCAACAATGCTGACACAAGTTCCTCCGGGTTTCACCAGGTCCCAAGACCCCCGCTGCGAAAAAGGCCGCTGAGGCGAAGAAGGCCGCATTAAAGGGAACCCACTCTAAGGTTCACAAGAAGGTCCGAACCTCCACTACCTTCCACAGACCACAGACCCAGACCCTCCCTCGTGTGCCAAAGTATCCCCGCAAGTCGATTCCCCACGCCCCACGATTGGACCAGTACAAGATTATCATTCATCCTCTCAACACCGAGTCCGCCATGAAGAAGATTGAGGAGAACAACACCCTGGTTTTCATTGTCGACGTCAAGGCAAACAAGAGACAGATCAAGGACGCCATCAAGAAGTTGTACGATGTGGAGTGTGTTAAGGTCAACACTTTGATCAGGTGCGTTGGATAAAATTCTTATGAATTGTCAATATAAAACTGAAAGGGGAGGGGGTATTTTTTAAGTGTGCAATTACATGGGGGGATTGACGGTTGGTGGAAAAATCCAGATTGGTCAACATGCTGACTTGAGTTTTGTTCCAGGCCCGACGGGACAAAGAAGGCTTTCGCTCGCTTAACCGCCGACGTCGACGCCCTCGACATTGCTGCCACCAAACTTGCCATCGTTTGAATTTCTCCCGGGTGACATTCTGCGCGTTGTGTTGGTTGGTTTCCTGTTGGGGTTCTGGGTTCGTTTTCAAAATTACCTTTTACGATAAATGGATGGTTTGACCCTTGCGGGGGTTGGGGTAAATGGAAGGAACGGCATCAAAAGAAAACAAAATTTACGAGCATGTGTACAATTATGCCTGGGCAGTGTGTGCTGTGTGCCTGTGGTTCTGGGGTTGCGATGGCATAAGGGCAGGGGAGTGGCAGAACCCTCACCCTCCCACTGGACGACACTATCAACTGCAAGACTCATCTCGGAGTTTATATTCTCTGCATACTTGTTTTCTACTCAGCCCTCCATTGCATAAGGGTGTTGGGGAAAGAGGTACTTGGCCGTATAATGTGTTTTTATTACATTTTTTTTGTTCATTTTCCTTATTCTTGCGGAGTATCGGAAATTTTTTTGGTCCACCAAATTACTGTAAAGGGACCCATGCCTTTATCTCCACAACCGTAATATCATTTCGTATTATCCAAGTCACGTGAGGCAGTAGCGGAAGCCCTCTGGAATCTGGGGATGCTGTCTGGTGCCAGTTACCCTGAACCCACACCAGTTTCAAGACAGCCAACCGAATCCTGACTCGAGTGCTCAGAATTATACATGTAATTTTTGGGTTGGGATCACGGTGAGACGGGCTCCATGTGTTCAGCTCTCATGCATCTCATTATCATATCGTAGAAGGTCAAATACCCCCGAGATTCTCACACACTGGAGTTTAAATCTTCTGACCAAGCTCACATGCTCCCTATACCCACTTATCTCCTCTTCCCTTCTTTGCTCTACTTAGGTATACCTACCTCATCGAATAACCCCTCTCCACCTGAACTCTTGATATTAAAATATGAGTTAATAATGGACTGAAATGGGACTGGACATGGCAAATGCTCAAGTCCCACAAGCATATCCTGGAAAGCAGCGAATTGTTTGCAATATGACCCGTTCATTGGTCAGGGACAACATGTACATCTGCAATTAATTGGTCTGATAATTGCATATCATTTGCTGAATAGTGTCAGATACTTAATAGAAGAATCGCCCGCTCTGGAGAAATTTACATCTACAGTACATGCTCATTTCGACTACTTCGCCATACCATTTTTCCTTCCATGCGTCATTATGCATTCAGAATGCACTCTACTGAAGCGCCAACATCATCAGGATGATCACCACTTCCACTTCCTCCTCTTCCGCCGTCCGAATATTTCCACCCATGTCCCAGCGGCATCTCTTGGCCCCGAACGCCAGGGTTTTTCTACCCGCCAGAGTTCTGGTTCTTCTCATTGGCGACTGGTTGCCCAACTCCACGGTTCCGGCTCCCGAGCAGCGAATATTTTCTACTCGAAGAAAGAACCTGTGTGCATGTACAGTACATACATACATACAATACATAACTATACCTACTGGAAGTTCGAATCAGCCATATCACTAATGCACTACTGACCAGCGCTGACTGGGTTTCCCTCTGCTCTAATATTATATACATATCCTCTCCGTGTGCTGTTTCCCTTGGTTGGATTTGATAATAGCAGCAGTGAATCAGGGGAACTTGTGAGACCGGACTATTTTACGAACCCCCCCCTCAGCAGCAGCAACTTCACCTGATACCCCGGACCCACTTAGCACACCACCGTCACCATGCCTACCAGCGAACCCTGGCACCTTCTCCACACAAACTCCACGCACGTCTCCTTCGACGGCATCGCCACCTTCAACGAGTCCCTCCTCAACGAATTCAGCTACACAATCTACAGCAATGGAACACTATCCAACTCGTCAAAATGTGTCCTTGCATTCGATATCTACCAGCCCGTGATGCTCTACAACGGGACAATCCTCAACGGAACAAAATGTGACTCGCCAGTTGATCCTATCGAAACCCGTGGTGCTGTGGGAATTGTTTTTGCGGTGTTATTCGCCCTGCTTATTATGTGGGGGTTGGTGAATTTAAAGAAACATGGGCAGTCGCATTTGCCCGTGGAGAAGCAGTTTAGATTGGTCTCGAGGCGGTGGCCATGGTATTGGGCCGTCTTTACGGCTTCAGTTGGGTGTATTTCTGGATTTATGGCCATTGATACCGATAGGGACTATCTGCCTGGAACGGCGATTATTTTGCAATGCGTATTCTACTATGTTAGCTTACCAACGGTGTTGGCTGCCGCATGGGAAATGACTAGGCATTGGGGCAGTTTTGAGGAAAGGAAAATATTGGATGAGGATCCTTTTGCACTGAAGCAGGATGATAGGAGGAGCAAGATTGAGTTCTACATCCCCCTAGTGTTTTACCTCTTTGGGTTTTTGGTCAGTCTACCCCCCTCCACCCTCCCTCGCCCTAGCTCTGCAATAAATCATTAGTAATTAACACACCACCAGACCTTCTTCCTCTCCGTCCTCCGCACCTGGACTCCTATCACAAAACAACACATCTACACACACACCGCCGCAGACGAACGCTTCCAAGCCTCCTCTATCCTCGCCGTCTTCGCTTCCCTCACCATCCTCGCCTCGGCATTCGTCTCCTCGCACTACTACCGCACCCCAATCCCTTACAAAATCCCGATAGTATGGTCCTTCCTCATCGTCCGCATCGCATACGGAATCGCGTGTGCCTTCGATCAGTGGGAGATTAACCTTGTCAATATCCATGCTAACCCAGGCTGGGTTTATGGGTTGGGGTATGTGCCAATGGTGGGCGTGTTGTTGGCGATGTGTGTCACGGGGTGGATGGAGGAGAATGAGGATTTGGTGCTTATTAGGAGGAGGAGGGAGAGGGAGGTTAAGGAGGAGATGGAGATGAAGGGGAGGATGAAGAGGGAAATGCATGGAGAGGGGGATTTCCAAGATCCGAAGAAGGAGTTGGAGAACGCAATTGAAGAGAAGGAGAGGCTGGCTAGGCAGGATGTTTATAGGATTATGGCGTAGAGGGGCAGCGGGTTGGGGACTTATGGAGGCACATGATAGTGCCGGTGGTGTGACTACACGCAAGTACAACGCGTGTGGGCTTGAGCTTCATGAGCCGGTGAGATGAGATGAGATGAGGGGAGATTGTATATATCTATATTCCCGGATTGATTTAAGGGGTACTACTTAGTGTTCCTTTTATCTAATAGCTGATGTATAACTATACATACAGTCTAGTTCAGAAAGTGTCCGGGACGCATAAACCCAGGGTGGGCTACATGCAGGCTTGGCACGGTAATTCTGCATATGGACGGTAGATCTGGCCAACCAGAAAAGGGCTTGGCCCCCGTCCTGCCTGCTCAGCCAGCAAATTCGTCCATGCACAATTGCGGCGCCTGGCATGCATGCAGATATATAAATCTATATGTACTTTGTTAGTCTGGTTGTACTTTGTCAACCAGACTAGTACTTTGTGAAGTACTTTAGCTTTGCCATAAGAGCGTTTTGTTTCTGAGATGATTGGTAGTGTTTCGGGCAATTTTAACTATAAGGTCACATATACTGTATGTTCTGGGCCGCTCGCGGGCAATATATTTAATTACTGGATTTGGTACATAACTCACTTGAATTAGTAACAAATACTAGACCTATATCAAATAATTAATCCCGGCGCAGGCAGTATCGGCCTGAGAGCTGTGGGACGTGTAACCAGCTGCATCTACATCTGGGTCGATTGGGATCTCCTCCGGCCGAGTCATCCTCCAGGTCAATTGGGTTATTATCTAATAGTCCATTTGTGTTCGTTCAGCTAACCTAGAGCTGAGAGGCTGCCACAGTCATGATCTGCTAGTACTTTGGTATGACAATAAATGGAACATTTCAAGTCATTGCAGCGACGGATTGTTCGAGTAGCTAGAGTAATCCGCAATTTCATCATCATCAACATCCAAGGGCCATTAAGATTAGTTGCTGGCGAAAGGTTATCTTTGGTCGATAAATGTTTGAAAAAGGTACACCATATTTGGTTAACAATTGATGTCGTCCAGGCTGTGGTTTTGCAATAATAACTTTTGCATATAACCTTTTATTATCGGCATTTTGGCATGGTCTTTTGGATGCTGCCCACCCCAGATCAATATCTTTTGTCGGACCTATATCTCACATTAGATATCTGATTAGTATATCACATGTCCCCTTACTCGGACGCGATGAGTAGTGAGTATTTTAGAATAAAATAAAATAAAATACAATAAAATAATTTAAGTATACCAATCTTACATCAGATTTATTACCGAGTTCAGTGATTGAATTAATTGCCCGCGAGGGGCATGTGGGTATATATGACGCCCGCGGGAGGTATGTGCTGCCGCGGGCGGCCCAGAACATAGTATCTGTATATTATATAAATATACCGATCATAAAATTAACGAAAGCAAGGCTCAGACCACCTCTCTAGATGTTTTTTGCTTCACTTAGGCTCTCCCCGCAAAGAAGTAGATAAGTATCTACGGTTATACATCTATTCAGCTGATGTGAGTGGTGAAAGCTAGAAAGAGAAAGAAATAACGGAGGATATTCTCCAGGGAAACATAAAAGCAAACAAAAAAGCTAAGGAATGATGGCAACGAGGAAAGAAAGAAAGGAAGGCTAATACCTACCTGGCTTAAGCGCCCCCAATGATAAAGAAATTATTATATACAAAAATACAAAAAGAGAAGAACAAGTCCAATTGTAATATCAAACCATAACCAAGTAAAGAAACGAAAAAAGAAAAAAAAGAAACACAAATATCCAACGCCCAAATACGAAAAAAACCATACGTACGACTCCCATTCCAATTTTATGCCAAAATCATGAGCCCCCAATACTCCACACCTCCACGCCCATAATCTCAAATTTCTCTCCTTCCTCTGACAACGGCTCGTTCCCAAACGTCGCGCATGTGGAGGAAACTCCCTTTTCGAGGTTTGAGTCTAGCCATAAGCCGAATTTTCCATTCCTAGGTTTCCCATTTCGATTAGCATTATATTTACACTCCAAGGCAGCGGGGCCCGACATACCCTGCACCAACGGATAGGAAGCCTTGCTCGCATAGAATAAAGTACTCATTGATTCCGCTATACGGGAATGCCTTGAATTTGAGGACATTCTCCGATATTGAATTGGGAGTACCGGCTGGAGAGGGCTGGTCTTCGTCAAATATGATGTTTCCGTTGTTGAGTTTTCCTTCCAAGTCTTCCTCTTCCTCCTTGTCCACTCCATTGGCCTTATTATTGTGGTGGTGGTGATGTAAATGCGGTAAATTATGATGATGCTGTGCAATTTCGCTTCCCTCACTACTCTGAGCATGCACAGCCATATAACTCTTCACCCACCCTGCCTTCCACAAAAAGCACTCTCCCGTCCCATAATACCTTCCCCCACTCGTCCTAAACCCCTCGTTCACAAACGCGCCAAATAGTCCCCCACCATCGTCTTTGACCACCAACACGAACCCGCCCTTGGAAAACTCCTTGGCTGCACAGCGCTCATAGAGCGTCGTTAAGCTCACCCCATGCTGTTCCAGTGAGTACGCAAGAATCCAGGAGTCATACAACTGTAACCTTGGGGGAACGAGTTGCCGAATCTCCTCTGCTAAGTAGGGAGTGAGGAGGTGGGTGGTTGTACTTTGAGTGTAGCCGATGAGAGATAGTGGAGGGAGAGGCGGTGGTTGGAAGGGTGATGCTCTGCGGCGGGATGGTGGACGGGATGAGGTTGAGCGGGTTGAGGGGGGGTATGAAGAGCGGTATTCGGATGGATGGGTGGGGTGGAGGGTATTTTGGGCGCTAGTGGTGCCCCGGGAGGAAGGCCGGGTGGAGGACGAGGTGTTGGAGGATGAGTTCCAGCGGTTTAGAGTCCAGGAGAGTGCGGAGGACAGGGTGCCGGGGAGGGAGGTGTGCGAGGATGAGGCGGAGGCCGTGGAGGGCATGGCGGTGCTGGTGGGGAGAGCGTTTACGTGGGAGCTATTGCTAGTAGTATTGGTATTGAGCCGGGTAGGGGCCAGGAATTGCAGGCAAGCATTCGCTGCGAATGGGTAGTGATAGCTTCTCGAGATGAGATCTGCTGGGGAGAGAGGTTTTATTGAGCTAGGGTTATTAGGTTCGTCGAGATGATGGATATCAGTAACTCGGCAGCCCGGAAAGGGCATTATACGGCCTTGAGGAAGGTACGTGGGAAGGGGGGGTATATGTAGGTGTAAGGCAAATCACTCAATTGGAGTTGAATGGAGTGGTATTCGGTAATCCTGACCACAGCTTGGGCTGGAGATACAAGAGATACAAGAGATGATACATACAACAGATGACACACATACAAGAGATAATACATACATGAGATGATGTGATACATACAAGAGACGAATACCGGAGATACAGAGATACAAAGAGTTGTCTTTCTACTATACGTGCGGAAATACGCATGAGTCTGTGAGGGATCTGCCTTGGCACCCGCCCGTCCAAAGGCGCCCGCCAATAAAAACACCCCCCAATCCATCACCAAATACATCCCCTCAATCACCACCAAATACATCCCCCCAATCCATCACCCCCCACACCTATCCAACTAGTCTGGTTGGCACCTATCCAACCACAGTCATGGACTCCCCTGCTAACACCCTCCCCTCCTACCTCGCCAACCTCTCCCCCCACACCTGGTACGACTACACCTCCACTCCCGCCCTCGCCCTCGCCCTCGCCCTCGAGCCCAGCCTCAGCAACCACTCCAACCGCCCCAAGCCCCACAAACCCAAGCCCTCCATGCAGCTCCTCCCCAGCGATATCCTCACCCTCGGCACGCTCCTCCCCTCTACCCGCGCTCTCCTCCTCTCCCAAAATTTCCTTAAATCCCTTGACATCACCCCCGAAGAAACTGCCTCCCTCGGCAAAGCTCTCAAAGAACAACAGCCTTCATCTGACAAGCTAGGAGGAGGTGCAGTAGGTAAACGTAAATCAAGACTGGAGCAGCTCCGAGAACGGGAAATACAATTAGCTAAAGATGAGGCTAAGGAGGAGGCAAAAGCCGAGAAGAAGAAGGAGGTAATGAGGAGGAAGGAGATTGATCACGCATTGGGCTTGATTGGGAATGGCAAAGGGGCTGGGAAAGGCAAAGGGAAAGGCAAAGGGAAAGGCAAAGGGAAAGGCAAAGGGAAAACGTATGGGAAGATACCAGGGGCAACTACAACTACAACTACAACTACTACTGCTACTACTGCTACAGAAAGTGACCAGGGACAACAGCTGCAGAATGAGAAGGAAGAAGGGGATGATGAGGCTGAGCAAGAAAATGCAGAACAGCGAAAGAAGCGGAAAATCCAAGAACTCGATCGGCAATTGGGGTTACTTCCTACCGAGGATGATTTACTAGACGAAGAAGCTCTAGGTAGAGCTATCATGCCAGACTTGGTGGATATCAAGCGTACTCAATCGGCCCATGTCGATCCTGGCGACGCAGCGGCGATTCGGAGAGCAGGTATTGATGTCCTCCTCGGCTTAGTAGGGAATAATGCTGCTCCAGGTGATGAACATGAGTCCCACTCTGAAACAGAAAACGACTCAATGGACAAGGTCGAGGTCACACGAAGGCAGATAGACGCAGAGATGGACCTCCTAAACTCCGCACGAATAGCTCAAATGGATGCAATCCTTGGACTTCTTAGTCCCAGGAAAATCGGTTCTACCAGGAACTAGAAAGCCTAATTTCCGTACAGTTAAGTGTGTACATTCTCAAAATGTGGTTTAAATTACAACAAATTAGCCAGAATCAACTCATCTGCGAAGGAGAAAGAAAAACCGCCGTAGCGGTCACGTGCCCTAAACCTCTATGGAAATTCGCCCAAAAGAAAAAACCATTTGAATATACTTGTCGGAAAGACAGACAGAAAAGGAAATAATGGAATTAAATATCATATACTCCGTTCTCTGTGTTTCCATTTTATCGAAAATGCATATACCAAACTGTGCTGTAGGCTTATTTCAAACATCACATGATAACCTATTCCCTCATTAGCACTCCATTGGACAAAACAACAATATCACCAGACTTACGCATTCTTCATCCTTCTTCTGCTCCGCCACGCCCATTTCTTCGAACGTCTTGGGCCCTTTCCCAGCCTTCGTTGGGGCCGGTGCCGGTTTGGGTGCGGGAGTCGGAGTAGGCCTTGGAGGGCCTGGAGAAGTAGGCGGCTGGCTCGCCGTCGGGGGTGGGGATTGCATAGGCCTGTGCTGTGGCGGTTGTTGCTGCTGTTGTAGCTTGGGGGACGCTGGAGGTTTGGGCTTCTGTACTGGGGCCTCGAAACCAATGTCAACAGGTGGTGCTGGTTTGGGTGTACCACTAGATGATGGCCTCCCTCCTGACTGACGCTTCTGTTGGTCATCATAGACGGTATACCCTTGTCCTTGGGGAGGTGGACGTTGCTGTTGATGTGGAGGAGGCCCGTGAGGTGTTCTCGACTGAGGGGGGCCAGAGTTTGGGGGGTATGGCCTCTGAGGGCCTGGCCCTAGGTTCCCCTGAGGATAGAAACCAGCAGCTACTAAAAGCGTTAGCATATGTCAGCAAAGATATAGACAAGGAAAATGAGGACCTGGAGGAGAGAAGGGTCGTCCT
The DNA here is from genome assembly GCA_003788615.2 of Terfezia boudieri ATCC MYA-4762. Taxonomy (NCBI): domain Eukaryota; kingdom Fungi; phylum Ascomycota; class Pezizomycetes; order Pezizales; family Pezizaceae; genus Terfezia; species Terfezia boudieri. The sequence continues at coordinate 796,359 of ML121527.1, read as the reverse complement.
TGGGGTCCAGGCCCAGGCCCAGGCCCATATCCAGAGGCTGAATTGGAGCGAGCAGGAAAGGGCAAGTTTCCATTGGGTCCAGTGGGGTAGGGGGCTGCAGATCCTGGGCGCGGGAGGTACCCACCTTGGTTTTGCCCCGCTCCTGCCAGAATTTCGGGGTTGATGAAACCTGTATTGATTGAAGGCGCAGTGGAACTTCCTCTTGGAGGGAATTGGTGTTGAGCAGGAATTGGGGGGATCTGTGGGACCTGTGGATCCGGCATATCAACAGCCTCCACCACGGGGAGCAATTGGCCTGATGCTTGTCGCTGGCGTTCAGTGACTGGATTAATCTTGGAACTCTGGGATGCATGCCGTGCTCTAATCTTGGATAAAGCAATATTCTCGTGGTCCTTCTTAGACAAGGTCTTGGACCTTGATATTCCGTCTATTCTGTTGCTTGCGTCTTTGTTGCCATGGGCTGCTGCTTTACCGTACCACACTTTGGCCTGTTGAATATCAACTGGAACATACATTCCAATCTCATAAAAGTACCCTAAGGCAAACTCTGCTGTTGCGAGGCCGCTACTAGCAGCCCTTTGAGCATACACGAAAGCAAGTTCCTCGTTCTTCTCGAAAACACCCTCATGCCCACAAAGAAACCATTTGCTGATTGCCATTTCGGCCTCGGGCTCACCTTGCTTCGCAGCAAGAGCATTATAGTGGAGTGACAAAGCAGGATTAAATTCACAACCCAACTGACATAGCTCGTACGCTGTTCCCATTTTCAATTGTGCGCGCTAAGCGCGTTAGTGGCCAACCTGTAAATTGTCGATGGCGGAACTTACTGCAAATCCAAGATATGCGGCTTTCTCAATCATTTCTTTGGCAAGCCGGATATCTTGAGGTAGAAATACTTCAGGCACTGTTATACCAGGCAATTCTCTGGCTAAAAGCATTCCATAAACCTAATGCAAATTCATTAGCTCCAGTCATGATTGAGTTGCAGGTATCACATACATAGGCTCCTTGTGGCGCATTTTCATCCGCTGTTTGAGCAGCAAGTCTCACTAAATGAACTCCTCTTGCATAATCCTGTCGTTGCCCATGCTGACCAAGTAGGGTCATCATCCCCAGTCTCTGCAAAAAAGTTAATAACACAATAACTGCCATACAAAGTGAGGACGTACATAGTTGGAAGCCGAGTCATTCATGGCTGCTCCTTGTGTATAGTGCTTAATTGCTTTCATAGGCTCGCCTGAGTTTTCAAACTGCATGCCCATCCTATATTCAGACCGTGCATAGCCTCTTTCTGCTGATCGAGAGTAGCATTTGAAGGCCTCCTTCTTGTCCACCCTGAAACCAAATTTGCCAAACTCCAGCCAGTTTCCCTTCATAAATTCTGCTCGTGGGTGATGTTGATTTGCCAAAAATGATACAACATTTATCGCATCAGTTTTTATTTGATGTTCAAGCTCCGGTGTGTCGGGCCTGGCGCCTTCAGGAGAGGTGCGCGCAAGATGTGCTAGGGAAATTTCGACATGATTAAGTGCACCGTATGCCCAGGTAAGCTGTAATTCAGGATCGTTCGACGAAAGCACATCCACTCTTGATTGCTCCACTATTATTTCCTTCTCCTCGAAAGTTGGGGGGACTTTAGGGCCGGGGTTTATCAGTCGTGGGAATGGGGAGAGATGGGGTTCATCGTGTGCTGTATAGTGATCATAAAGGGGGTAATCGTCAGTGGTTGCAGGTGGTATAGATTGTTGGTACCCATGACTGTCCCTATATTCGGAGCCAGTTGAGTATCCATCAGAGTAAATTCGTGCTTGTTGAGGCTCCATTTTGGTTCCAGGAGGGGGTTGTCGAATATTCGGGTTCCGGTTTATGCTATTGGCTTCGAGTTCAAGATATTCCAAACTACCTGCAATTTGTACGGGAACCTCTGGCATAACACTGCTTCTAGGTCAGTTTCGACTGGATTGTTGAAAGGAGGGAGCCATAAACAAAAACAATGCTTGGAGATAGGGAGTTTAAGGGAAGGGGCATAACAAACCGTTGTGGTGCAGGAGAAACTACCTGAGGATCCATTGAGAAATCGTCATCCCTGCCAGGGTAAAAGGTAGCACCAAGCCGAGGAGGTGGCTTTTGAGGGTGGTTCTGTGCGTACATATTCTTTGGAGACCGGAGATTAGTACCGCAACTTACTGCTGTACTTAGTCACTACTTACTGCTGCAGCTGTCGTACAATGATTTTTATTCTTTTGGCAGCGTGCTGGTTGGAGTGGGGTGAGTGCGGGCGGGGTAGAATGTGCAGATGCAGTGAATTCACCCAAAGTCCGGGGCCTGCGTCAACTGCGCTGTGTACGCGTATGTCGAGTCTTGCACTATGTAGGCTGAACTTCAATAGACTAGGAGATTTGCCGTACCTACGGAGTCTCCAGATACAGTTCAGTGCCGATGTTGTTTGCACGAGATTAAGCTGCTGACGCGGGAGATCGCGGCTCTGGCACTAAGCTGTGAGCTGGAAGCTCGATGGGATTTAGAGCAAGGTATGCGTACAAGAACGCAGTGGGGGGCTTCTATCTAAGGACAGAAGTTGAGAAAAATGTCGAAATAGAAACTGGGCCGGAACCCCGTAGTGGTAATGTGGATATCAACACCTTTCTGGAGGAAGGATTGACTGAATGGATCACGGAGGCAGAGTAATACCTTAAGGATTTATAATGGGGGATCAAAGAGGAGGGCAGAGTGTGTGCTTTTTACAAATTGTTTTCTTGTAAATCCTGGCCTTAGAGTTGTGCAACTGCAAACGGCAGCACCGCCCCCCTGGAGATCTAGAAGCTCTGCCACAATATACTCGTCTTCTATGTAAGGTTGCCTGCACCGTTTGCTTGCATTCCCCGCCATCTAAGACGTCTCGCACCCACCGAGACAAGTCCACAGCCACGGAAACTTCCCGGGATTCCGAATTTTAACACCGGCTCAGGGCATGGGAAACGATAGTTCGCCAGGGCATCTATATTTAGCATCAGCATCAGCACCTACACTCTCCTAGAAGATTTACTTCTATCCCTCAGAGGCTTTATATATATGTATGGTGACCTGAGAAACAGATATTGCGATGGTACATGTCGTGCAACCAGACAAGTATAGACAGCTATATACTCGAATGCGAGCGCAACAAGAATAGAGTATGAGATAGTGGACTCCTTGCGTCACCCACTCGACTATTATGACCCTTCGTGCTGAATCTGCCGACGGTCGTTTTCCCACGTCAGAGTTCAGATTGTTTTGAAGCTGGCCATAGCTGTATTCATTGCATGCAGTACCTATATCTAGAGGTACCGATCGGGGTAGTCTTGGTGTGCGTTGAGAGACTGCAATTGCTAATTCCCATATAGAAGGGCTAGCACATCCAAGACGGACGGTTCTACTTCGCACAAGACGATGAGAACCGAGAAGTATTTAGAGGCCGGGAACATCATCAAAATTACAGTGGCATACGCAAGGAGTTGGAGACCATGTTTAAAACATTTATAGGCATATCTTGCTAGCGGATAACATAGACCTGTTTACCTACTTAATTCTTGATGTCCCAGATGCATACCCTTTTGTCATAGAAGCTACAGGATACCACAGTGTCCGGATCCATGGGATGGATATCACACGCGTAGTTCATGCTCTCATGTTCTTCAAACCTTGCCACCACGCTGGGTGTCCTCAGGTCTTCCCCACAGTCCACCAATCTGGACCCAACATACATACAGCTTGCAATAACTGATCTGCCATCAGTACCTCGCTTGCCTAGCCGCCACACACCACCACCTAGGTTGATTTGCCCAACATCTTGCCCCCTCGTGCGTAGGTCCAGTATTCGGAGATTGTCATCGTATGATCCCGTTAAAAGAGTAAAGCTGTCCGGTCGAGCCATAATTGCTGTTACTCCTGCGCCATGGGTCCTCCTGTCCTTCCAAACCATTGCCTTAGTCTCCAGATCCTGTGCATAGAGAATGGAGTCATCTGCTCCCGAATACAGGATTCTACCATCAGGCGAATACTCGCACGTCCATGCCTGATCTGAATGCGGTTGATAGGAATATTCCACATTGTTCTTTGGAAGATCAGGGTTTATAATGGCTACCCCCCCAGTTGAGAGGGTGCATGCAATTAAACTTGGGTCCATTGGGCTCCAGGTGAGGGCCAATAGAATTGTTTCTGGGTCAAAGAGGGAAATCGTCCGTTTATTGGCAAAGCTTGGCGGGTCAGCGCCACAGTCTAGACGAAATGTTTGTAAGCAGCCATGAGTTTGGGCGGTTGCGAGGTAGTCTGGATCGTGAGGAGAGAATTTGGCATCGAGAATTGCATGCGTATCATGGCTATCAAGAAACACCCTTGTTTATTGTCAGAAGTAGAAGTAGGTAATAGTGCACGGGCGGCATAGTCTCCATACAGATTCGAATTACCCGCTGATTTTCTGTATAGCCGCAGGCTTCCACTTTTGGTTCCTTTTTCGGTGTCATAGACGTACGTGCCAATGACAACTAGGGAAGGGTTAGATGGTGCTATGAGAATACATGCTGGCGGTTCGTCGAGGAAGAGAGTGTGCTTTGAGTTCCGCAGTGGAGCATATTCAAGAGAGGCCATTGTTGCGGAGAACTAATGATAACAAATTTGTTGATGGAAATTGAATCATGCCAAGATTGGGCCCTGTGATAAGAACCCTTATGACGTCACAAGAGCTCTGATATGGTTACAACCCAAAAGGGAAGTAGGCACTATCCAAATTCCCCAAATGGTAATTCGTGACTGCATAGACTCCGAATTCAAATTTTACGTCGGCAGCCTGTAGCCGAATGTAGGCCGGTGGCTTGATGGGCCATCCGTACTTCTCAAATGCCAGCTGTTTTCCACTTCTTCCAGTCCACCGCTCGACTCGAATTCATCACGACCGCCAGTATAGAACCTCTCAGATCTAGATCACCTCAGGCTCAATTTTTACCGAATAGCTGTGACCGGAAGAGAGCCTTTTCTAGATATGCCGCCAAAGAAAGCTAAGGAAAAGCTGCTAACTGGAGAGCAAGGTACTAGAGGCAACTTGGGATTGTTCAAGCATAGGGTTACTGTAATGTATATGCTCATACGGACAGCCTCGGACTTGATACTGGAGTACTTGCGGAAGCAAAATCGTAGGTGCCCACGCGTGAATCCCAAGCATGAATTATGTGCCGAATTCGCGGATAGGGCCATATTCGATCACCGAGATTGTTTCAAATCTCCATGATGCTGTTAGCAAACGTATGTCATCCTTATACTGCAAAATCTGGATCTTGCAATGGTTCACAAGGCTAAAGGCAATGAATATTGAAAGCAAATGCAACAAAGGCTCTGAAGGATCTCACAGAAAGAGAACTTATCAAGGAGAAAGTGTCTGGTAAGTTATAAGCATCCCAAGGGGCAAGGGTAATAATTCTAGATGCTAAGAAAATCTCATGCAGGCAAGCAGGCAATCTACCATATCACCCAAGTATGTATGTGGAGCATCAGTTGTTGGAAGATACCGGCATTCTGACCACCTTATAGGACCCCAGGGATGCTGCTACGCCAGAGGAACTGAAGGTGTGCCACTCCCTCCTCCTTGAACTCCTTTGAACTATTAACTAAGTCAAAAAAGGAAATAAACCTAAAAGTGGAAGGTATGAGGGGAGAAATCACTTCATTGAAGTCCGAAAAGAAGGAGCTCGAAAGCGAGCTTGCTGCCCTACGGTCAGCACCCACAGCCAAAGCCCTTCAACAGACGATTAAGGAACTGAAAGCAGAGATTGCGACTCTGTCTGCCCGTCTGGGGCCACTACGAGCAGGCACAGTCACCCCAGTTTCCCCCGCAGAAAAAGCAGCGGTGGACGGTGATCTCGCGAAGTTTGAGAAGATGTTGCAAAAGCGAATGAAAATATTCAAAGAGTTATCGGAGTTGGTGACTGAGGGCGGTGAGCAGAATAAGAAAGATCTATGGGTTAGTACAAAACCTATGCATCCTGATCGGATTTTTGTCACCCGTATGCATGGCATCTAGCTCCCGCGCGGCCGGTTGCCTGATTCGTCTCAGAATGTATGAAGTTGCTAATGTCAAGGTGATGAACAGGAAAGACTGGGTATCGAAGATAACTGATTATTTGAGATTTCCAAGGGCAGGCACCAGCAGGCATTACAGAAGGCTGCCGCAGGTTCTACCGCATATATTTTCAGGTCTGCGCAATCAAACTTATTAAAGCCTGCCGAAAGTGATTAGCAAGTGACCGATGTAAAACAACACTTGGAGTCTCACCATCAGGCCACATTCGTCGGAATTTAAATGCTATGCGAACTGCGATTTCCGTGATCAGAGAATGCAGCCTCTGTCCCTAAACCAACTCAATTGTGTCAGCTGGACAAGGTAGCTGCATTGCAAATTATTCATGTAGGGATGCAATGAGCACGCAAGCTAAATATTGAAGCTCACGGGACTACTCTCCATGAGTCCCATGAACATACAAATACGGTGAAGCAGTTCCGGCGCTACATAGGTATCCTCTTCCCATATCTGAACCCCTATTAGTCTGGTCGCATGAACCCCTATATAACCATTGTTATCGAAAATACTACGGACGGGTAGCTGAAAGAGATGCTTCATTGATGTACTGTACATGTTGGACATGTATGAATGCAATACAATACTGAAATAGTTTCACTTTAAGTACTCCTATGCGATGGCAATATTATTGCAAGCGAGACTTGTTCTCATGCCAAGACCGCTACCTAAGTAGTTGCTTGATTGCTTCAGACTCGGGCTGCATGAGGACTACAAATAAAAGCCAACCAGACTGCATATGGTTGCATAAGGGCACCAACCAGTCTAAATATATTGGGTACTTAAGCATTGTCTAGTGTCCTTGGTTGGCTGTGACGGTGCGGGGCTGGACCGCACCTTTGATATCCATCACCGGACTTGGGACCGCTAGAGAGGCGATAAACAAAGGGGGGATAAAAACAACTTCCTTGGAAGACGTAAACTGACTTTGGTATGCAGTTTGCTGTACATCGCATCCAAGGGAGTCAACCAGACTATGTACATCGATAAGCTACGGAGTCCCGAACGAGAATGACTGCTACATTACAGTAGTCCCAATCCCTACTACTTGCGTATCTCCTGAGATCTATTCTAGAACTCGTGGGAAGCCTGCAATGCAGTGCTCCATCATTCCCTACTGGTATTTGATTGACGGGCCTCTGGCCCTTCCCTTCAGGCAGGCAAGCTCCTCCTTGCACCTTAACACCTGAGCAACATCACTTGTACTCTACCGCCTCAACTAGCTCAGGGACAACAGTTTTTCGCCCTACCTACGTAACTGCTCAGACAGCTCATGGGCACCTGAGGCCGTACATTGGGCTCTGTCCAGATTGGTGATAGCCCCGTGGAGCCTGCACAGCCTGAAGGCTCGAAGTCGGTGGGCCGGGATAGGGCCGACAGCTCAAGCATAACCCCTCCTTCGCCCCTTCTCCGGCCTCCAAGTAAATAAAGCTGCACTCCGTGGCCTCCGCTGCTGCTCGACTTCGTGGACAGTTACGTCCGGATTATCTTCACCTTGGTGCCCTTGGGCCGAGTCTCTCTTTCACCCGATGCGCTGGGCGAAAATTTTCTAGAGGCCAGCATTTTTCACCATCCCTTCAATAACTGCACCAGCCACCCTATTGAGAGGCTGCAGAAGTTTTCGCCATTCGAGGTTAATATTGGCGGACCCCTACTTATTAGTTAGATTCCCTCCCCGAACGCAACGGAACCGCTTTAGTGTTAACCCGGTAAAAATTTAGAGTCGAGTCAATGGAAGCGTTAACCCCGTTTCCTCCGATACCCTCAACCCATCCGCTCCAGCGACAAAAATCCCAAACCACTTCCCACCCCCCAACCCCGTTGACAGACGTAACATCAGACCAACTTGGTTCTGCGCACGGGGCCCTTGCAGCAACAGCAGCAGCTTCACAACAAGCCAGCACTCGAGCAGTCAACGGAGCCCGAAACCTCTCTTCCGCCGGCCTCCTGTCAGCAACAATGCCTACTAACGGTGGAATAGCTGTGCCCCCAGGCCCAAATCCAGTATCCCAACCGCAGCAACAGCAACAACCACCAGGTCTGCCAGGCATAGCTGTACCGTCCTTTGAAGGCTCCAGAAGTCCCCCAAACAGCAAAAGTGAGTTAAGGCACGAATTCACCCAAACATCTGGGGCTCAAACTGATGAGGTCGCTAGATCTATCCCACGTACCGTGCAAGTTCTTCCGGCAAGGAACATGTCAGGCTGGCAAGGCATGTCCCTTTTCACACTCCGCTGACCCCGCCTCGGACCAGGCACCGTGCAAGTACTTCCAGAAGGCAAGCACCCAGCAATCTACTTCGTGTCATTTCACTCTAATGGGGATTATAGGGTAACTGTAAATTTGGGGCCAAGTGCGCTTTGGCGCATATCCTACCAGATGGAAGGCGAGTCGGCAGGCACAGTTTCAACCATCTCGGACTGGGTGCCAAGACATATGTTGAACCAAACCACACCTCACGCTCAGCACTCCACAACTCTCTCGTCCAGGCCCAGATGATCCCCCCTACTCGCCCACAATTTGGTGACATCCCGGAAGGTTACCCCAACTACCTTGATCAGAGGCCTCAAGATCCGCAGCATATGGCCGATGGAAGTTTTGCAGCTCCCAGGGGAAATGAGTTGCCACAAATGTCTTCACCCCTTCTCAGCTCATCTCATCGCACATTGGGGCCATTGGATGCCACTCTTCCAAGCTCATTTGACTCTAATGGGATTTCATTTTATGCAAGACTGTTACCAGTTGCTGCATCGGTGCCTTCAAAATTTGGCCTAGAATCGCCCCCCATGTCCCTGCCACAGGAGTCTCGTGCTCTTAAATCTCTCCATGCCTCTGCTTTTGGAGAAGAAGATACTATAGGGGCCCTGGCACTTTCGCCGCCGACGGGCGAAGACACCCTGGGGCACAGGTTACAGATGCAGTCTAGATTACGCGCCCCGTACCTCTCTGCAAGTATGCCGAGGACTGGGCTCATGCTTGGAGACTGGACTAAGGATAAGCTTCAAGGTGACCTATTGGAAAATATGGGTAATGAAGAGGACTTCATCCCTGGCAGTTTGACTGGCGATATTTTGACCCCCCAAGAGAATGTTATCCGCAATCGACGAATGTCTGCCAACCATGAGGTCGCTTCAGGTTTTGCATTTGGCTCTCCACGTGAGACAGGCAGCGCAGTGGGCTCTCCTATTGTCGGGTCCCCATCTCGCTTCGGGGCGCTTTTCTCAAGGACGAAGCGCGAAGAAGAGCCCATGTTTGGTGGACTTGGCCACGTTGGTTCGCCCCTCCGCAACTCCCACCTTCAGAATGATAGCCCACCATTTGGAAATCTGAACCGCACAACAGCTGGCGATGCTATCACATCTCCTATTTCGGCCCTCACACAAAAGCTTACAGATACGCATATTGATAGCGATCTCGAAGGACAGACACGAGCTAAAACCAAGTCACTATCGCGAGGTATCCCTTCAACGCCCACGAGCTCCAAAGTAGTTAGCTCTATTGATGAAGAAACCCAATTCTCAATGGACGATGAAGATGACAACTCAAAGAAACAACAAAAAACTGCCGCCATCCCGATTACTGGCAACAGGCGGCCCTCCACAATGGGAATGGATGAGGACTGGAAGACTTTTGCAAAGCGTGATATAAAGCCTCTCCGTTAGAGCTACGACGTCTAGATTTCATCAGCTCGGTACAGAACGATTCTTATGACTTATTGATCTATATCTGGGATGGCGGTTTGGAAAAGTAAACAAAAAGCATGCGGTGATGGTTTGGCGGAGTTAATGTCTTTTTATATTATTTTATGAGGTTTCGTATTCTTGCGTTGATTGTTATTCATTTTATTATGGGTGATTCCCCTTATGGATGGTTTCCTTTGACTCATTTTTGATCACCTATAATCTTAGCCTGGAGTTCTACATCTATAGGTAGGGAATTTCCCAACCATTGGTTTTGACATCTCATGAGGTTAGCTGTGTTCTTATGGTTGCTATCTCCTCTGCTTTGGTTATGCCGTCACGGTAGTCAGTACAGTACATTCATGGCCAGTACAGAGAATGGGGCGTCAGATTGCATATAGAATTGTACATTTTTCCAACATTGAGTTGAACGTCTTGCACGTGAACGTGCAAATCAACTGGGACGGCAATCCGAATTCGTATCATAAAACAGCTTTTTGCAAGCTAGACCGATAGCCCAATAAGCTGTTACCCTCATCGCGATCGTGCTTTTGATTCATACACTGTAGTCCGCGTAGTGTAGGCCTTGGCGCATAACGTATTCTTATTGCAAATCAGGTCAAACAGTCTTTTCGCAGGATTCTACAATACAATGGTATTCAAAATGTTGACTCAAGCCAGACGAGGTGTTCGATTTGTCGATTATCCAGTTACGGTTTCTTGGAAACTTTATCATGGAGGCCTTAGGAATTACCGGCACTGGCAATTGTTTTAAACTATTTCACGGAATATTATGTCAAGCCAGAATCCGGAATTGAAGGATCGAATCTTGAGCTTGAGAAAGTTGGCGTTTAATTCACATTTGGAACAACTTTTTAAACGAGTTTTTAGGATATGATAGTCGTAAAATCAATCTGGGGAGGTGTAGACATTATTGAGAAGAGACTCGAAGGTTGAATAAGAATCGATGCACGGGCCAAGGTAGCATTAGAATTTTGTTCGTTACGCAAACAGAAGTTTTTTTTTTTTTTCCTCTCTCTAACATGGAATGAAGGTGGCAGGCACACGACGTGCCAAGTCTGGCTCGAGGGACGTTTTTGGACCAGAAACATCCCGACCAACCAATTTCCACTTTCCGATTTCACTGTAACGCGATGGAAAGCCAAAATGAACAACGGGATTTTCACCATCCATATAATCCATATCCAGTCCAATTAGATTTCATGAATGCACTGTATGATGCTATTGAGACTGGGTCCATAGGAATTTTTGAATCCCCAACAGGTAAGTACCGATCCGCAATTGGCCCCAAAACTTTTGTGTGTAAACAGGGCTAATATTATAATATCGTTTCTAGGAACGGTAATTTGCAGAGATCTTTCTGGGGTGTGTATATTGGTTGATTATGTTTTCAGGGTAAATCGTTAAGCTTGCTTTGTGGTTCGTTGACGTGGTTGAGGGACCACAAGGCGAAATCGCTCGACATCATAAGTTTACAGGATGTAGAAGTAGGCAAGTACTGAAAGAAACCACGTATGGTGCTGTTCAGCGTACTTATGCGGTTTGCATAGATCCAACCGAGCCAGAATGGGTTCAGGAGTATGCCATCAAGGCGAAAAAGGATCGGTTACTCCGGGACAAGGCCGACCTTGAGGAGCAGTTAAAGAAAATTAGGGAAAAGGAGCTGAAAGAGAAGCAATTTTTAGAAAAGGGAGATCAGAAGCCGAAGCGACAGGTAGGGCAGTAAGAACTGTATAGCTTTGCACGGCGATGGTACTCATGTGTACTTGGACAGAGAATTGCCGTTTCAATAGAGAAGGGTGACGACGAAGACGAGAAAGAGTTTTTGCTAGATGACTACGATAGCGATAGTGACAAGAAACCTTCTAGGAAGCCAGGTTTGGGTTTGGAAGGTTTATCTTCCTCTACAAAGGAGCTTCTTCAGAAGCTCGGCAATCGCTTTGAAGGGGATAAAATTGAGGGCGACCTTGAACTACCTGATGAAATCAAAATATTCTACTGCTCAAGAACACATTCCCAACTCACACAGTTTGTCAATGAGCTCAAGCGGATAAAGGTGCCACCCTCCGTGCGTTTGGGGGTCGATGAACTTGAAGAAGAAATAAAACATCTTTCACTAGGCTCTAGGAAGAATTTATGCATCAACCCAAAAGTTCAAAAGCTTGGAAATGTCAATGCTATTAATGAACGATGTTTGGAATTACAGCAGTCAAGTAGGTGAAATGTCTCCTTCGGAGCTGTTCCATGTTGACTTGGGTTGGCAAAGGTACCTCGCAGGAACATAAATGCCTGTTTCTGCCAGCGAAGGATGACAAAGTGGCAGTGAGAAACTTCAGAGATCACGCCTTAGCCCGAGTCCGTGATATCGAGGAGCTGGGGGAGCTGGGGAGGAAAATGGGGATATGTCCTTACTATGCCTCACGACCGGCGATCAGGCCCAGCGAGATCGTGACACTACCATATCCCCTTTTGCTACAGAGGTCAGCACGCGAGGCTCTGGATATCTCGCTGAAGGGGCATGTGGTGATGATTGATGAGGCACACAATCTGATGGATGCAATTTCAAATATACACTCGAACATGGTCACTCTTCCGCAGATTCAAACATCACACAATGGCCTTGAGACATACATGTCCAAGTTCCGCAATAGACTGAAGGGGAGTAATAAAGCATATGTTATGCAGCTCCTGAAGCTCTTGAGTGGATTGAACTTGTATCTAGAAGGGAAAAAGGGAGAGGGTACCGTGGAGATGGGGGACTTACTCGCCACCAATGGAATTGATCAGGTCAATATTTACAAGTTGCAAAAGTACATTACAGAGAGCAAGCTAGCTCGGAAGGTCGAGGGCTACCTAGATCTTGAAGAGAGGAAAAAGCTGAATATGGAGAGGAGTTTCACTACAGAAGTCAAAACCACCCCCACACTAACCCACATCCAGAGCTTCCTTCAAGCATTGACAAACCCTTCTTCCGAGGGTCGCATATTTCACGGAATGACTGATCAGAAAGAAAAGTATTTGAAATACATGCTGTTGGACCCAGCTCACAATTTCAAGAGTGTTGTGGAGGAAGCTAGGGCAGTGATACTGGCTGGGGGAACTATGGAGCCTGTAAGCTCAACACATCTATGTTAGTATTCCTTCGCTAACTCTGATTTAGATGGGCGACTATAAAACACATCTCTTCCCATATGTTGCGCCAGAACGCATCAAGACGCTGTCCTGTGGTCATGTAATTCCTAAGGAAAATCTTCTCGCTTGGTCCGTGTGTACTGGACCTAGTCACCGTGAGCTCAAGTTTACCTATGATAAGAGAAATAATCTTGACATGGTATGCCACTCTATGCCGTTGATGACACACTTGCCAGGTCGCTTATTGTTTGCTTCCGACAGATTGATGATCTGGGGAGGGCAATTATCAATCTATGTTTGGTAATTCCCCATGGTATAGTATGCTTTTTTCCCAGTTATGCGTACCTGAACTCTGTGGCTTCTCGGTGGCAGCAGCGTAGTAATCCTAGTACGGCATCAATATGGGAGAGGCTCGGGCAGAGAAAGGCAGTAAGTTTAATGCAAGCTTTCCAAGTCACCCATTTATTTGAAATTGACAGTAGTGCCATAGCTATTTTCAGAGTCGAAGAATAGTAGCAGTGTTGAAGACATACTTCGAGAGTACGGCCAAGCCATAGACTCCGGAAGAGGCGGTTTGCTCTTTTCGGTAGTCGGGGGTAAAATGTCAGAAGGTATCAATTTCAATGATAACCTTGGTCGTGGGGTGATTGTGGTAGGCCTGCCATTCCCCAATAGCCAAAGCGCAGAGTGGAAGGCGAAGCTGGAGTATGTCGAAAAAGTGGCTGCCGGAAACTGCCCTGATTCCGAGCCTGCTTCAGCTCGTTCAGAATTTGCCAAAACGGCTGGACGAGACTTTTACGAGAATGCTTGTATGCGAGCGGTTAACCAGAGCATTGGAAGAGCGATTCGTCATCAGCAGGATTACGCGATTATTGTGCTACTTGACCAGCGGTATTCACTTTCAAGAATAACAACAAAGCTTCCTGGGTGGATACGCGACAGTGTGGTTAATGGGGAACAGAAGCCATTCGCGGAGCTCATGAGAAGCACGGGCGCTTTTTTCCGGGCCAAAGCGGCTAATGGGGTTTGAACTGAGACGCATTACCCTGATGTTGTGGAACATTGGATTCGACCCAGCTGTTGAATAGCCTAGTATCCTTAATTGCATCATTTTGGGGGCCCTGAAGTAGAATATTCCCACTTGTACATTATGTGGTGCTCTGAAACCACGGCGCCAAAGAGAATTATTCATGCTATCGTGGTACTCTTCCCCCCAGTAGACAACACGATCGGCTCCTCCTCCGCTTCAAGGGTGTGAGGCTGGGGGAGAAACACCAAGGCCCTGGACAATAAATCAGTTACGATAATCATCCCAAATATATCCCGACCAGCTCTAGAAGACCAACAGCGAAGATTCTTTTGGGTGACACTGACAAGCATGCTTATGTTTATAGATCACAGTATCACCGACTTCTGGCCACCACGTGACGTTTGGCTCACGGCTTACAGATATTACTGGGACAATAGTCGAAGGCCAACATATGTATGTATTTATGCATCTGCCCCAGCAATCTTGAAACCCTCGACCATGATATTGGTTGAGATGCTGGTCGCCGATTTCACGTCGTGTGACAGCATCTAAAGACCAGCTTCAACGCTTTTAACATATCGATCACTCGTTTAACGGATCGCAGTCTCGACTTCGGCAGGTACCTACAAGAATACAAAAACCAGGGTAAACTTTTTGTCAGGGCTACAGCCAATTGCAGTTGACAGGGTATTTGGAAATGCCCGAAACAGTTGAGCAAGCGGTTCTTGTGGTTTCAACGACAGAGGCTATTGCTTGTTCTGCGCGGTTAGAGTAACAATATCAAAAATGTTTAGATCATAGGATACCCATATACTCAAGGCCAGGGGGCCCGAAGCTGCTTTTTAAACCCAGCGTTTGCCTTTCCCTCCCTTCTCTTCAGTTGTTGTCACAGCGTCGTTCTTCTTCTCTTTTATTCCTCGCCGGCGAGTAACGCGTAGAACGTGTTCTCCTTCACTCTGAGCTGGGTTTTGTATATCTTGTTTTTTGGTCTCTGAGAGCCGTTCTTTCTTTACCTGATCTACACCATATATTTTACGGACATTCCCTTGAAACATAGGCTATGCTCGTCAAGAATATCTCAGTCTTGTTGCTGGCAGCATCGCGCCTTGTCCTTGGGGTGGTTGCAGATGTGCCGCCCTCAAGTGGGGCCAGTGTCCAGCTCCGAGACGCTCTAGAGCGGGGAAGCCAGACGGGAGGTAATAATGACCAGAATGGCAACAATGGAGGAAGCACCGGCGGCAACGCCGACTTGATACTCGATCCCGCCAACGTCCAACCCGGCTCGCAAGCCAACGGTCAAACAATGGACAAACCGCAACCGGGCAGTCCCCATCACTAACGGATGACGCCAATTTCATAAATTTCTGTACAGGAAAGACCCTGACGAACGGGCAGCAGAACCGCCGTGGATCATGTAATGGAATCGGTAAGCCATCGTTCTGTCCCACAGAGTATTTCCATCAGACAATCTAATAAACATATCAAACACAGTCATGGGGTGACCTACCCGCAGCTGGTCAGATGGTCTCTACTATCATCGTTTCACCCCAGTCAGGCCAGAATATAGCCGCAAACACAGAATTCAACATCGTCCTACAAGTTTCCAACCTCGAAGCTGGGTCATTCACTAACCCAGATAACACGTACTATTCTGCGCCGCAGACTCTGAAAAATGGAAGGATTGTTGGACATACACACGTTACCGTCCAGGAATTAGGTGGAAGCTTGAAACCTACTCAACCGTAAGTTGTACTGCACCTAGTTTGGAATCGCATCTTGACTGATGGCGCATGATAGACCAAATGCCGAGACCTTTGCCTTCTTCAAAGGAATCAATGACGACGAGGACGGAAATGGCCAGCTGCAGGCGGTCGTTAGTAATAGTCTTCCAGCTGGATTCTATAGAGTCTGTACGATGAACAGTGCTAGCAACCACCAACCTGTTATTATGCCGGTTGCGCAGCGCGGCGCGCAGGATGATTGCGTTAGGTTTATGGTTGGACAGAAGCAGAATAACGGTGGGAATAAGGGTGGAAAAAACGGCGGACGAGGAAGGTTGATGTCCTTCAGAACTTAGGCACCTTCATCAGTAAATTTTAAATACTAGTTTTTCTAGTTTTTGTATGTGTTTTTAAGTTTTTTCCTTGATTTGGAATATGTTTTTTCTTGCTATCATAAGTTAGAAGCTTGACTGAAGGTCCCCTTTTTGATACCTTCTTTTTTCCATTTGGATGTAAATGATGGAGAAGTGTGTGTTACTTCATGAATAGGCGGAGAATATGACAACAGACTAGGAATATGAATTCTGGAAGCGAAGCCGAGTTCGAGTGTAGTGCGTGTGTGTGTATGTGTTTATGTGTGTGGAGTTTTAAGCTTAAAACGTGGTTGTGATTTATGCGAGTTGAAACGGGGGTTTTGGGTGGATGGGGTTGATACAAACAAGGTCATGGTTTGAGGGTATATATGTTCTGGGCCGCTCGCGGGCATGCCGCCCGTGGGCGGCATACCCACTGTGCCGGCCGCGGGCAATTTAAACAATTACTCAATTTGGTGTATTGATAAAGGTTTACGAGTACTGATTTACTAGAAAAAAAACAGAATTGATAATTTCCCAGCGACTGCAAAAGATTCATTGATTTCCCAGTCGATTAGACCCCCCTCTAACATTCCAATTTGGTTCAGCTAGAGCAATATAGTCATGATCTGTTAATACTTTCGTATGGCAATAAATTAAGCATTTCAGACTATTCTTAAAGTATCGGTGACAACAATTTGAGTAGAAGTTTTCCCAACACCGGTAGTTATAGATGCCTGGTGAACTATGGTTTACCGAGCGGTTAGAGTATCTAAAATATCATTCTCTAAGCCTGTAACTAAGGTCAGTAGTTGGGCAAAGGTTATCGGGTTTGGCAATATCACAACTGCAAAAATATGATGTTGTAGCATTGTGCCATTTGATCTCCGGCAACGCTGTAAAATGAGCATCTACCTGTTGTATAACTCTAGGTAGAATCTGCTTCGTTTTGGTTTAAAATCAAGAAATTGGAGTACCTTAGCAATCTACATATAAAAGGGACCCGCGATTAAGAAAGTACCGCTTTGTACCTTACCTGAATCCCGCGGATAAGAAACTAATTTCCAAATACCCATTGATGTTAACGTCACCAGCATGTACTTCACCATCTGAAGGGCTTGAGGTAGTTTTTCCGGAATCCTCCCTTGTTTAATGTCTGCCGTCTCCCACTAAACAACAGGAAGGGTATATGATGTGGATAGGGCGGTCAAAATAACTTCTTAGGGTGTTTTTTCAATGTCGCAGAATGTTTTGTACGATTGAGATTTACCAAATTGAGGAATTATATTAATTGCCCGCGAGCGGCCCAGAACATATATGTTCCGGAATTGAAACCTTTAGTCCGTGAGAATTTTCTTCAACGCAACACACTTGTTCAACGTAACATATTCTGCACCAGAGCACACCGCGGCATTACCAACATACCATGACATTACCAACTTCCTGCCCTTACCATAATATGTCAGTTGGTCAGAATATAATGGTGCTATTGTATTGGATCGGTTTCACCCCCTAGGGTTCACTCGATCTCGAAGCGCAATTATTGAAGTAAATCCCAGGTGACCTTTGAGAAGTAATTTCTTAATATCCAATTCAAGTACATGGTGACTAACAAGAATTACCTAGGTATCGCAGAATTAAAGCATACCTGCGAGACCCAAACTTGAAGGCCCCAGCAGGCGATTTTCCAGCAATCAATCTGCGATGGAAGGAAAATAATGATGGGAAACAAGTGGCTTTGGAGCATGATGTAACATGTTCGTGATACTTTGCTGCATGCAGAAAAGAACAAGACCTATAGTACTATGAACGAGAGGTATCATGAAATTACTCGTAGTGAAGTTTGAGCTTTTGTTATGTATAAAATATAATAGACTCGGTTTCCACTCAATTTGCCTTCGTTCATCGCTTAGAGTGCACATATATGCCACCCCGGAACGGCCCGGCAATCTCGCAACGGCCCAGTCCATGCCGGTATGGACTGAATCCCGGAACGGACCAGAACATATATATATAATGATTATTAATGTGATAATTTCATTACCCTAACAAATCCTTGTTGCCGAAGGGAGTTCCAGGGCACCGCTTTCTTTTCTTTTCTTTTTTTTTTTTGCCCCCTTTTTTTCATGCGTGTGTAAAAAATAAATAAATAGATCTAATTGCTGGCTGGGGCCCCTGCATACAAAAAAAAAAAACATCGACTATAAGTCTATAGCACCATCTCTCCGCCTTACAATAACCTCTTTCCGTCCACCGCGTATATGTACTACCTAAGTACTATGTAGACGCGCCATCCCATATGTAAACTAACTTACTACACTTTTTGAAATTTGTCTTTTGAGTTTTTTAAACATTAACATTTACTCCCCAGACAAACACAAACGTTATATAAGGCAACATAAAGGAAGGGGAGAAAGAAAGAAAAAAAAAGGGCCATACAGACAGAAGACAAGTTTTTTTTTTTTTTTTGATTCGTTACTTATGCCGGTTCCCGTATCGATATCACAAACGTTACATAACAACTTCAGGGTAACCCCTTCCCCCCAAAAAATTTTCCTTAAGAACTTCAAAAACAACAATCTCCCCAAACGACATTTGAAAAATCATACAGCACCAGCACCACTGGTACAGCAGTAGTTAGTAACCCAACTAAATAAAAGCTTCATAATACAGTATAGGGAAGCTTCCCACCCAAACTTCTCCCCCCCCAAAAAAAAGAATGGGAAGAAAAAGGGCATATATATATATTAACGGACCTCAGCTCTGCATCTACTCTATTGAAAAGAAAAAGAACAGTCATCGCACTTACATACATATACATGCATCCCATGCATTGAAACAAGAGCCTCCATCGGGGTAGTTCGGAAGTGCCCCCGAAAAGGGTAAAGTACAGTACAATAACAACGTAACCACTCAAACATTAATACAAGCGCAAGGTCCACAAAAAAAAACTCCTTCCATCCTTACAATTTAATCTACCCGTCTCCCTCACCTTTCTGCTTATCTTCTCCCTCATACTAACTTCCCAACCCCCTCCTCTTCCAACCTCCAAAACCCCCCCACCCTCCCCACCTCCCTACACAACTCATCGACCCCCTCTCTCGTCACCTCCTCCCTCCTAACAAAATCCCACCTGTCCCCCTCCTTCACCACCACTCCCAACCTCCTTGCCTCCCCAGGCCCCTTCTTTAACATCTTCATCATGCCCGGACTCATCGGGACCTCCACCGCCTTGAGTCTCTGCCTCATCGGACTCCCCACCACCCCACTAGCCACTGCCGCCTTTGATTTTGCTGCTGCAGCCGCAGCCAACTGACGCTCATAAAATACCATTTCCGCGCTAGACTTGATCCACTTCACCAACGCTGTTGCTTCAGCCGAGGTGGAGATTGCATACCAGATGCGTTTTTTTATGATTTCTTCGGTGGGGGTTTCTTGTTTTTGTGCATCTTCGGTTTCTGAGGATGATGATTGTGATGCAGGGGGGAAGAGGAGATGAGGAGGTATTGATCCCGATGGATGAGGGAGGTCAAGAGCGCGCTCGATCACGATCCAGCGGCCCCAGTCTTCAGAGTTTTTCTCTCGCTGGATAAACAGCCAGTATGTATTTCCCCTTGAATCGACGCCTAGGGGGCGTTGGCGGGGTTGTAATTTCCGTTTCTTGAACCTACCACCGACAATATACATCAGCAATGGGACCATATTGGATTTGAGGATGAAATACGCACCACAACCTCGCCTCCATCAACGCCACCTGACTCTTCATAAACGCCATCTCCCCCTTCAATTTTCTCTCCAACCTCTCCCTCTCCTCCCCCTGCGCAGTCAACCTCGCCTTCCCAATCTCCTGCTTGTTCACCTCCCACTCCGCCTTCACCCCCCTAATCTGCTCCTGTGCACTCTTCTCCTCCTTCTTCAGCATGCTAGCATCCCCCTCAATCCTCTCCCTCAAAATCCAACTCCCCATCGCCAGGGCAATCAACCTCACAATCAGTTGCAAGCGAGGTTTATGCTGTGTCCAATCCGGGTCCACGTATACCTCCCCATCGATAAATCCATGCAGGGTGGTAGTGAGACAGAGCCAGAGTTTGGGGTCGTCGGGGGGGGTCTTTTCTATCTCTTTGATTCCAGCGTCGAGGATGTCCCAGGGGATTTCGGGGTTGTTGTCGGCGTGAAGGAGGCGAAGGAGGCAGATGATAATGGAGCGGTAGGTGAGGTCGGTCCAGTCGCTGTTGGGGTTGTTGACTGTGTTGATGTATTTTGGGACAATCTTGAGGGACTTTTCAAATCGCAAGAAGAATTCTCGGATGACTCTACCCATAAAATTAATAAACGAAGCTTTTCCACTAGTGGGGATTGGAGGGGTGTATACAGCCTATCATGAATCACCCCCAACGGATATGATATCTCAATATGTTCCAGTTCTGGACACGGCTCCAGCTTCGGCGGGGCCATAACCATCTCTACCGGTACCGACTGTTGGAGGAACTTTGCAATCCCCCCTGCCACGGCTAGACCAGCGACGGGAGTAGCAGTGTTCTTGGGTTCGTATTGTTTCCATTCTTTGATTTCCGTTCCTGTTCCCTTTTCTTTTGGTTTAGGGCCGGGCTTTTTAGCCTCGCCTGCAGTATTGGGGGGTTTTTCTTTCTTTTCCTTGGAGGGTGCGTCAGCCTTGGGTACTTTTTCCTTGGGCTCTTTTGGGGGTGGTTTGGGTTCCTTTGGTGCTTTTGGCTCCTTGGGTGCCTTCGGCTTCTTTGGTTCCTTTGGCTCCTTGGGGAAGTTTGGTGCCTTTTCCTTTAGTTCTGGCTTGGGTTTAGGTACCTTTGGCTCCTTTGACTCTTTTGCCTTCTTCTCCTTCTCCAGCTTTGCCTTCTCCTTATCCCCCTCCTTCGCCTTGACCTTGATGACCTCCGCCAGTGGATTCACCGTCTTGAACGTATGGCCCGCCTTCTCCTCCGCCTTGCCCATACTAACCTTGAAAATATTCACCGCCTGAAACCCCGGTGCAGATGCCCCACTCGCGGCAGTAGCAGCAGTAGCAGCCGTAGCTTCCTCCCTAGCAAACTGCGCAGCCAGCGCTGCATCTACAGCCTCCTGATCGGCCTTTGCCTTGCCTTTGTCTTCCTTCCTCTTTGTAGACTCGTCATTTGGTGCTCGGGGTTTCCGAGAGACTTTGGATTTTGCTGGGGCTGTGGTGGCGGCGTTGGTAGTGATTGCTTCACCGTCTGATACGATCGATGCGTCTGCGTTGATTCCATTCTCCTTGTCGCTTGACTGGGTGCGCTCCCCGCCTTTCTTTGACTTTGCACTAGCAGGCTTTGCCTTTGGCTTCTTTGCCATGGGGCCAACGTCCGCAGTTGACTTGCGTTTCTTTGACCCTGCTGATGCTCCGGGGGGGTGTTCCATCACGGAAAAGTAGTCTGTATATAAATCATTAGCATCAGCTACTTTTTTTGCTTCTTCTTCTTCTCTTTTCCTCATTCTCTGCTTCTTTCTCTTTTCCTCATTCTCTGCTTCTTTCTCTTCTTCTCTTTTTTTTTTTTTTTTTTTTTTAAATTCTCTCTTTCTTCTTTCTCGTTCTCTTCCCCCTTCATTCATCCAAGTTGAAATCACAATAAACTCGCCTTTGATAGACAATCTCTTATTACTCGACCCTTGCAGCGGTGCAGGCCTCTTGCCAGTCTGTAGACTTGCAGGTGGAGGCTTGTTTGGACTCGGGGGCATAATGACGAGCTCCGGCATCTTTGTGACTGCTGCTCTAGATCTGCTAGCTGCTACTTAAGCGGGTGGTCCTTTCACAGTCTGGCTGCACCGTTTCTTATGGTTGGTAGGGCTAGTATGGGCTATCGCGTGTGGAATGGAAGGTGTTTCCTTGTTGTTGTGGTTGCAGCAGGTGCATTTATGGGACATAGCAAGTCTATATTGGGTTAATTGGCGGCCCGATTAGGCCTGATGAGGGGGGGAGTGGAGGTGCAGCGATACGTTTCCGGGCAGGGGACGCGACTGGGCTGGGCGGGACGTGTCGGACGTGTCATCGCAGGGGCGGACGGCGGGGCCATGCAGCGATTTATCAGACATGGGATGCCGTCGCGGGCCGGGGGAAGTAAGAGAGGTGGGGGGGCAATACGGGCGCTGTAGACGTGGACAATGATACGGGTGAGCATACGGGTGAGCATACGGTGAGCATACGGTGATGGCTGCATACGGGTGGGCATACGGTGGGGTTGGGGGGCATTCGGGTAACCTAGGTCCCTGTCCCTGTATACCTTATAGAGTATTATTAAACATAACTCCACCGGCACAGTACAGCGTGGCTGTATGTGAGATTGTTTTGTTTATGTGTCTGACGGGGACTCGGGTGTTGGAGTTGGAACTTACCGGTACCTGCGTCTTATACCGGCGCCCTCCCCCCGGTGCCAAGACTTGCAACTTTTTCAGTTGCCACAACAACACCCCCCCCCCAAACCCCCCCCGAAACTCCCAAACAAACAACCCTCGTACTCAACTATCACCACCTCCACCTCCATCGCAAACAAGAGATCCACCACAATGAAGCCCGACAGACTCACACGGTCCTGCCTCGCCCACACACCGCCGCCCCGCCGGCATCTCCCAGGCATCAGCAGCAGCACCCAGCCATACCTCCCTTTCCTCTACCCCTCCGACACACGAAGCCTCTCCTCCTCCTCCTCATCATCATCATCAACCCCAATCAAGCCCACCCCCTCCTCCGACCCCTGGTTCTTCCTCCTCGGCCGCCCCAACCCCTCGGGCCTCCCTCCCCCAATATTCAACCACTTCCGAGCCCCCCCCTCTCCCCCCCGGTTTCCCTTCAAGCCCCCTTCTGCCTATTTTCCCACCCCCCTCAGCCCCTACCAACAGCATCTGCGCCCCCCCAGCTCCAAGGCCTCCACCAATTCCCACTCCCGCCCCCCACTCGACCCGACCTACTCAACCATCACGGAACGTGAGCGTGCCATCTTCTCCACCATCTTCGAATCCATCCTCTCGGAATCCCCTTCCCCCAGCAAAACCTCTTCCCCTTTCTTCTCCTCAACCTCCCCCTCCCGCCCCTCCGCCGCACTCACTGCCCTCTTCGAATCCGCTGTCGGCCCACAGATCTCCCGGGGCAAAATTTCCTTCGGGCCCACCACAGCCTCCAACAAAGCCTCTTCCCTCACCGCCGTCATGGCCCGCGCCTCTGCCATAGCCGACTACCCCCCCTCACTGCGCCTCGCTGCCGCACAGGCCGCCGGGCTCTCGGGGATTCCGCTCACCGAGTCCGAATGCAAAGAAGAAGGAACCCGACAATCACAGCTCCTGGAGCTCATTTCCAAAATGAACTTATGCGAGACAGACGTCGAAGTCCTTTCGTTTCTCGACAGCCACGTCTTTTCCATGATCACCTCCCCTGGGTCAGACTCTGCCGAAACACTCCACATTAAAGGACGAAAATTCGTCTTCCCTTCGGCGAGTTATGCTGATTTACTTGCCCATGCGCTACACCTCTTACTGCGTACGTTTAGGGATCTGCCGAGCACACTCTACGTCTTTCAACGCATTAAGAGTCTAGGACCGGAATCCTACGTTATTGGATGTACTATCAATATCTATAACCTCATCCTCACCGCGCAATGGGAAGCCTACCGCTCCATCAATATCATCGCAGAAACTCTGGACGAGATGAGAATAAACGGAATCGAGGGGGATAGAGGAACTATCGAGGTCCTAAGGGCGGTATGTATGGATGCACTACGTGACTGGCGCAGTGGGGGGTTGGGAAGGTTGGGGGATCGAGAGAAGGTGGTCTTAGGCAAGGTGGACAGCGTCATGAAGGGGATAAGTAACAGTATCAAGGACAGGGAGAGGGAGGCCGAGGTTGAGAAGATGAAGGTGAAAAACGTGAGGGAGGGGAGTGCGGGATTGGGGGTGGCGTTGGGGTTGGAGGGGAGGAAAGGGAGAAGGCCGAGGGGGAAGGGGAAGGTGAATGGTTGAGGAAGCGGATGTAGTATGTTGTGTAGTGGCGAGGAGGACGAAGGGGAACGAAGAGGGCTAAGGGGGCCAGGGGGGCCAGGGGGGCCCAGGAGGGGGGAAACCGGGGTGGGTAGGGATAGTCTAGATCTCGAAAACTGACCAAGTTATGGTGGACGTTTTTATCAATTTGCGTTGCGTTTGGTATAGTCCGGTGTGAGAAAAAGAACATCATCGGAGTTTATTTGCTTGGGTTTTGATTTATTTCCTCTTCCTTTCCTTGTATATATATATATATCTTCTATATTTCCACTAGGCTTGTACATATACGGTACTTTTCTGTTATATTGGCATTCTCTACTGGCATTCTCCTCCTCATTCCAATCCACCCTCCCGCCATAAGAACCTTTTTGAGTTCGTGCCCTCCACATATCGCCATCGTGCCTTACTTCACAATGATACCATCTCCAGGAAAAAGGTCATTTGCTACATACTACATCTGAACATAAACAATCGCACCGAATCAAACTGAGTCAAACCCCACTTCTCTTCTCCCGCTCTCGCTCTCGCTGATTTGGTGCTTGGTGCTTGTCAAGTGCATTCTTGGGAATAAACATGTAGAAAGGAAATAAAAAATAATAAAAAAAATACACCATGCACGACAAGAAAAGAAAGATTGGACAAATCGAGTTTTAAAGAGAATAAAAAGAATTTTTTAGAGAAGAGACGAAAAATATACACCAAATTGGTGCAGCAAGAGCAAGAATAAAGCACATTCTGAACAATCATTCCTTTCAGTCATTCATTTCCATCCTTGAGAACAAAAAACTATAGAACATCTTATTAAAATAGCTAGGTCCCAGGGGCGACACGAATACTCCAATTCTATAGGAGTGAATCGAGTCTTGTAAAGACGCTCAAGCAAGCCGCAACGACCTGTACCCACCATTTCCATTCTATTAGCAATCCATCCCAGCGGGGGAGAAGGGGGATATCGAAGATTCACCTCCAACTGCAACTCCCTATCCTTATTTCGATTAATCTCCTCCGCACAAACCTGGCTCAAATTCAGCCCAACCCCACCACTCGTGCCGCCCTGTCTCCTGCCAAACGGCCACTGCGAGTACTCCGCCAACAGCTCATCCACATGGGCAAACGCCCTCTCTCTCGTCTCATGCCCCAAATTACTCAATGCGTTCTCTAGCACATTTGCCGCATACGCCGCACACACCATGGCAATCGTCCTAATATACCTAAACTCTACGTCCTCTGGCAGAAAGGGGTTTGGGGGCAGTACGGCTGTCCGCGCGGTGAGGACGTGTTTTACTCGTTTGCGGATTTCGTCTTTTGCGCCGCCGTCAGCGACAGGGTGGGTTGCCATGTCGAAGAGGAGGAAGTTGCGTTTTTCTGTGCGCAGGATGCCTTTGTCGACTAGGCCTTTGGCGAGACGCTCGCGGACTTGCTTGAGCTGATAGCCGATTTTCATGATGTTCCATGTTTCGCCTGAGGGGCCGTGTAAGATCATTTATCCTAGGGGTGAGGTGGGTTGGGGGAAACATACCGCTCATCAAGTCAATCCAAGCGGACACGCTCATCTTCTCACTGGACTTCATCATTTTCAGAGCTTCATCTAGCAGCACTTCTCCCGTTAGGGTATCATCAATGACCTCAATTAAGCGGTCACACAGCTGTAATCTCCTCCTCGCCGGGTCCTTTTGCATGCTCACACGACCACGGAACGCCAGCTCCAGCACTATACATCCTCGGAGAGCATATGAAATATTATCATTCCACGGTGATAGATATCCCTTTACCAATACCAATCCGTCAGTCATAAGACCCCAAGTTTTAGCTGAAATTTTCACTGCTCACCTGTTTATCCTTCAGCCCCAGTAGCAACACCTCTTCCATCAAGGTTAATTTCGGCTGTTTATTGCGTTCCTGGCTCTCACTGATGTCCCTCGGGTCGTATGCTATTTTGTGTCCATCTTCGCTCGTGTATGAAACCTCACTACATATTGCAACAAAGCAAACCCATCCATCATCAGCCCTCGAAAATAACCTTAACAATATTTTTCCCCCAGGGATAATTACCCTCCCTGTGTCGACGGGCCTGCAGGTGAACCGGACCTGGCTCCACCATTTTCATCCGCCGCTACACCTGCGCCTCGACGACGGGTAAGGCCCGATGAAGCCATTCCTCAAGCTGATATCGTTTGCTAAAAAATCCCCGGGGACAAGCGTTGAGCGTCTTTCTTTAGATTTTAAGGGGTAGAGAGTGTCGAATAGTTGAGCTTTCGTCGTTCGTTGGCCAGGAACAAGCCCTGGGGTTTAGATGCAGCCGAGCCGGGGTGCTTTTGTGGACCTAGATTCAGGAGAGCAAAAATATTCGATCGGGGTTAATGCTGCAGAGAGAGAGGGTTTTTGATCTATTATAATTTGTAGATACACAGCCTCAGGATGCTTTCGTTTCGCAGAGTTGTGTTGCAGAAGATTGAGTCAAGAGCAAGTTGAGCAGGCGAGCGTAAGTAGAGTACAGTCAGTAAGGGCCAACCTGAAAGCTTCACAACGCGGTCCCCGTCAGCCTCTCTGCTGCACCGCCAGGGACATTGAAATAAAGCGTGGGCTCCCCCGGATACGCGCGGACAGCGATACACAGCAAAGGAGTGAGAGATTCGCTGCAGCTCCAAATGATATGTGAGATTTTTTTTTTATCTTTACATGCGCGTATACGCTGATACTTTTGCGACAGCCCGCAATTGAGGCTGTCAAGAGTCGCAGAGGCTCTGTATTTTTTGAGACAGCACGTGGCAGGGTTTACAAGCAGCGGAGACGCAATTTACATAGAGGTTCGATACAGGCGGTAACAGGAGAGAGAGGGGTGGGTGGTGGTGGTAAGCGTATAATCTATCTCCCCCCTTTCCCCCCCCTTCCCCCCCCCTCCCGTCAAACCTAAATT
>ML121527.1:497504-765057 GCA_003788615.2 Terfezia boudieri ATCC MYA-4762 | reverse complement strand
CCCCCAAACTCCCGCAAAAACCGCAGTGCCCTCCGCCAATTCTACGGAATCAAGCGAGAAGGCGATGTCGAAGTCCCCCCGATGGACCGGGAAGGGTTTGATGCAGACAAATACGTCCACGCGCTATGCAGCAACAGCGATCTGAAGGAGTTATTGCGGATAGAGAATGAACTTGTGAATGAGATTAGGGGTTTTGATGGGGAGAGGAAGGCGCTGGTATATGATAATTACAGCAAGCTTATTTCTGCGACGGATACTATAAAAAAGGTTTGCTCCCCTTCTGCTCGTCAAACGGGGACTACCATGAACTTATGAATCATACCTCTGCAGATGCGCTCCAGCATGGAGCCCTTAACCCCTACCACTAGCACGCTTGAACCCGCCATTTCTCACATTGCAGAACTATCCTCTTCTCTCACCTCTACTATCCACAGGCTCCCTCCCCCACGAACACGCACTCCAATCGCTCCAAATACAGCATTGAACAAGAAAGAGACGGTCAAGTGGGCTTTGGGAGCACCAGAGCGGATACGGGAGCTACTGAAGCAAGGGAAGAAGGAAGAAGCGGAAAAAGCATGGGTAGTGGTAAAGGGAATGTTGGAGAAGTGGGGAGATGGCGTCAAGGGGGTGAAGGAATTGCGTGACAATGGAGAAGCAGCTCTGCGGGGCGAGTAGGTATGGCAAAGAGACTATGGGGGGACGGGGTTATACCATTAGGGATGTGCATTTTGTCGTTCGGACTTGTGGGCGTCTTATTTGGGTCACTGATACCTTGTCTAAAATAATTAGCTTTTTATTTTCATGGCTGCACAGGAACTATATACCTAGTGCTACACCCTATGGCATTCGATATTCCTAGGTCGAGCAAGCTTACACTCTCCTTTTTCACTATCTACATGATTTCATAAGGGTCCTTATCCGCCGTACTTACCACCACTTCAAAGCCATCCTTACCTTCCTTCTCGGCCTCCACCACACGCGACCACTCGTCGGCCAGTACCTCCAGGAGCCGTGGCTGCATAGTCTTGGAAAGATAACCCCTCTCGGTGTTGGTGTGGAAACCTATGGCCCTGTTAGCATTTTGGCAATTATGGAGGCGGAAGCGCGAGATATACAGGCAATTACACTTATCCCGTTCTCCTTCGCTGCAAGAGCTTCATGGTGGGAGAGCTCGCCAGTAAAGTACAGGTCGGCATCAAGTCCCTTGAACAAGGACCCACCGGAGCCTGCACAGAGGCCGATCTTACGAATGCTGTGATTGGACAGGTCACGTGAGTGGTTTTCAATAAGATAGAAAAATGAAGATGTAGTTGGGGAAGAAAGGGGAAAGCAAATACTTACCCTGTGTGGTCCTTATGTTTTGCGGCCTCCACTACCATCACTATACGTCCAGCTAAATCAGCGATCTAATCTAGCGCCGTGGACCCTTGCGTGGCGAACTCACAATGCTTCATCCCTAAATACTTCTTCACTCTATTCACCAAAGATCCCACACTCGCAGCCTCTTTCAATGTAACCAGCCTTCCCATCCCAGCGCCTTCGAACCCTTCTACGCCATTCACGGGGACAAGGACCTCCCTGCTTTCTTCATTGCCTTTGCCGCCAGAAATCCCATCCGCAAGCCAGTCGTTTACTCCACCAAGGGCAGCATCGACGGCAGTGTGTGGAGAGTATACGCTGATCCCCGCTTGGGCAAGCCGAATGAGGGAGTCTTGCTGAGTGTCACGGAGGGTGAGTGATTTTATAGGGCGGAAAATTATAGGATCTAAACGTAAAACCCTGGGAAGGGTTCGGTTATTTCGTTACATGGACAGAGAGGGGAGGGAAAGCGGGCGAGACCATAGACCAGGGATGATTGAATGGGTTGGCGGGAAATTCAATGAGGGAAAAATTATCTGAGTCGTATGCAGGTGCAGATACAATTAAAAGAAAAAAAGTAAAAAATGGGTATTTGGCAATTCGAGAAAGAAAATTATCAGAACGAACGACGGGAACAGAAGACAGGCATGTAAAAGGAAGACTCACGGTATGATACGATAGCTGCAGCTTTCTTCTCAATGGCTTCGGCAGCAACTGCCTTTGTCAAGTCGATGGTCAACAATACGATGTGTTTACTCGATGGCCGGGGGATATCCGACCTGTAGGGTGCTTCGAGTAATACTTCCACGCATCTTAGCTCTTGAAATGCCAATGGAGAGTTGACGAGCAAATGACTTACACCCAGTATTGTCCCAGCTCTTGTCAGCTAAAGCCTCAGGGTAAAGCCTGCGGACGGATTTAGCTACGGTACGGATTATGGCAGACATTGCTGGAGCTCTCTAGATATGTAGGTGTAAGTAACTTGCTAGGGTTGTGTTAGCGAGGTCGGTGAGGCAATAGCTGAATAGTTTTTTCGGTCGAGGGATTAGAAACAAACTCGGCTCAGGGCCACGCAGTATCTCCTACGGTCGAAACAAGTGCGTGTAGAAAAGAAGGAGAGCAATATTAATTTACAAGATATCCAGGCAGCGAGTAGTGACGTAATAACTGGGTAGGTATCCACTTCTCTTGGCATCCGTGATACTCCGCTTTTATCTTCAAATCAGATAAAATTAATCAGACTTTGCTTCTGACGACTTCCCACACCTCATATCACATTATTCGAACATTCTTATCAGCACCACACATGGAAATCAACGTTTCGACCTTAGAGGAGAGCATCACTAAGAGGCTCAAAGTGGCACACGTTGAGGTCCAGGATATGTCTGGTATGTGCCCCTTTTTTTTCTTTTTCATATCTTGCCTCGGTGCCCCGCACGGCACCGCTACCGGCTGCTAATACAAAAGGGAAAAAAAAAAGGCTTATGCTAACGAAACCTCTTTGTCATCATATAGGTGGTTGTGGGCAAATATTCGAGGCCGTGATTGTGTAAGGAATATATCCACTTCTGAAACCCTTTTGAGGTTTCGTCTAATGTGATATCCTGGCCACAGTTCCCCCGAATTCAAAGGCAAAACTACATTGGCACGCCATCGTCTTGTCAACAACGAACTAAAGGAAGAAATCGCCAAAGTTCATGCATGGACACAAAAATGCTACACGGAGGAAGAATGGGAGAAGAAGAGGAGCCAGGATGCAGTTGCCTCTACATAAACGGGCCGGCTATTAATTGATGTTGTGGGAAAGTGCAGGTGCTGTTCCAATTTCCCGTGTTTAAGCCAGCCAGGTTGCATTATTCATACCTAGTGCGATTATATGATAATCTTAAAACCATGAGAAGTGAAAAGGACCGTAAAGAAAATACAAAGCGTGAGATGAAAACGCCAGCCATCTATCTCCAGAACTAAAATAGTGATAATATATCCTCGTTCGACCTTTTCTGCTGTTGTGGTAAGGAGCCGCCAAAGTTGAGTCCCTCAAACCCAGTCACAAGGTTGTTGCCAGCGGGAGCTGGCCCGCTGTCAAATACACCCAGTAAATCATCCAGATTGTTGCTGCCAGAAGTTGGAGAAAGAGGTGATGCTACCCTAGCTGGCGTACCACCGCTCATGGTGTCAAGAGCGGTTGGTGGAGATGCACTGGCCGGAGCAGCACCATCGAAGTCAATATCCAAAAGGTTTTCAGCATTTGCACCTTTGACACCGGCGGCCTGGGCGGTACTTTCGCGAGCACTTTGCTGTTGTTCCCTGTTTCAAATGGTTAATGATGAAACAAGAGTGGAGTTTTGAGTCATGGCTTACTCAATGGCTCGTTTCTGGACAGCGTCCGCGCCGAATCGTCCTTGTCCAATAAAGGTTTCTGGTGGCTTGTGGTAGACAGATGCGAGAGTAGATATCTCACCTAGTAACTGCTCAAGTAAACCAGGAGAGAGAGATTGCATAGTTGAAGTAATGGGTGGTTTGTCGGAAAGGACAATATTCTACAATGGCTAGTCAGCTCATGTCTTCAAAATCCGAAAGTCCAATTCACTTTTGCGATTTGAGGATCGCTTGAGAGTAAACGCCAGTACACATAAGCTCGGTCTCTCAAATCCGGATTGTCACACTCGGTCGTGGCACATTGAAGCACTTTCTGTACCAGACCCTGTGCTGTTTCTGGCTTCTTCAGGAATAGCTTCACTGTGGCAGTCAACAGTTGCAGTTGCACCTATTGTCGAACGTTAGATGCGTTGTCCGAATACTTGCCACGCCCCACTTACTTGAGTGTACTCGTCTTTGAAACCATCGATAAACGTCTCTAAAATTTCACCTGCATTACTGATCTTCTCTGCGTATTCCCCGACAATCCAGATCAGAGAACCCCGGGCATTGGGTTCATCAAGTTCATCAAGACATTTGCATAGAGTTGGAATAATTCCTTCGTATCCGTCGTATCTCCGGAATATATCCTACTAATTGTTAGTTCATCTATCCTTTCTAGCGAGCTAATAGCTATTACCTTGATTACTACTATGGCCTCCTGCACCACATAGTTGACCTTAGTATTAATCAGCTCCAACAGAACATTAACGCATTTCTCGCAAGCACTCTCAATCTTTATAGCACATTGGCCAATTGCTCTAACAGCTCGCCGCACAAAGTCCATATCAACCTCCAGAGCATACTCCTTCAGCTCCATTAATAGTTGCTCGTAGTTCTTCTCATTCGCTATCCGTATCATTATCTCCAGTTTCTCCAGCTTGACGTACGGTGGGTCATTATATTTGCAGAAAAACACCCGCATTTCCTTAGCAAGAATTTCAGGTTGCTTCTGTAGGAGCAAATTGATATTTCTTAGGGCGACGTATTGCACCTCCGGGGCCGAGGACACCAAGGTCACTAAGGTGGATTAGCATGGACTCCCAGACTACGCGTTTAAATTTTATGTACCTAATGGGGGCGCCATTTTCCGCGTATATTGTTTTGCTAGATCGTGACCAATGATCCTCATATGAATAAACACTGCTTTGACGGCAGCCAGGACGACACTGGGATTAACATGCTGGAATTGAGGAACGACACGCTCGCAAATATGCTCCGCCTCTTTCACATCGGTAGTCTTGTACTCTGCCAGTGTTGTCAAAATTGTTACACGGCCCCACCTATGTATAAAATGTCAGAAGAATAAACTTTATGAACATGTAAAATTAGCACTCACTCTGTACACTCGTTCAGGGCCATGAGTAGCTTTTTGAGTATATTAGGGGTCACTAGTAGGGCTCCGGTCTCTGGAGAAGCCTCTTGAATCTCGGCGAGTGCAGTGACAGAGTTTGCCACAACCTACAATCATGAAATGAGCATACGTGCTTTCCACCGGTGATTCGATGTTTCAGTACCATTGGGTTAGAGTCACCAATCATTTCCTTAAGGGTATCAAGAAAGCCATTCTCCAAGCACAATGACGGATTGAGGTTGAATAGTTTCGCCACACAAATTGCAGCAGTCTTTCGGACATATGGACTCTCATCCTGCCATCTGTCAGCAAGCAATAGATACCTCTAGCAAGGGGCACAAACCTTCAATGTCTTTCTAAGTGGCTCCTCCAAGTACTCCACAATTTTGTCAACCCGGATGCATCCCATAGTTCGGATAGCCAGTGCCCGGATCAGCGGATTTGGATCTTCTGAATCCTACAGTCTATTAGCCACATCCCTGACTTGAGGCCCCAATTCAGAGGACGAACCTGAACGAAGGTATTGACAGCAAGGATGCAAAGGTCGGGATGAGTTTTGGCATAATTCCTATGTATTGTCAGCCAGGTAGACTTCGAAAGACATATCATAGAAACACCCACATTAGATAAAGGTATACGAGCTTCTTCTGGTCCAGATCCGATGTCGCCATATTCTTTAACAAATCTGGGAAAAGGGCCGACACATCCTTTCCCAGTGTCATTGCAGCAATGGTGCTCCTGATAGCTTCCTTCCTATACTATGGTCAGCAATTCGACGGTCAATAGAATTATTGCTTCCGCACCTTTCATGGGCAAACTGTGAATTCAAGCCAGTCCTAAGCTCGAATGTCTCACCCTTTCGCGGGGTAACCGGGAACATGTTCCGTATCCTGTTCGCCGCCATGAAGCAAGATAATGTTGGAGCTGTTGATTTGAATGTGCCGAGCGAGAGTTGACAAGCGCTCAGATAGCCTTGGAGTTGAGATCGAGTACCGTAGCACGCTGTGGCAGGGGCAGCCCCACGCAGCCTCAAACTTCCAAAGCTTAAGCATAATCGAGCTTAGTATAGGTCATAAGTGTGCCCTTTTACACCAAAATTGCCAATTTTAAAGAAATTCCAAAAGATGTGCCATAGACCCTACCCTTCCTAAATTCAAGAATAGCTATGAAAAGCTAACCACCATGGTACGTTCTCCAGAGAGCATGGGATTTGAAAAAGGGATGGGTACATGGCATAATTGTATGGCAAGGTGGAAAAACATTCAGAACTTCTCAGATTTCACCAGGTAAGTGGAAATATAATTAAACAATTTGAACCTCATGAGCTTAGAGACCATATGTAGGCTAATTTGGTGGTTATTTACCACTGCTGACTAAACTCTATTGGAAATCAACCGATCCGGGTGCGGCTATGCGGTATTAGAGACCCCCCGAAATCCCTCCAGAGGGCGTGGCGCTGACTGGGATCAGCACGTGTAGACCAGGGTCTGTGTGGTTTTTCGCTCTGGAACCGCTGTCGCATCAGCGCCGACAGATTGCGATTGCGTTGAGCTCGGCGCTTGCCCCGCTTCCCCACTGCTTGCTTGGGTATCACTCTGTGAACTCATCTAATACCTTTGAGGATTTTATTGGAGCTTTCTGGGGTCGTTTCCGATGCGTGGTTGTTGCGGAAATACAGGCTGAAGTTCTGTAGCTGTAAACATGGGCATTCACTTTTTTCTGTAGCTTGCTGGCGCTCTAGAGTTGTGGTACCGCCACTCTTGGCGTTGTTGCAGGGGCCTCTCGCCCTCTGGAGGGATTTCGGAAGGTCTCTGTACATATATATACCTACAACTGTGACTTGCTATGTTACATACATAAAGTACATAACACAACCGCACAAGACAAAAAGAAAAATTCAAAAATTTAACGCAACAGTGCCTCTTTTGAAAATCTTAGTGAATTCTATAACACTATGTTGTTCCAAAAAAAAATTTATCCTCGTGATCTATGGGATTAGTTGTGGTGGTTTCTTAATGATACCAGTCGGCATGTTCTGGGTTAATCCACACTAACCACCATGATACCCGCTCATGCTAGAGGGTCAGGTCTTCCTTGTTCCTCTTCCTGTGGTACCTGTTTCCGTTATTCCAGGCATGTCATAAGTGATTGAGGCCTAGCTTTTGGTAATGCGTCAGATAGTTATTTAGACCGCCGATTTCAATACAATGGTCGATAGCAACTATTATTTGGAACAATACGACGCATCAACATTTATCCAATGCCTTCTGAGCCAATTCCACCCTGTCCCCTGCCCTAAGGATTTGAAAGCGTGCACAACTGTCAGGGAATCACAGTCGGAAAGTTTGACCCCATAGCTCGAATTGATCTGAAAGCTATTAATGCTTTAGCCCACGTCCAAAAGACTCAAAGAGTAGACCTGTGTGTTTCGCTGTTTCCGCCATATGGCATTCGATTTGACCTACTTGGAGTGACGATGCATGTTTGTCGCTTTGAGGTGAACAGTAGTTGAGTGCAAGGATTTTCTCTAACCGTAGTTTCTTGCGAGGTTACAAATATCTGAACGGTCAAACCATTTGTCGATGCATAGTGAATTATTGCTTTGGAAAAATGTCGAGACTCTGGGGAAGGTTGAAAGGGACCGGTTTATACTCTCAAAACATTGTGACGGATTTCCATATGACACCTACTTCATACATCAGATGTAGAGTATGTATCTCATCCCAGAGATGCAACTCGGCTCCGCAAAAAGATAATCTCGGAACCGCCATGGGAAGACGCATACGATATTACTGTCACCGCAGGCATCAAGTGATTGAGTACAATTGAGGTAGTCTGGTTGGCAATTGAGGTACTTGTTTGGTTCCGGTGATGCATCCATATGCATGCAGTTGTACGAGTTGTGTGAATTTAATTTCGTCTTCTGATGATATATACACTAAAACTCCTTTTTCGTATTAGATCCCATTATCAATGTATGAGTCAGGAAAGCTTCACTTCTCCGAATCCAACTTTCGATGAAAACTCTAACCACTGCTACTGCAAACCAAAAAAAATGGTATGTATAATACCCACGAGAGAACAAGATGGTTGGGGCAATTGTTGACGAGGTTTTTATTATTGAATTAGGCTTCTCTACCGAATCTAAGGAAACTCTTCGCCCTGAGCAGGACGGAGGAAGAGGAGCGGACGTACTCTCGAATGGCGGTGAGTATGGTCCTCCATACAGCTATCTCGGAAATTAATTTATACAAACCGAATAGTTCTATAACTTGATCCTCTTCGTCGGCTCAATAGCTGCTTTCTCTTATTTTGCACAGAAAATGGCTTTGCCTATGCCGAGGGGAAGTGGAAAATAGCAGTTGTGTATTCGCTTAAGAACGCGAATGCAACATTTATTCGGACACTATACAAAAATTCATGCTGTGGATATCATAGTTATCACCATACCACCCGAGAACAAGAAACTACAATACCATCCGGTGATTGGTTGACAAGAGGTGCTCCTCAGAAGCCGACCTTGTTTAGTCTGATTCTTCACTTTGATTATCCAGAAATGCAAGCTCAGATGGCTGCACCAGCAATTGAGATTATTAGTTTTCCTGGTTATATCACAGTTCCAGGTAGAATCCGAGAACGTTGTCCGCGCTCTGTTTGCTGTCGCCAAAGCCCTCGCCCCAAGCATCTTTTTCGTTTACGAAATCGACTCTCTCCATTCCTCCCGTGGCTCAGGCGAGCACGAAGCCACGCTGCTGAAAACTATTCCAGTGGTCAGCTTTACAGAATGCTGCTGCAGGTAAAGAACCTTCCTCCAAACAAGGAGACCCCTCGCGAGTCATCATCCTAGCCGCAACAAAATCTTCCCTGGGATACAGATGAAGCTGCGCGGCATAGGTTCGTCAGGAGGCAGTACATACCTTTACCGGAGTCTGAGACTAGGAAAGTACAGCTGTTGAATCTATTGTCACATCAGAAACATGCGTTGTCACAAGAAGATTTAAAGAGGTTGGTGGAGCTGACGGATGGGTTTAGCGGGACGATATTACGGCGTTGGCGAAGGATGCGGCTATGGGCCTGTTCAGAGTAGGCATGATATTATATGTCTGTATGTGGTATGTTTGTTTGCTGAGGGTTCATATTCCTACTTGGTCTGGGGGTTATGGGTGCCAACCAGACTAGGTTATGGCGCATTTGGGTAATGAAAAAAGGCAGTTCATTTTTTGGACTTGTATCATGATATGGTCTGCTTGCAAGAGGGAAATCAGCAGCATTATTGTAAAGTACACTCTATATTCGCCCCCTTTACTCGCATGCGCAAACCCAGTCGGGATAGTCGAGTCGACGAAAAGGACTCTCACGACCCCTGGCCCTCGTAATTTGTGTTTGCTGTTGGAGCTTGTCGCCGGCTCGGGATGAGCTCCAATATCAAAAAGGTTCAATCTAAGAATATGCCGGCCGAAGGTGCCAAGAATTCAATCTAAATTTATGCTGCATCCTGGTTTCCAATTGCATAAGAATAAAATTCGCATTACCCCGAAGTCATAAATGAAACAAAAACAACCCATCAAAACAAGCGATACAGCAGGCAGGCAAACCCGTCATCGCAACCCAAGCGCAAAGCAACTGTGAAACAAGAACTCCCGATATGAAAACTCCCAAAACTACAAAAAGGATATAGATGACAAGCACTTAGGATTACCTCACTGCCGGCGTGGCTAGGCCGGTAATAGGATTAACACACTACACCTTCGAATTCTGCTCGGTCTTTTCTCCCCCATTTTTGCCCTACACCCCCCTTTTATCCAATGCAGCAATCAAACCGCTAGAGTACAAAGGCTCTTTGCGATATAGAAGAGCAAATACGCCTCTGCCCCCAGCACCTGCGCTTCGGCGGCTACCCTGACTACACTGTCGTCAAAGCGGAACCACTAAAAGTCATATATTAGCTTTACTCCATACCCCGCCCACCGGCGTGCTATATATGCCTTACCTGTCCATTGCTCTTCGAATAACTGATATAATGCCCCGTGTTAATCTGCCCATGATGTACCACCACCGTCAACAGCTCATACAAATAGCTTGCCGGAGGTCCCTGCTGTAGTTGCCCATTCGAGGTACCCTTCGTTGCCGCCGGAGGCTTCCGCTTCGCACGAGTGGTATACGGAGTCATATCTAGCTGGACAGGAAATCGGACTCTCGTGTCGATTTTTGAGGATCCGGAGGGCGAATGCTCAAAGCGCTATATAAGAGTTAATAGATATTCAATGAACGGGCAATAAGTGGGGGGCAAGAGTAAAGAGAAGCCAACCTTGAGTTGAATACATAACACTGGAGGGAGCCGTTTCACAGTAAGCTGCTTCGTAGCTTCCTGCCCCGAGCCCCCCGAGCACTTTCCACAATTGTATTCATTCACGCCCAACTTCTCCGGAGTCGTAAACCGCTCAAGACACTCCTGAAGGGTCAATATGGGTGCCCCATTCTCATCAACTCCGTTGCTTGTGTTTACGGTATTGTTATTAGCGCCTTTCTTTCCCTTTTCTACCTTCGGCTTCAACTCGAGTGATAGATCCATGACTGGATCCACAGCGGTCGTCACGTTGTGACAGCTCCCACATGTCACATCACTCTGAAGCTTCCCGTAGTAGCTCCGGTGGATGATACATTTGCAAGAGCCAACGTCGGACTTCGAATCCGTAATACCGCCGTTGGAAGAATGTAGCTGGTTGAGGAGGAATTGGAGGTACTCGTGGGCGTCTTGCTGCTGGTAACCCGCTAGTGCCTATATATTTACAGGATAGTTTGACCGTGAGCACATCGCCGGAGGTGAACGGCGGTGGAACGGGGGTCTTTTATACCTGCTCGCATTTCCAGCTTACCATCAGCAGATTCACTGGCCCATACCCATCGACTTTATCGGATGTAAAGAACTCCGCAAACACCTCCTCCACCGCACAACTCATACAATTCGTTCGTGAACACTCCCTTGCACGGTGTCCATCCGTCAGGTAGAAATTTCGTATCAAGGGGTTATGTATGAGACTCTGCAGTACCACACTCATGAAGCATGTTGCACCCATGTTATAAAATCCACGTAGGCCCGTGGCTCGGCATGGTGCGCTGACCGTATTCGTCTCGATGTACCTAAGATCTTCGGGAGAGGGCTTTAATGGTTCGTCGAGTTTGCGCTTCTTGCGGACTGTACGAGTAAGGAATAGTTATTGAGAATGGTGCCCCCTCTTCAAGTGATTGGATTGTTTGTGTAATCTTGAACGCGCTCTCCATGTGTGGTGCAAGGGTATGACCCACCATTCCCTTCCATCAGCTCCTCCTGCTTTGCTATCCGAGTCTTTTCTATAAACGGGTCGTAGATGAAGTCCTGACACAGGAAGCAATACATTGAAGCTGTTTTCGAGTCGATCCCTAAGTTTCACATCCAACCAATAAGTTAGTCCTAATCCCACTTCCATTCCCCCTCATCGGCTTCCACAGTAGTGACCTCACCAAACATATGCCTAGTAAT
The DNA here is from genome assembly GCA_003788615.2 of Terfezia boudieri ATCC MYA-4762. NCBI lineage: Eukaryota > Fungi > Ascomycota > Pezizomycetes > Pezizales > Pezizaceae > Terfezia > Terfezia boudieri. Next base: position 753,406 of record ML121527.1, on the reverse strand, counting down.
CTTAGAATGTGCTTCTGCCTCCTTCTGACACGCAACATTGCTACACTGCAAACATAGTATCGTCCTCGTCAGCACCTCATTGCACTTGCTGCATGTCTGCGCATCGAGCCGGTTCGGGTCTGCCAGAAGCCTAATCGCTGATGCGTAACTGTCTCGTACGGACACCATTGCGCCGTCGAGGATGATTTGTATGTGACCTATTCATCCCCATGACCCACCACCACCATTCAGCCAAACGTAAGCCCGGGTCCAACCAGTGAACACGATCCCGTACCAACAGCAGGAACGAGAAGTAGGACATACTGCATCCATACGCCGACAACCCCCCAGCGCCAGCCTCCTTCGCCGCAGCCTTCTCTGCCTCCTTTGCCTCCTTTGCCTCCTTTGCCTCCTTTGCTGCTGCCGCGGCTGCTGAATTCTTATTCTTCCCCATAGCTTTCGGCACCGGGGACACTACCGTGGCGACGGGGCGTTTGACAATTATCGTGCTCATCGCTCCGTAGCTCACTCACCCACTCACTCAGACTCTCCGACTCTGCGGCCTCCAAAGGCCCCCACTCGTCAGCTCGCCTCGTACGATTATGGCGAAACTTGTAGCCGGCCTTTGAATCAAGCGAGGGCGAAGTGAACGGTAGAAAGTATCATAGAGGTCGGGGTAAACTGTGAAAGCTTTTCGGCAAGATTGTAGGTTTGGGTTTAATTTTAGCTGGAACTGGCTTGGTACGTGGAGAACGGAGTCTGGTATGTAGTTTATGGTTCAATTCATCCTGCTGCAGCATGCATTGGGGGGGGCTTACCAGCACTGTGGAGCATTAACATTTGTTTTTGGGATGCACCGCGGCTCTATTGAGAGGCGGCTACTTCTCGAGCAATGTGGATCACACTGCCGCCCGCCTTATTCGTTTGGCTGTTCAGGGTCCACCCGGATGGCGGCCACCAGGATAAAGCGCCCGGAGGGTATGCAGATTATGCAGTGGCGACATCGGCGACATCGGCGGGTGCATAAGCACGGCGTACGCGCCGAGACCACTCATCGTGCATGTTGCAGATCGCGAGATAACGTTACATAGGTAGCGTTGTACTTCACTTCTAATAACGCTCGTGTTCATCTGTTTGATAGTAACCAAGGCCACGATACCGTACGGGCTCAGCCTCTGTCAACCCCACCTTGTATTTTGTATGCAGCATATTTTATCCGTAGAAAACTGAGATCTACTTTGGAAACAAGCCCCCCAGTGCCGGTGCATACAGCAGTACATAGTGCATAGGTACCGGCGTCTTATTGAGCGGAGCTCCCCAGGCATGTTCGAGGACGCCCATCACTAACGTTTGCACGGCGTCCCAGGCTAATACAAAATAATGAACATGCGCAATATACACGTTAGTATGGCTAGACCATCTGGTATAGATGCTATAGCTGCTAACCACCCCCACCCCACCTACGCCAGTCCCGCCCTCTCCCACAATACCCACCCCTCCCCTTCCCTGAGCACCTTCTTCTCCCCTTCCAGCTTCTCCAATATCTGCACCACCCCCATCTCCGCCGTGGACCACAGCTCCCTCGGGATCTCCTTATAAATCAACCGCACCATCTCCATCGCCGTCATCACCTCGTCTCCACCTAGCGGATGCCCCTCCTTCATTACCATCAAAACCTGCCTCTCCCTTGCCATCCTATGCGCAATATACCCATCCACCGCATCCTTTGCATCATCCAGCACCTCCCCATGGCCCGGATACCCCCGCCCTGATAATGCGGGTATCTCCTTCATCTTCTCCAGCGAGGACAAGTATGTCGCTAGATCTTCAAACACAGATGTCCCGTGCCCGAGGACGTTATCACCTGTGAATAGTGCGGATTCTTCGCTGAGGAAGAAACACATATGGTCTACTGTGTGCCCTGGGGTATAATACGCAGTGAGGCTTGCTCCCTCGACAGAAAAAACCTGTCTGTCGGTGATGTCTTCCTGGCCTCCTGAAGGCCGGTTCTTGTAGACTACCGTGCCGGGAGAGATCTTTTTGAGGTCGGCAATCCCGCCGACATGGTCATAGTGCCAGTGGGTTACAAGTGCAGTAGACACCTCGGCCTTCTCATCAGCTAGGACCTTTTCCAGTGTCTTGATCCAGTGTTCATGTCCCGCACCTAATCTCCCATACATCAACAGTCAACTTCAAATCCAATATAAGGGTTCAGGTATCAGAAGAAGAAAATATTTTCTCACATACCAGTATCAATTAATATTCTCTTATCCCCCGTCCCGATAAGATACGTATTCGACCCTTGCAATGTAAACTTACTCACCCGTCAGATAGAAATCTCTGGGGAAAAGAGCACCAAATGGCCAACCTTCCCTGGATTCCCTCCCATAATCCTTATCACTCTCTTCGACAACCTCTTGGTATCAGGCAACGTACCGAAAACCGACATAGGGAGGATAATCTGAACCAAAGTCTCACTTAGGCCGTTAGATATGAATCTATAGCTAGTAGGAGCCAACAGTACCTTAAACCTTAAGCTGCCTGAGGCGATAAAGGAGTAAGAGCACGAAGTTATGTTGCCGGCGCAGAGATGACTGCACTAAACAAAGTCCACCCATGACTGTTACCTGTAAATATGTAACCAGATTAATGATACGTTATGCAATATGGCGAGCTATTCCCTGTAAGGCGAAGTCCACCAAAACAAGATTCAGGGTACCATCAACTTGGCTCATCAGCGTGAATTTTATATCAGGGAAACTGTAAAAACAGTACCGCCATCTACATAAATGCTTATAGGATGTAGTCATACAAATAACAGAATAAAACAAAAGGAAGCCTCGCTACCGCATCAGCAGACCTAGGCCAAAAACACCATCGCCCATGAATCAAAAAAAAAGTAATAAAAGCAAGAAAAATATTAGGAATCGCAAGTTAGAAAGTACCAGTACCCTCCATCAGGACCTTTGCAAAAATTAATAAAATTTCACTCAACCCGATAACCATCGTACGAGAGGCTTGTCGGATTCCCAGTTTCCTGCACAACTCGTTCCGACAACCCTCGGCCAATAAAAGATTTTTGGGACACATTCCCTATGGCTACGGAATGCATCTCATTTTCAGCGGTCTGATAATGAACCGGAAAGGGGTCTAGCTGCGTGGGCGGATCCGCTTGTGCCTTCGCCTTTAGTGCCATGTAGCCGTTCTCAACTGGATACAGAGCTGTCGCATTAGGTACGCGGACAGGTGGGAAGGCGTCCTGTAAGCCGGAATCCTCGAGATTGAAGTCCAGAGACCCAGGAGCGGAAGGAGCAATACTGAACACGTTAGAAAGGTACACTGATGGATGGGGATATGGGATGTCTACGTTTGGTCGAGCATGGCCTGAAGTGAACCCTGTAAAACTGGCAAAGGTGACGGAATTCCCATTGTCAGTGATATGTCGTAGTCATTGACAGGGTTTGTGTCAATGCAGGGCGGTGAGGTTTCCATAGCTAACAAAGATGAGACCTCTGGAGCAACGTTTTCCGGAGTGGCTTCCACGCGTCGTTTCTTAGCGTCCGCTCCTCCACCGATTCCTGTTTCATTTTGGCTTTCCATGTCCGTATGCTCACGTTTTTTGGGATCGTAATTTTTCTCGTTAATTATATTGGCAATGGACATCGGCCTTAGACAGAACGGGCCAAGTGGAGCAGAAGCCTGATGATTAGCCCCAGAATCACTACTTTGTTGATCGCCAGTATCAATCGTGGTTTCACTGGTCGTATCCGTTCGCCCATTTCCTACCATTCCTTTGAATTTGCTTGAATCTGTAGAACCAGAGAATATTGCTAAATCATTAAACTTGCTCTCCTGCCCATCACCGCTGGACCCATTGGTTACTGATTGTTGCTGATTGTTGCCCTTATTCCGTTTTGCCCTCAGACCTCGTGGTATGGCCCAGCCCGTGGACTCCGGCATAATTTCTAACATAGTCTCGAACAATTTCTTGAACCCAAATGGTTTGGATAGTATGATATTCATCCCTATTACTCGACAGTCAGCCATTGGTTTTATGAACGGAACTCTGTGTGCCTACCGCTTCTTTTATAGCGATCAAGATCGACATCATTAGTAGTAGAGGCTAAACAAACAATTGGAGTCTCTTTATCCGTCTTGCGCATCAATTTAGTTGCAGAAACGCCATCGAGTAATGGTAAAATAACATCCATGAATATGATAGAGTACTTGTGGCGATTGGCTTTCTCAACCGCGGATATACCATCGCTCTTATTTGCATTAGCTCATCTCCCACCTTGTTTGGATGAGGGTGTACACACAGCACAGTCTACCTCTTGTTTGTTGTAACTAAAGAACAACATCAAGAGTCGTCTACACATCGGATCGTCATCCACAACAAGAATTGGAGCAGTGTAATGCCGAGAGGGGGGCGGTCTTCTCTCCAACGGGGTCCCTGTGATTTCTTTCCCCTTGCCTTTGTCAAGATTTGCTGCATCCAGCGATTGCTTTATCTGTGATAGGGTATGTAAACTAGGTCCAGTTGACAGAGATCCAACCTCTGTTATGGGAGGCAAATAAATCCCTGCATGTCCATTCGTTGTAATCCCATCCTTCTCACTATTGACAGAAACTTGAGGTGGTACTGATGCTGCAGGTCTTGAACTCGTCGCTTGGATAGAATCTTCGTCATTTCCCCCTGCCACATTGTACCTTCGACCATCCGCTGTTTCAGCTGGTCCATTCATTGCAGACTCCTCTATGCTACCAAAGGGCGGTGTTGCTGAAGAATGAGAAGATGCTGTGGCCGGCGAAAACAAGACCACACTAAGCCCATCCGACGACTTCACTTGGCTTTGAATCTTGGGGTTTAAGCCTGGAAGTTTCAGCCAAGACTGATTGTCCCTCGTTGATTTCGATAAGAGGTGGTCAAACATGTTTATAGTTTGCTGTTCATCGGGAGTATGGTTATTGCTAATCCCTCCAGGGTCGAAGGGCCCAATCTCATCAATTCCCAGCGTCGTAGCCCCTGAGGCACTTGTTTCACGTTCTGTCTGGTCATAATTCTGCCCAATCGGTGTAGAGTGCTCCATAATAAACGGCGTCAATCCTTGAGAAGGTACTGAGATCGAAGTGGGCAGATGCTCCTCAGAACCTTCTTCACCATTGTTCTCATCCATATCTTCATCCATGTCCTCGTCCACATCATCATATTCATCTTCATTGTCCTCGTCCCAATCGCTCCCCTCATTATTACCCTCTTCACTTTTCTGCTCTCCATTACCTCCTAATACATCACGTTCACTATACTCGTTGTATTCAGTTACCTGAAGCCCTACCAAGTGTGGGTTTCGCCTTCCTATATCCCTCAACTCCACTTCTTTCTGAGCCAGTTGTACCATCAAGCGCTGTATCAAATCCTCATAACCCATCAGTTTCTTGTGCATATTCCCCACTTGTGCGACAAGAGCCTGGCATATGGTATCATTTCGCTCTAATTGGTGATCTATACCCTTTTGAGCATCTCTCAACTGTTGTAGATGGCCCTGTAATTCCTCGATCTGGGCGAACGCAGCCTGAAGTGCTGCTGGATCTTCGCTCGCTGCCTTCTGTGCAAGTTTTCTCGCTGCTGGTGCTTTCCGTCTTATATTCTCTAGCTGATCCCTGCTGTGCATCAGGAAATTTGGATGTTTGAATTCCCACGCCTGTTGACATTTTAGTTGAGGCCCTGTCATTGGGAGTGCCGATTACCCAACCTGCTCCCCATATTGCGAGCCACCGGGCTCATCTGTATTCCGTATCTTATGAAAGTCATACCTATAAAGGTCAGTAACTCTCGATAACAGGAAGTGCGGAAGCGTACTTGTTGAGCTGCCTGACGAAGCTTGCAAAGTTGCTATGCTTGAAGTGTCGAGGAAGGACGTTTTTTGTGAATTCTGTGTTCTGTTCGCTGTTATTCATTTGTCTTGAAGTTATTGTTGATTGGGTAATTTACGTCGAGAACGATGAAGCTATTGCCCTGGTCATTCCACCGAACAATATGACGATAGGTAGGGTCTTCTAGCATTCTGAGACGATTATTAGAACCCCCCTATACCAAAATTGACAAATTTTGCCTACTTGTAAAGTTTTTTCACCTACGATCTCGTCAGAGATTCGTCAACCGCGACAAATGGGCTTTGGGGACATACAAAGTCACTCGAGCCCCCACCAGAGCCTGATGCCCTCTCCATTTTATGCGATGCGCAATCCAACTACTTCTTCCAGCTGCAGTCTAACCATGTGGCTCAACCTCGGTGTTGTGTCCTGACTGAGATGGGAGGGGGGTCTTGGATTGCAACAGAGTCCGAGCCGGGCGTTGAATTGTTCTTTGCGTGTGCGTTACTTTATGGCAGGAAGTCGTTCGTGCAACCGGAATCAATTGATCTCTTCAGTCGGGCTAGATCTTATGCGCTAACGTCCAACTACTTTGGTAGAAAACACCCCATAAATAAATTAGATGGACCAGAAGGCCATATTAATGACTGCCTGAGTTAAATATGGGCGGATTTTCAAGGGATCTTTGGAAGAGATGCAGCTAGGCACGTTGTGCACGCAACACGGGCAGGATGCACGGATAAACACCTCGGTGATCCTCAATGGCAAGCGAAAAGCGAAGACAAGTGAAAGTTATCGAGGCTATGCAGACCCGTTTCCTGGAATCCGTTTGGCTCTGCACCAGATCAGAGGGCCTATATGGCCAGGTGGAGATGCAGCTATGTAGATCTGACGGCGTGTAGACATTAGAGGGATTTTACCACCTTGTACACGCTAGCATTAGTAGTACCAAATTACCCATGAATCTGACCGGGACCCTAGTAAGCGACATAGGTTATGAAAAGTGGTTTTCACAACCCGGTATACAGAATAACGTTTTAGTCATCACAACAACCCAACAACAACTCAACGTCATGGAATTCGAAGATGAGCTGGTAGTTCTGCTTGGGCTGGGGGGGGTGCTATTGCTGCATTCTATAGATGCAGTAGAGTCTGAAGAGGGACCGGAGGGAGCTGTGACTAGAGCGCCACTACGATATCGAGCGCCAGTTGCCTACGAACGGCAGAATTGGTCCCTGGATGAAGCTGGTTGGGGGGACAGTGAATGTCTAGCATACTTGCGATTCTCTAAGGCAGAAATTCAGAGCCTTATTGAAGAATTCAAGTTGGTGGAAGTATGGATTGATACAGACCGAGATCACAAGTATGCGCGACTTCCCGAGCAAGCACTATGCTTGTTACTATATCGGACCATTCAAAAGGGGTGGATTGAGATGCCGACATTATGAATCTTAAGGTGTATATATCAAATTGTAATAGCAATATGTATGTAGTAGATGAAATCTTAGGATGTATATATCTGATCGTGATAGCAATATTTAGTGGATGAAAGAATTTTTTGATACTGGGATAATACGCTTTACCATTTCAAGACATTTGTTATTGCTTCTAGTGGTAAACAAAACGATAGTATGTTGGTCTCTTATGCTACATAGCGATACGTTCAACATATCTCCAGATCCCTGTTGACATAATGCACGAACCCTGTAGGTGGCGAGATTTAGTCGCGTTGCTGTAGTTACCAAGTAATTGACAGGGTGGTAAAATCCCTCTATTGAGACCAAAGGACCACTTCCTTGCCGCAGAACGCCCGTGGGCACGCATATGCATCTATGTGGGGCTCATGTAGGTGCAACCCCTACAGGTACATTTTCAGGCGCACTGTGGGCGTCGTCGTGGGCGCGGTAGTAAAGTACATGGTGAACAGCTTCCGGGATGTGAAGAAACTCGTGATTTGGGAATGAGCCTGTCATGACGAGACGACAATGGCACACACCCGGCGTCACGACATCATCTAGTTCCCGAGCCGGGCTCCAAAGTTATAACGCTTTCCACCGCCGCTGAGCGACATCAGGCCCCACGACCCGCATTTTCTAGACGGTGAACAACACAGCAACCCCTCAATTTTCTCTCTCACCCAATTACATATTAATTGATCACACGATGCAAGCCTTGCGGCAAGCCCTCACCCTCCGCTCTCGAGCTTTCTCGTACGGCCGCCGGTTGTTCCATGCCAATCCCCGGCTTCTCATCAATGTCGGTGATGCGATTCCCGATGTTGAGGTACAGGAGGGAAGCCCGGGGAATAAACTCTCCATCGCAAAGGAATTGCCAAAGGGCAAAGCCTTGATCATCGGTGTGCCCGGTGCCTTTTCTCCAGGATGCTCTGCCATCCATATTCCCGGCTACATCAAGCACGCAGCAAAGCTTCCACCTACCTACGTCGTTACCGTCAACGATTCTTTTGTCACAAAGGTTCTTAGAAATACTGTCACCATCGCAACCATGCATAAATGCTGACTTGCTAATTGAACATACTGACAGGCATGGAGTGAGAATTTGCCGGAAGCAACGAAAAGCAAAGTGGAACATGGCTCTTGATCTCCAAATGGGAAGTCACTCTACTAATAGGTTCTTAGATCCGTTTCATCGCGGACCCTTCAGGCAAGTTCACTGAGGCCATGGGTATGGATGTCGATTTGTCGGCCTTTTTCGGCAACAAGAGAAGCAAAAGATATGTAATTATTGTGGAAGACGGCAAAGTCAAGGAGATTTTCACTGAACCGGATAACACAAGTGTTAATGGTGAGTTTTTCTCCCCTCCGGATGCACGCCCGGAAGTGCGGGGTACCTTTGTTTGCGGAACGACGAATAATGGCTAAATTTACTCCTGATCAAACAGTCTCGAAGGCGGAAAATGTACTTCCCTCACTAGGCTGAGAGCACCCGCGGCGCCTTGGATATCTTTCTGGATACAGAAAAAATTAAACCTAGCCGCTTAGAGAATGTCATGACAACAAATTCAAATATTGCCAAGACCCGTGTCGCCGCTTCACAATGTCTCTTCTCGAGTTCACAATGCTTCTCCGCGGAAGTGTTTCACGACCGACTGTCATATATAGGTCAATACATGAACACGCATCATGGCAGTATTCCTCCGGTCCATCTTGCCGCCACCCCCGCAGCTCCAGGCGTTGGGCACGCATAAGTGGGTTTTCCCCAGGGCAGTTTGCGAGAGGCGATGGCGGAGATGGCGGAGATGGGGTTGTCCCAAGCCCAGACCACACTCTCCCTGAGCCAGTACAGCCACTTCTTGTGAACAGTAGATGTACTTTGTGAAGGAGGGACAAATATGCCAGAGATAATTGGCCTCGGCGGTCGGCGGTGGTGGCCATCTGCTGGTTGCCCAGCCATAGAAGTCGCTTTCTAGTGTGTACCGTGTCCGTAGGTAAATGGCATAGTGATACAAACCTGAGCCAACGCTCCTCCCACAAATCTCCACTGTCACCATTGTCCTGTGCAATCAACATTTTCCTGCATCTGGGCCAAACAATCTAGAAATCTTTACGGCCTTAGACTCGAAGTGACCTAGCGTCTTGAACCAGTTCCTTTACTCCAACTCAGTCTCAACTCCATCGCCATCTCCATCTGATAAGATCCATCGTGATTGCCAGGGCGTTACTACAACAAACAATCCTCCGAGCGTAGTTTCTCACTTTCCTGCCTCCGGAGTTATACTCTGCCCCGGAATATCCCATGGCCGCTCATGAGTCTATACCTGAAATAGAGTATGAAGCTCTTCCAGATGGGAGTCTCGCTGCTAACCTAGCGGCGGGTGCATTTGCCGGGATAATGGTACGAAGCGGATTGTTACACATATAGCGAAGAGCAAACGCTGATTCAAGCTGCTGGAGATGTAGGAGCATACCGTGATGTACCCGGTAGACGCCATTAAAGTGAGAATTCAGACACTCCAGATCACTGGAACAACATTGCTGACTCGGTTTCTTCTCCGCGGAACAGACTCGAATGCAGATTGTGAACCCCACGCCTTCGGCCATGTATACAGGCATTGCGAATGCCGTTGCTCAAATATCCTCGACTGAGGGCGCCAGGTCGCTGTGGAGGGGAATTGCCAGCGTGGCTTTGGGGGCGGGTATGTATTCCGCCGCAATGCCACTGTGCCATGGATTCGATGGAAGGCTGACGTTGACCATCAATTGGGATTGCAGGGCCAGCTCATGCTATATATTTCAGTACATACGAGCTTGTAAAGCAGAGGCTGGGGGGGAATGAGGGAGAGGAGCATCATCCACTTGCTGTTGGTGAGACATTGACCCCAATTAGTGGCTTTCCGGAGGATGTGATAGCTAACGAAGAGATGGGATACCAGCCACTGCGGGAGCTTGTGCGACAATTGCTAGTGATGCGCTCATGAATCCATTTGATGGTAAGCTCCCTCTCCAAGTCCTTGTCTCCGAAGGATTACTGACAAACAGACCTGAGTATGCAGTCGTTAAGCAAAGGATGCAAGTCCATGGATCCACCTACGAATCTATAGCAGACTGTGCCCGGACAGTATACAGAAGCGAAGGCGTGAGAGCATTCTATATTTCATACCCCACCACACTTGCCATGACGATCCCATTCACAGCCATCCAATTCACCTGCTATGAGAGTTTGGCCAAGGTGTTGAATCCCAAAAAGCGGTACGATCCATTGACACATTGTGTTTCTGGTGGCTTGGCGGGGGCTGCCGCGGCTGCCATCACCACCCCACTAGATGTCATCAAGACATTGTTGCAGACCAGGGGCACATCTACCGACCTCAGGATAAGGAATTGTAAGCTTCGCACCCACCCTATGGCACAAAGAATTGTATTGACAGCTGTGGTGAGTAGGCTCTGGCCTCCTTGATGCTGCAAAAATCATAAAAGAGAGGGGTGGAATGACAGGCTTCTTCAGGGGCCTGAGGCCGAGAATTGTCACAACTATGCCCAGCACTGCTATATGTTGGACCTCCTACGAGATGGCAAAGTAAGTTCTAATCTTCTACGAATCTCCCACCTTCAGTGTCTTAATGAATCGTGGAGCCGAAATATACTTACTAATCATCTATGCGGCAGATACTACCTATACCGAGACCAAAACGTCGATTAAATAGTTTCAGGGTATCCTGTGTACATGACATGATGCATATACAGTTCTCCCACTAATTTCCTTATATCGCACTACATACATACCTATCGTCTAAACCATCGATGTACATTTTCCTCTCGAAAAAACCGTAACGTAGATTCCTTCTTCTGAAATTCCGTTTTGCTGCCCCGTTTGGAAAGATTTGGGGGATGTATGGGGCGCGTTCCACGTTTCAGTAATACAAAAAAGGATTCAGCAATACAAAAGGGCTTCAGTAATACAAAATGGGATTTTTCTTCTTTTGCAGGATAGGGTTTTACGTGCTTTTTTTCCTTTCTTCCTTAATTTGAAGGTTCTGATAGTATATTGTTACTTTACTTTTCTATGTGTATAAAAAGAAGAATGGCCGGTATTTGAAAGGCAGAGTTCACTCAGCTTTGCTAAATTACCGTGCCATCTGTTATTCTCAACAATAAATGCAGCAGTGACAGGAGTTGACCAGTTCAGGGTAACTCCCTTCTGTGGCTTTCACTCGCTCTACTTCCGCTCTTTAGACCAGACTCACCAAGACAACCCAGCTTCAACATACTAATTAACGATTACCACGAATCTTTCAGACGAAATGGAAGCTCTAATAGACCCTCTTTGTCAACCGAGGTGTACTAGCCTCAGGTGCGGGCTGAAGTCACAGAGGGCCGAGGACAAGATTCTAAAATGTGCCGAAAGTTTGGAATTCTAACATGCAGCAGCTCGATTCCGGGCCATACAGCAGCTGTTTGCTTCTTATGGCCTTCGACAAGCTCCTGTAAATATAGAGCAAACATTATCAGTTTCAGCCTGTGAGCGAGTTACGCTTTATATTTATAGAGAAGTGAAATGCCAATATTCTGCCAAGGAGGAAGAGTGTAAATGATCTATATTACAAAGATCATTTAAACCAGAGCATTTTAACCAAAACATTTTAACCAGAACCAGTACTCCCAAAACAACTCAATCTCAACACAATACATTCTAATCCTACTACTTCATCCTCCCATGATGAGCTACTCCTTCATGAAGTCCCACCCCCGCTCAATGGGGCCCCCAGAGACACCGACTTGGACCTCTTTCTATGTCGCCGCTCTTCCACTGGTGGTGGAAAGGCCTTGGATGATGCACTCTCATATCGTACGTCATTTCCAAATCTACCTCTGCAAGATCAAAGTCACCTTGGAAGGTAAACGTAGTTCCTCCAGGCGATGTATCTGGCTCATACAGTAATAATGCCTCCATAGAGCACAGCATACCTTCTGTGGACCAGAGATTCTCAGAGACGCCATCAATACTACGCAGGATGGTCAGTACTACGCTGAGGCCAGTGCAAATGCCTAAGCAAGGCAACCACGCGAGTGACTAGGGACTTCAAACTTACAGAGACGCTGCCCCTTCCTTAAGTTTTATAAACCTCCCCTCGTGCACGCCGACAAGTTTCAAATACGCAAACCGGAAGCCCTCCCGAAGGAACTTCAGGACGTGTAGGCCTGTTTCTATAATTCTCGTAGCCAAATCAGAAAGAAACTATTCTTGGTGGGGTTTCTGGCGAAGTTCTATCCCTGCTGCGAATAGTGGAGCTGTCCTAGCCAAGGTCAGTGTGTGTTCAGGGTAACAGAGCCATGCCACATTCGCCATCTTGGATAATGAATAATACATACATGTCAGTAGCCGGTAGAGCTGCAGCTTACAACAAGACCTATTGCTTTATGCTTATATAACTTGGGGGGATACCACATATCTCTGTGGTACTAATATATTCGACGTCGCCTTCTTCTTCTTCTAGTGGCTTAAAGCACTGTGGTAGTTCTCCAAGCCAACCGCCTAAGTCATCCTCAGTCTACATGGATACCTTATGGCTAGCCAATCTTAGCTTCCAGGGCCTCTCGTTTTGATTTTTCGGATCTCTCCGGGGCATCTAGCACTGATAGATGTACCTTCCTTCGCCGCCACCGGATAATTCAGGCTTTCAAATGGCACAATCGTGAACAAATCACGCATAACATTGAAATCGCCGCATCAGCATACAGAAGGGCCAGTGAACCTTCGAGGATAGGTGTCCTCGTGAGTGGTCTACTGTCCACCAATCCTAATCTTTAAGCATTAACCATAGGACATTTCCATTCAACTCTAGAATAGAGCCTACGCCTGTCTGAAAACTAGGATTTCCAGAAATCAGCGAAGTACTAATGCCCAGGCGCCGGAAGGCAGCACAAATTGCCCGACCAACTGGAGTCATATGGACAGCCTTCCCTCGCAACTCGATTATATCTCGACAACCTATCATATGAACCCCAAGCTTAATTAGCTCTCCCCTCCTCAGCTAGCAGTTATGTCAGCGACCTATTGCTCTAATTAGGCCAAGACTAGGGGCAATACTTCGTAATGGCTCAACATTAGAATGGTCGCAAGTGGTAGTGTCGGACTCGAGTGCGTCAGGGTCTCCAAGGCTCTTTGGTAGTGCATAATTGTTTTCACTGATGGTTTATCATCTCTTTTCGTCTGTCCAGTTCTTGCTGAATACTAGCTAGTCCTAGCAATCCCTCCATCAACGCAGGCGACTCTTGTGGCATAGCAGGGATGTACTTCTGGAATACGTCTATGTTCGAGGGGGATGAGTCCACCAAGCCGGAACACCCAGATTAAGAGCTCCTGGTTATCCATATTGTCAAGAATTCGGCTTCTTGGAGTCAATACATATGTTATGGCTGTTGCGACCAACTGTTCGAATGTGTCAGCGGGAAAAACTCCAACTCGGGCCTGTGGCCCATGAAAGGCCATCAACTTACCTAGTTAACATCTCTCGGCTTTGTAGCACTGCCGGTGAGCTCAGGAAGTCTGGCGAAAAGGCCGAGGGCGGCGGCAGCGGTGGGTTAGGATTGCTAGAAATTGGTGATAACCAACCCGCAGGGTCAAAACTTCAAAGCCAGGTGAAGACGACCTTGGCTACTGCCTGAATTGGAAATCAAGTTAGCGGAATTGAGCATGCCGGCTTCAACCTCTCCCAATTGCTGAGCGGTATATTCCCCCAACTGTGAGCAATATTTCCAAGAAAATCCGCACCTTCACCAGTGCGTGTGGCAATACTGCTAAACATACTGGTAATCTCCGTTCAGCCCCGGAGGACTCTCCCCAGGTTTCTCGTTTACTAATACCTTCATCCACAAGTATTTCGATGTTCGCCATAATGGTGTCAACCTTTCTCCAGTGGCGGATTGGTTTCAAACCGTTAGGCATTCACTATCGCGCCGCAATGAATTGGGCGTTTTGCAACGGAATTAGGCTCAGCAATGCTGATTAAAACCGTGCTTCCAGGCGACGTAATGAACGTTAACTTCAAAGCCTACAATGCTTCCTCCACAGATACTCCCGCTGGGTGAGATATATATCCGTCTCTTCAGCGTGCCGGTATGAACAACAAAATCAAACCACAGCTCCTCAAAATTTGTTATCATAAATAAATAACCAGTCTGCAGGGGCCCGGCCGTTTTACGGCTCGTTCCTGAAGACTGATCCTTAGAGGTACATAGCATGTCTGCGCCCCAGCCCCTGCAATGTTGTACTTATTCCAGACGGTGTTTCTGCCCCTGCATGAGCAATCTGAGAACGCAGATACCGGTACCTAGGTGGCTTAGATTCTACCGTACAAGTGCTACTTTATATGACCAGTTGATGGTTACACTGCACATTGCGTCATTTTATGCGTCCCATGCGCGTCCTGACACATCAGCAGAAATAAATCTCCGTCAGGACTATCTACGTCACTAAGTAGGTTCTGACCTCTAGTGCCGGAGGTTTCTGTCGCATGTTTTCCGTCGCATGTTTCCCTAGGATTTATTTTTTAAATACTAAGTATGTATATATTATTCACCAGAATTCCTAGCCAAACTACTGGTATGTAGTACTGCCACAATTCGCTCTGTAATAAACCTTTCATTCAGCCTACTATGACCGACAGAATCATGACTGACCGAATCGCCAATATAATGAATCCCAGGTTTACGTTTACCACATACGGCTATTTCCTGATTTGAACTAGATTTTGCCAATAGCTGGAGGTAGCTCAAATATGTATGACGGCGCGGGGTTGTTCTAAGATAGCGGGAGCTGCCAT
This sequence comes from Terfezia boudieri ATCC MYA-4762, assembly GCA_003788615.2. Taxonomy (NCBI): domain Eukaryota; kingdom Fungi; phylum Ascomycota; class Pezizomycetes; order Pezizales; family Pezizaceae; genus Terfezia; species Terfezia boudieri. The sequence goes on along the minus strand of ML121527.1, from coordinate 738,270 downwards.
AGGGGGCTGGCTAGCAGCATGGGATTCCCTGGTTGTACTCCACAGAGTCCGCCGCCAGGAGAAATTTTCATATCATTTCTCCCAGAGATACGCCTACAATAGTCTCGAACCCGACCGCTCCTAGGCGCCTACAATGCAGGCACTGATTTCTATGCTTATTCGCACGCAGATATCTAGGTTGGTTTTCTCCACGCGAATATACAGGCTTATGGGCACATGAATATCTAGGCCGATTTGCACGGTGGATTCCAGGCTTATTTGCACGCGATTATCTAGGTCTATTTACACACGGTCGGATATCTAGGTCGATTTGCACGGTGGATTCCAGGCTGATTTACTCGCGAGTATCTAGGTCGATTTGGACGATGATTTCTAGGCCTATTTGCAGGCGGATCTAGATTGGCACGGTGGATTCCAAGCTGATTTGCACGCTGACATCTAGGCTCACAGGACGGTGATACGGGGCTGAATTGGGCGGAGAATTTGGGGTGCGTTCGCGGGTTGATTTTGGCAGTGACTTGGTCGCTTGTAATTAGCTGTTATTTTATTCTCACGATATAATCTAAAACTAAGTTGGGGAATGCATAAAATGCGGGTGCCATGGAAAAACATGTGCGCTTGCGCGGTCGCATGAAGAGAATGTAATTTTGAGTGCGTTCAGGATGAAGATAAATAAGATGTGTGCTACACACTTCCCATTGGAGAGGTAACAGGAAATGCAGCTGCGTCACAACGTTGAGTTTTGCTATGGGGCTTCCAGAGCGTGACGCAAATTAAGTGCTTGCTGATGATGATGACCGTTGATGGAACTTAACATTAACATTAACATCAAAACTTGCGAAACTTCTTTTTTTTTTTTCCCCGCTACTTTTTGGTCTATTTGTGCTTAGTGACGATAGCCATAACAATAACAAGAAAAGTTTGCTTAAAATCCCTCTAAAATACAAGATAGAAGATATTAAAAGTATACGGAAAAATAAAAGGATAACAACCCGAACCGAACCGTGGCTGTTTCGTGGAATTCCAAAGATTAGATAAGTACCCTTTTTGGCCGTCCGCATGGTAATGTCTGGTAAAAGGCAAGACATTAGTTCTGTTACGCCGAGCCGGGTACTGCAGGAATAAGCAAGGGAAATAAAATAACATACCTCAATATTTTAACTATCTACTTCCACACATCATTACATTAAATTAAATTGATGTTAGTCTGGGCTTAGTGATCTCTTTAAAGAGTTTGCTACGTAATTGTGAATGAATGGATACCTCACTAACTCGACAAAGAGTAAATTCTCCCTAGGTATTACTTATAGCGAGGCAACTAGGTATTGAATGTTCTCCTTCTGTCTAAACCCAGTTGGAGCTGAATAATGCCAAGCTGCATGGTGTGCATAGATATTGCATATGCAAGATTACCAAACCGGAAAGAGGAAAAGACTTTTGGTGTGAGCCTCTGTAGATACCCAAAAATCCTATATAATGTAATAGGTTTACTTAGTAGATAACATATCTACTCTCTCCATTTAGATACAGGCCAACCAGACTAGCCATCTAGCATCACATATCTTTGCACATTGGAGAGCAAAGAAACCTTTAACTCAAACATAGATTCTTCACTCGCCTGGACTATTACCATACGTTGGGTATTTACTCTACATACAGGATAACTCAACCAGACTAGGATAACTCCTCTATTGAGGCGTCTATAGCTATATTTTTTCCTGTATTCAACCCTGTCCAAGTTTCAGCTAGCCCGGTTGGCAAGTTAAGCCAAGTGTATAAACGTGGTGTTTGTTTTGGGAGCGATCGATCAACCCAGGAACATAATTGTCGTAAAGAATATGCAAGGGGTCATCCTTCACGGGTTTCTGTGCAGAGACTTCGTCTCGCCAAAGAAGCGATAGAGTAGTACTTTCCTCGTTCCCCACACCCGCGGGAGATCTGAGATCGATGTCGACACAGCATGTCACAAATGTGGGGGGAAATAAGGCTTAGAGTGGGACCAGGGAAAGATTGTCATTCACAGGGCCGTAACGCCCGTCGAACTTGTATTCGTATTGTTTCTCTTCTCCCCGCCAATTACACAAGACCCAGGTATATCAGGCCCCAAAGAAAAAGAAACAAACAACAACCCGCAAATCATCACCGACATTGTGCTATATTACAGAGACATGAAACCAAACCCGAACAAAAAAGAATCGGATGTAAAAAAGACCAGTTAAAAGATGAAGTACCCAACCCAACCCTACCGGATAAGATCGTAACGATTATTTGGTGAACAATCGTGAACCCGATAAAACATAAGAACGCGAAGTAGTAGACACCGTTTGCCATCAAACCCCATTCCCATGAATGCCAAATTTTAACGAAACATGAGCAGCATTTGATGTGTTGCGAGAAAGGAGAGTTGTAGACTTTTTTTTGGCTGATAGGTTGAATCGGAAAAGAAGTTTACAACTCTTGGGAAGCACCCTTTCCAGCCTTGGCCGTCTTCTTGGGCAGAAGGTTCTGGTGGATGTTTGGAAGAACACCACCCTGGGCGATAGTAACGTGTCCAAGAAGCTTGTTCAACTCCTATAGTTTATTGAATTAGTTTAAGGCCCCCACTTTGAGTCGAAATGGGAAAACAAACTTCGTCGTTCCGGATTGCCAACTGCAAGTGACGTGGGATGATACGGGTCTTCTTGTTGTCACGAGCAGCATTCCCGGCCAACTCGAGGATTTCAGCAGCAAGGTACTCAAGAACAGCGGCGAGGTAAACTGGAGCACCGGCTCCGACACGCTTAGCGTAGTTTCCTTTCCTCAAAAGGCGGTGAACACGGCCGACAGGGAAAGCGAGACCGGCTTTTGCGGAACGGCTATAAAAATATCACCCCCCAGAAATCAGTGAATGGTTCCAAAAGTTAGGTCGAAATCAGAAGGAGAAATTGGAATGGGTGATAGATCTGAATGACTCCAGAATTCACCCGACTCAGAATTATCGAAGCTTCTAGTCCAAAAGCTAGACTTCAGAAGTTGAGAAAGTGGGGTAAAAAGGCTGGAAAGTCAGTACGAACCTCTGGGAAGTCTTGCCACTGCTAGCCTTGCCGCCTGCAGATTTTCCTCCAGAAGACATTATTGAATGTAGAGTGTATGGTTTAAAAAGCGAAAACGCGTGAGTTGAGTTGAGTTGAGTTGCGTTGGGTTGGGTGAGTGAATTACGTTAGGACGTTGAGGCAGCGGTGTTGATAGAATCGATGGTTGAAAGGAGAAGATGAAAGCAGAGCGAAAGTTGGGGGGAACGTTGGATTTATAGGTTGAGACAGGCGATTTTACATCACGTCGCTGCTTGGTGTGCGTTTATCTAATATGGCCGGTATCGAAAGTACGGTGCGCGGCTAGAAGGATTGGGCGCACTATTCCCAAGCGAGGCAGGGCTAATTCTCGGCACTAAACATGCACGGCGCAGAGAAAAAAGTTGGGTTAGGGGAGCTTGTTGAGCTGCATCCCGAGAGTGCATCCCTTCACACAGAAACATGCAAACAAACAGAACCAGGGACACTCAGGCTCTATCATATTTATCGGTTTCGTCGCATAGAGAAACTGCAGACTGCAGAATCGCAAGTCGAGCGAAGGTAAGGAGGGCAGCTTGCCTTAAGTACTTGACACTGGTGGGCGTGCGAGGCAAGCCCCAAGGAATATTCAACCGGAAATGCTGGTTCCACCCCCGACAGCCAAAGTGCTGGCTGCAATATCCCAAAGAGGAGATATTCTGAATCCTGAGCTCGTACACATCGCGTCCCCCATTGCAACACGATGTTAGGACGTTGTGGACAAGAGCAACACTTCTAACCTGACCTGATAGGCCAAGGTGCCTGCTCGTCCGGTGCCCTCACATACGAAGAAAAAAAACTGCAAGTACGCATTGAGAAGATGAGAAAGAGACAGTTGGACGTGTCCTCATCCCAGCCACCATTGGAGTTTTGAGAGTTGTGCGGCACTGGTCTCAATAGATGCACTCACGAAAACTAACTTAGGAGGCAACCTCACATACCCCAGCCCCTGCATTCGACACACCAACACTAAAGTGGAAAGAAGCCATACTGAACCATTTTCCCCGTAGACGCTTAGTCACACAGGCCATCCCGGATTCTGTTGATTTGGTGCAATCGTTACCATAGTATAAGAACCCCGTCCCTCCCACGCGTCTCCTCTTTTTCCCTCTTCCCTCTCAACATTCGTCGCCAGAACCCCACGCCGTACCTTTCAACCACGCCAATATACAGCATTACTCAGGTCTAACAGTTCACACAAACCGAGTCTTTTTTTCGAAGTCAATCAAAAATGCCCCCGAAAGCTGCTGAGAAGAAGCCCTCTACTGGCGGAAAGGCCCCAGCTGGCAAGGCCCCAGCCTCTGATAAACCAAAGGTAAATAAAGCGAATTTTTTACCCAAGTGGCCAGGGGTTCCTTATTTTTTTCTTTTAATTTTTAAATTAATCAATCCCCCAAAAAAATTCCATTTTCTATTATTATTGAAAAAGTAAAAAAAAAAAAAAAATTATTGGATCAAAGCAAGCGACTTGTGATTTTCTTCTTCCCCCTTCTTCCCCTTCCGTTATTGTTTTGGCTTGTACTTACAGGTTAAGCAGGAGGCCGGAAAGAAAACTGCCGCTGCCCCGGGTGATAAGAAGAAGCGAACCAAGACCAGGAAGGAGACTTACTCCTCTTATATCTACAAGGGTACGATCCAATCCGACAGTTTTCGGCCGGTTTTCAGCTGGTTTGACTAACGCACTTAAAATTCAGTCCTCAAGCAGGTTCACCCCGACACTGGTATCTCTAACCGTGCTATGTCTATCTTGAACTCCTTCGTCAACGGTAGGTTTTCTGGGCCTCAAGACTACATCGAAGTTTCGTGCTGAGTCCGAAATAATAGATATTTTCGAACGTGTTGCCACCGAGGCCTCCAAGCTCGCTGCTTACAATAAGAAGTCCACCATCTCCTCCCGTGAGATCCAGACCTCCGTCCGACTTATTCTCCCCGGTGAACTTGCCAAGCATGCTGTCTCCGAAGGAACTAAGGCCGTCACCAAATACTCTTCTTCTACCAAGTGAACAGTTTGTCCTGCGTCGATTTTTTGAGGAGCACATGGCTATAGCGGCTACCGGCTGGGGTTCTACGTTTTTGATCTTAGTTTTTCGTTTGGGGGTCCTGAAATGAAGCAATGGCTCTTCCTGTTTTACTAGTTTCCTTTATGATCTCGGCTTTGGGTTGGGTTTTTATTTCGTTTCTCTGTTCATTATAATCATCCTTCTGTACGCAAACTTTGGTTACGAAGGGTCACGGAGGTGAAAGAGGTTGGGGGGAGTTGCGAGGCGTGAGTTGGGTTTTCTTTTTTACCGTCATTCGGGTAGAAAAATCCAAAAGGCTGCGCTTCTGTTTAATCATTTGCAATGATCCCTAGAAATATCATTTAGGTCGATGTAGCTGTCGTACTGGTGTGTTTGGTGATTAAGAGTTCCTATTGGAAATAGATGTGGATAAAAGCACTTATGAAATCCAACCTCATTATCTTTTTCCTGTGACTCATAAATTTAAGTTGAAGTATGATACAAAGCTTCATGTTGAACGTCCAATATGAACATCAAATGGCAGATATAGAGTATGGACTTCCCTACATTTGAACTCTTTGTTCTCAATAGACTGAGGTCGTATTTCCACTCTTTGTTCATGCCAAGATTTCCATGTTTTAGTGCTAAGCAAAGCAGCACGTGTATATCAGTCCAGTGACTTGGCGTCTGTTGGTCGCTGAGCGCGACGGTGCGTGCATAAAGCATTAGTCTGGTTAAAACATGGGGGCGCGAAGAGGGGTCATATCATATATGAGAGAAAAATTTACGTAATTCAACCTTCTGATTACCTATCTCGTTGAGGGTAATGGCACCGTGAATACCAATGCTACATGAACTCCTGACGATTGAAATTTAAGGTATTGTTTTACGGTCCATGTCTATACCCTGGTTCATGCCGATGCATATCTGTTTGTTTTGCAAGAAAAGCATCTTGGTATCAGTTACAATCAAAGACGCGCGAATGTGGATTCGTGTAGAAGTAAATTAATCTAATAATATAAGTACCATTAGCTATCGTACAGTAGTAAATCCAAATCACCACAAGTTCAGACTCATCCAAAAGAAACTATGGTATTGCCTAGTGTGGATACTGGGCTTCTAGTTAGGGAACCCAACTGGACATCCCGAGACAGAACCGGAAAGGTAATGCTAGCTGGCGCACAAACTTTAGCAAATGAACAACCATCTACCAAGATCTTGACATTAAACTTGGTAACACAATACACAGCAACCACACATGCATAGAATTTGTATGTACAAGGTCTTGGGTCACAGTACCCTTTTTCTCTGCATCTTCAATTGTAGACGTCCTGATACGTTCTTACATCTCATTTCCACCTGCAAGGTCAGAGCTATTCTCCGTTTGATTAACGAAAACCGTAGAGGAATATGAATCATCTTAATGTACTGGGAATTGTATTCGTTAAATATACAGCATCCGATCAATGAAATGAACTATAGCGATGTGAATCCAAAAGCTTCTATCCTAAAAAAAAAAAAAATAAGCCCTAAGAAACCTTAGCTAACGCATCATTAAAAGGGAAAAGTCTAAAAATATATATTATACCAGTCATCCGACAGACCAGTCACCAGGTGAAAAGCTCCGCCTTAGTCCCAATACCTCCTACCCCTCCCTGCTGACCGCCTGTCATCCAACCAATGGTTATTCCTCTTTCTTCCTCCCCTCCCACCGCCTTGACCTCCCCGCTCGTTTCCCCCGCTTTGACCGTGCCCACCATGATACCCATCATGTCCATGCCTCCCATGACTATCCATCTGCCCATCTCCATATCCACCTCGGTGTCCATCCCCGCGATGTCCATCACCACCACCATATCCGCCTCGATATCCATCCCCTCCATATCCACCCCTATTTCCGTCTCCCCCATATCCGCCCCGAAATCCGCTTGGGTGATGATGGTGATGGTGATGATGTTGATCCCCATCCCCATGGTTATGATGATGAAAATTCCGTTGATTCTGATAGTTCCGCTTCCACTCCATCTCCGACCTCAAAGACTCGTCCTCACTTTCAATCCTCAATAGCATCTTCTCCTCAACCTTTCCCCAAAAAGTAAACCCAGGCTCTACATCCTGCCATTTCGTGATAAACTTCGCATCCACTGGCTTCGAGCCCCGCTTGTGCCCAAGTACAATAATGGGTTTTGAGGACTCAGAGTGAAACTTTGCCTTTGGATCTACGGGCCGGATGAGTGCGGCCCAGATTCTGTCTTGCCAGCTCCCAATTCCAATGACCTCAAACTCGATCTGATTCCCTATACCGCCGACTTTGTTTAGCATTGCCTGTGACGCCCGACGATGGCAGATCATAATATTTGAAGCAAGGGTGCGGATATCTTCATCATTTGGAAGAGGAAAAGCTTCAAGAAGTTTGTTTGTGGTCTTTTGCGAAAGGAGGTATCCTGTGAAGAAGATCTGCTTCTTGATATGTAACGACGGCATTCCTGCCCCCCCTTCCTGGCGTAGATGGGTATTATGATCATTGATCAACTTCTGTATTTCTGCAACCTCTGTAACGGGATCAAGTGTGTGTGTTAATGCAGCCACTTGCACCACATCCACTGCCACTGGCCTTCTGCCTGCCTTGGTAATTCGTTCATTATACTCCCGAAAAAAATTCTCAAATGCATGAACATGCGCTATCCTATCCTCATATATCTTCAAATCCTCAGCATGCACATACGTATCCATAATCTTACCCAATAACATCGTCTTAAAGTCCTTCGTATTCTTGATATTCTCCCCCTCAGGCCCAACTTCGGGCTTTAAGCAGATCATATCGAATTCTAGTTTCTTTGCTGCTACCATTTGTTCTATAAGTCTAGAGAAACCTTTTACTGAGCGCCCCGTGAGGAGGATAGTGAGGGTGTCCTTCTGCGCCATGGATAGTTCCACAAGGCTGACTATTAGTTCGTTCCACCATCCTTCCCAAGCTCTTGCTTCTTCCTTCTCCACTCCTTCACCTGTGGCTGCTAACAGCCTTGAGTCATGCCACCAACCACCATGGACAAAGGCGTCGATATTTTGAAGTTGGCCTAGTGTTGTACTATTCCATAATTTCGGGTTCGGTAGTGGGCTGAGAAACAGAGTATTGTCGAAGTCGTAAACGTGAATCGACCTCACTGTAGTAGGTCACAGTTAGAAATCTTTTCACCCAAACTCCTTCACTAGGAAATTCTTGCGTCAACCTACCATCCGGTATGAACGGTAACTCCTTCCCATCCGTTACAGACCACTTCGACAAACTTGCCACAAGCCCCCCCAACGTCGGCGGCGGCACTGACAGCGATACTCCTCCCCCGTGTGTTACTGAATAAGCGGACATAACTTTGCGGAGAAGAAGTTTTTGTGTCGTTTGCATGTGGCGAAATCATATATGGTTGTCCTGAAGGCCTTCATGTAGCCAAGCCCGCTAGTCAATATTTTGTAAACAAATACAATGTTAAGCTTCTGGCGCCGGCATACGCGGCTCCGAGTCTCGATGTCTTTATATATATCAGTCCACAGGCCGAAGGCTTGTTAGGCATTAGGAGATATAGAGGACTGTGGTAAATAGCAGAAAGAAGTGGGTAATACCAATTTACTTGAGCCCAAGGGAAACAGATACACCAAAAATCTCGTGCCAGTACATATACCATATATAACAAAGCGAACCTACAGCAGTAGATGTATTCTTGGGAAGACCTGAACTGGCTCACTTCAAGTCAAGAAAACTGTTCATAAAGCCCTTATCTGCTATTGACCCCGAAACCATGCTGCAATAGTGTCAAATTAGAACATGGCGTATAAAAAAAAAAACCACACCGAATGGATCGAAGGCCTTGTCGCACTCAACAATATAAGACGGCATCACTGCGTTTTGCCATGGGCCCACAGGCTTGAATTTCAGCATCTTCACATGGTAAACCCCAGCAAACCAATCCGCAACTCTAGACTAGATAACGAAACTAACTAACTATAAGCATGAGCGTATGATCGATCTAGTTTAGATCGACAGTAAAATTCCACCTGTAAATTGTTAGCATTGCTTCACAAAATTGTAGAGAGGCCACCGTACTTATCCTCCAAAAGCCCCTTTGCTGTATCATCAAGCAATATTATGCGTCTATTATTGACATATGCAGTCTTGTCCATCATTTCCACCTTCAGGCTTGCCAACTGTTCTACTGGCCTTTCAAATAACTCACTCAGAGTCTCCACTGCCATCTCCAAATCCTTTTGGTTGTCCTCAAAAATATGGGTAAGATTGTTCCTCTCCAGATAGAATGCAAACGCGTAAGTCCATTTAAGTGTCTGGCGACATTGCTGGAGGACTTTTGATGCGGAGTCCAGATACTGAACCTCAATCCATGACATACCAGATTGGGACTGTAGTAGTGTCATTTTCTTCTCTGTCTTCAGATAAAGGTCCTTGTCTAGCTTCGCAGATTGTTCGTGATTCGCATAACGATTATAGTACTGCACACAACAGTTAGTCGTAAGGTTGAAAAAGAGCGTCATATCACATACATGGAGGTATCTTTCAAGAGACGCCCGTGATTTGGCCTGATGATCTCTAGCATCAACTCCAGCCTTCTCTTCGAAGCGGTTACAATTGTACCAGCTCGTGCCATGCTCACTCCAAGGCCCCATGCACACCCAGCAAAACTCATGCTTACACTTCCGACTGTGATATGTCAGTTTTGGTATAAACCGTGTATCGGTGAAGTGAACTCACCAGGTCATGTGGTTACATCCACCATTTTTCTCTATTGTAGCAAGACATTTCGGGCACTCCTTAGTATTTGCCGATATCCAGTTTGCCGTCTCCGAGTCATCTTCACACTTCTTAATCCACTTCTTCACAAGAGCGCATGGACAGGGCTGATGGTCGTTCAGCCCACAGCCAAAACAGAAATGGTGACCACACGAACACACCACGGTTGGTACAATGGTAGTTAATTGCTTTGGACCTATTGCACAATCTACCGCATATTCGCAGTTTGGGGCTGGACACCACCGTAGGTTGTCCTTGTCATCGACGTATGTTCGGTTCAGTAAAACCTGATAGCGGTCTGAAACTGATTTCGGTGCGAGAAGCTTGATAGCCTTCGAATCAACCAGGGTTGAACAACCCTCGCAGGGACATTGTATTCGACCGGATTCGCCCTCTTCCTTAATCTTCTGTTCTAGGTAGACGGTATAACATTCCACACAGTATCTGTGGTCACATCGTAGTGCAAATGTCTCCAAACCATTCTCGTCATTGCAGCAGATATCACACATAAAACCCTTCACCTTCTCGATTTTTAGCGTTCTTGCAGCGTTTGTGTCCAAGCCTGCTGCGCCTAATACTTCCTCTTGGCTGTTGAGGTATTGTTCGATTAAACGCTCCTTTTGCCACTTGAAATGCCGCATGAGGACTGCGCATTGCTCAGATGGTAAACCGAGGATGTTGGAAACCTCTTCAATTTGTTCCGCCTGAGCCTTTTGAATCTGACTGTCTGAGTATACACGAAATTCTACTTCATAGGATTTGCGTTGGGGTTTGTCATATTTTAAATATCGATCATCATCATACGTCTCGTCTTCAAATTCCGAGTCTTATGGTGCAGCATGTTAGCTTGAAATTCCAAATAGGTGGACACACCCTACCTGTTTCTTCTAAGCTCTCATCATTGAAGTCCTCATCCGACATAAAATCGTCGTCACTCATAGCTGTGGTTACCGAGGGTGTAGAAGGTATTGCTGTTGCCGGAGTTGAGACCTTCTTTTCCTGCCTCGCCTCTGGATCCGGCTCCGCTGCCTTCCTTTTTCTCGAGAAGTCTACCGTTGTGAAAACGGAGAGTCGCCGTTGCTTGGATGAAACCAAACAACGATGTGGAGGCGCACTGGTGGACGTGGCTCGGCACACTGTCTATGGGGGGTTGCGTATGGTGAAGAATATGTCGGTGTGGCCTTGGAGACAGAAGATTATTCTGTATAAGGTGGGGTGAATCAGACGAGGGATGAGATATGTGGAGAATGTTGGGATGCGGAGGCAGTTATGTAGGTTCACGGTAGCAAGTAAGCTAAAACATGAAAGATTGAGCTCAAGGGGGACAACACTAGATACTGCAGGTAATGTTGGTAAGACAGGCAAGAGGCAGGATCTCATAGTACAGCTCCGCTTAAGTAAATCGGCAAGCTGCGTTACGCACATATAAATACAGTGTGGGGCGGTGTTATTGCTAATTCTGAGCTCTTTCTTGGCAGATATCGGTCTTGGAAAGCAGTATACCACAGTAGCAACTAATAGGTTACTTCGTACTTTTTATTCATCCTCATAAATGGGTCATACAATGCCGGGGGTGACTGCGTTGGCTTTGGATCAATATGTATTTGCCGAATCAAACTGCATGCATCGATATATATATGCAAACGGTTGTACCCAGGAAGAACAAAATACCATCTGACCAGAACTGTCATGTTGCGTCCTGTAGCAGATAGAGTATTACAAAAGTAGTCTTAATCTCTAATTGGTAAAACAACTAGTCTACGCCGCTGTAAGTATGTAACCCGGATCCTTAAAAAACTATGAATAAAATGGGGAATTGACGTCTTTGTTCACTCATCCTCCCCCTCCCCATCCTCATCCTCATCCTCATCCTCATCCTCATCCTCATCCACGTCCTCATCCTCATCCACGTCCTCATCCTCATTCTCATCCTCATCCTCGTCCTCCGACGCGGCCTCAGCCAGCCATGTAATGAATGCATTCGTGGGTCTTCGAACATTGACTAAGTCATCACCATTGACTGACCTTTCATCTTGCCACCAGCAGTTAACTGCCTCTTCTTCGATAACGTCTATATCGTATAATTTTTGGACAGAATGCAGGAGGATCGTACCGCCTCTTCCCTTGATGGAGCATTCCTTTTGAACAAGAAGAAGGAAATCCACCTGGTCCTCCAGTCCATGGATCATCCTGTTCAAAAGAGGTCCCCATCTTCCCCAAAGCTGTCCACATGCTACAGTGGCAGTCTGTCTCTGTTCCATTAAGTCGTCTATACGCGCAACAAAAGCAGTCGCGGTTGCCCTGCGCACTTGGTGCCAGCTAGCATCACTAGCCATTCGTAGGCTGTTAAGTTCAAGACTTGCCACTTCCACAGGATGATTCTTCTCCAAAGCAGTACGAAGACTGATGACAGCTTCTTTATGCCAGGCGTCTTCTTCGCTCTCTTCGGACGCAGACGTAGCGAAACTACCGGACGCCCGCCTTCTTTTCTGCTTAATTGGTGCTGATTCCTCATCAGAAGTAAGTGTTGACATCGAGGAATCTTGAAGCTCTAAACCTTCCAAAGACACAGCTGTAAAAAATGTTAGATGCTTACGCTGCTGCCTGCCTCAAGAGATTCTTACTTGGCCCCAGTGAATCAACAACCTTCACGAAATCTTCATCTTCAGATTCGGAATCCAGATACAAGAAACCCTTGCCTCCTGAGCCAACAACTGCCTCATCTGCAGTATCTTCATCCTCCTCCTGACTAGTGTCCTCTTCATATTCTTCGCCAGAGCCATCTCCGTCGTGCTCAGACGGCCGCAGCCGTTTGCGGGCGGTCAGTCGTCTATGCCCCGTTACTGTAGTTCCCAAAGCTAATCTCACTCCATATGAAACAACAGCTGTATCTTCCACTGTGGACCCGATTCCAAGGACAGCCTTATCCGCAATGATAGAGTTTCTGACCACACACCCATCTTCCACCACAACTGAATCCCAGATGTATGCACCTTCAATCACCACGTTTTTGCCGATATTACAATCCCTCCCAATTACGCTGCCGCCAACAACACTTCCCTCCCCAATGCTGGTCCCACCACCGATTATAGTTCTTGGCTTGACAACACAGTCTCTTCCAAGTACAACGTTATCTCCCTTGTAGATATTACCCCTCTGGTATTGATACTTCTGGCCAGAGAAAACGGCATTTTCTGGATTGATGTGCTTTGACCATTTTTGAATGATGTCCTTACTTACTGCATCATATGTGCGTAAACTCCTAACTCGCGCAGCATAGTTATCCTTGGCTACGTGGCAATGTATAGTTTTTCCGTAGAGCTCGTAATCTTGGAGAATACCATGGACAAAATGGCGGCGTATGTGCTGATAATCAAAATTTTCAGTGAACAAAGCCGGGACGTCAGGTGAACAGATGTCTATAGAGCAGTCGATTAAGTCTCCCCGAATTTCAATCTGTGGATGTCTCTTAAAGAGCTCAGGGGGCATGGATATCTGTTTCTTCCTGTCATGACGGACCATCTCTTCATAGTAAACACATCTGTCTGTTTTAGGATCGATACAAAAAACTCCCAATTCAGCCTGGCATCTACAAAGTAAGGTTAGAGAAGGCGCGGCATATCTGGGCTAGGTTATATTACTTTGTTCTGTGATTGATACTGGCTTGCCGGAGAATCATAGTCATGATTGCATTTTTGTCTGCTTGCCGTCGTTGTCTGTGCTGTTGCAAAATCGGATGCAACTCTAGGGTGCTAACAACATCTCCACTGACAAGAAGGAAATCTGATGTAATAAGCTGCTTCGCATCGAGGTCTCTCATTGCGTCTCCTACTGAAGAACTATTGGGTGAAAATATCACCCGTAGCTTTTTAAATCCTGAGTGCGGAGAAGTCCATTTCGAGTTCCTGAAGAGAAGATTAGCATGGTACCGATTAATTCCGGAGGTGAATATTACTTGATATATTCGTCGATTTGGTCTGCATGAGCAGAGCAGAAGACGTAAACATCCTCGACTCCAGCCGTAGCAAGAAACTCGAAGGTGTATTCGATTAGCCGCACATTTGCCAGTGGTAATAGACACTATTCCCTCATTAGAACCACCTTCGGGGACATTACATTTCTCATCGTACCCGTGGTTTCTCAAGTGTAAGTGGTCTGAATCTGTTTTGGAATGAATCTGCTAGGACCTGTATGTAGGCGAAATCAGATGAACCATTGGAGAGCAGCAGTCTTGAGGGGCACTCACCACCGCTTGAAGAGTGACGTCCTGATCATCATCATTGCCCTTCTTTCCCCCAGACCCAACACCAGGCTTTTTGCTCATCTTTATCTAGGAGGGCGATTGCTAGAAAAGCTAGTAAAGAATGAAATGCAGCAACAGTTGTGTGACTACAAATAGAAGTAGCAACCGGAAACCAATAACTGCGTCGCTTTAACTTGAGTCATGCCCGCCCTAGTTTACTCCACTAAAAGTTTGACTGTTTATTCAGGCGATAATTTAATGATCTAGTGATAGTCTGGTTGGCACAACACCCTCCATAGATCTAGTGACAAACTTGCATGGCTGGCCGAGTTCAACTATCGGGGCAACCTACTTGAGATATGGGGCCGCTTATACTTATAATAAGAAAATCCAAACAGACTTAGAAACAAAAATGTGGCTATTATTCTATTATCATTTTACCGAAGCGAGGAATCGTCATATGATACTAGGGGTAGTGTAGTCTGGTTGGGGGTTATGGCAACCAGCCAATGAGCAATCATATCATGGAAGTTGCTGAGTCATAAGAACTCAACGAAGGCGAATCAAGCTCAATCACCAAAGGCAATCAACGACTTCGCGATGTTCTCTCATTCAGTGCTGAGTTCCCACCTCCATCTGGCTAACCAGCTCAATCCGGCCCACCATTCCCATCTGAACAGCCAAATACACTCCCATCCAAGCGACCAAGTATACCGATCGGTAAGACGTCGGCAAACAGAGGTTTCAAAAGCAAACAAAGCTGGGATAAAGAGATGTAGAAAAGTTTGTTGCTTGGATGGAGAATAATCAAGAGAAGGTATGGGGGAAGGCATAAGGATGTGAAAGAGGAGTTATATAAAGATGAAGATGATATGACAATCAAACGCATTCGTGAGAAATCCGCTTCTTCATCTTAATTCCCCCTTATTTTGAGTCTCTAGTGCCACAATTTGTGCAGACGTCCTCTATCACTTCCTCAAATTCAGCTCTTATCATAGACTTCTTGCTTGAACGGGGGCATGCTGGATTCGTTTGGGGTATGCGGAATACAGATAGGTATGCGGAATAGGTATGAAGAATGCTAGGCACGCAATGCTGGAATGGCCGTGTTGATTTGCCTCATGAGTCAGCAGATGCAAATGGTTTTGTCGCTACGGTAGACATATCAGCCATTGAATCACATTTTCGTCTCTATTTACCTGCGTAGCAGTTGCTTTAATTGATGACTACCCCTACCTACCTCTCCTACCCTATATAGACACTTTGTTTAGTTTGTGCCAACCAGACTAGCTACCTAAGTCCAACGCCGCATTAAAGCGATCTAGTCTAATTAAAATCATCCCCTACATTTACCCGTGCATTTGAAGTCTACTCATGCTGATAATTACAAGGGCCTAGCCCTGGTCTACATATCATTCTCGACATGCAGATACTTCCTCTCCTCTCTCCTCTCCTTCTCAGTCATTGGTGGAAGATCATAGTACAAGTTGGATCTAGCAGTAATGTCTATCAGCGCTATACGTGCATACAGGTTTGAGAAAATTTCACATACCGGTACTGCCTGGTGTAATGGAGGACCCATTGTTTGATATCATCTGGCTCAATTCCTAGATCCTTGAAAGTTTTGGCACTAGAATGAAACATTGGATTAACATCATCTAGATGTATGTTAAGTGCAGGAACTCACTTTGGATCAACCACTTGATCGATAAACTGTCGCTCAACCTCATCTGGAGAGATCATCGGCCACCAAATGAAGTCAAATGCCCTAGCAACGGCCTTGAAGACCGGCTTTGGAAGGTTTATGTGGCGACGCTTCTTGACAATTTCCTTATCCACAAGGTTGGCAATCTCCTTCATAGAGTACTCCTTTGGTCCGTAAAACTCGAACGTCTGTCCGGCAGTCGAGTCATTGTACATCAAGGCTTCCAAGCCTTTTGCAACATCAAAAACCTGCAAGTAGGGTAAGATCCGATACGGAATGGGACTTTCAAGTGGGACCTACGTGAACAGGGCGGAATCGCTCTTGCATATTATTAGCGATAAGGAGGTTTTTGACAGTACCAAGCTTGGTAAGGAGGTTGTCCTCATCACCATATATTGGAGATGGCCGAACAATCGTTGTCTCTGGGAATATGGTGCGTGCAACCTCTTCACCTTGTGCCTATCCTCAGCTTCAGCCTTTAGCGCTCTCGGAAAAAGTTGGATGACAGTTCTGACCTTGGTCGCATAGAATTGTGAGGGAGATTTCCTGTCAGCATTGAACGAAGATACATGAATGTATCTGTCAATGTCGTATTTGGCAACTGCCTCTGCAATCCTCTCAGTACCCTCAACGTGCACATCCTCATAAGAAAAGTTCCTAGGGTGTCCTGTCAGTCTTCATCTCATGAAGGCGAACGCCAATGTTCGTACTTGGTGGTGTATTGCCGCCCAATCAAGTTGTAGACGACATCGGAGTGTCGCACACTCTCCTCGATGGATTGAGTATTCCGGAGGTCAAATTCCTGGCATTGATGTTATTATATGTCCCCTCTACCCCTCCTGACGTATGTGGTACCATAAAGTGAACTCTTCCCAAATCTCCAGTAACTTTCAAGTGGCGCTTCGCCATCTCCTCCCTGAATGGAATAATGACCTGACATCCCTTCCGCGCTGAATCACCTAATAAGCCTTTTATCTCCCCAAATGTTGCTTTGGTGTTATTTACCGAGCTTGGACACAATGTATCGACCCAAAAAGCCAGTCGCACCAAAGATGGTCACCGTATGTCCTTATTTCGGCTGTAAGCTAGGCTGGGGTACATATATCTTTGGAGATTGAAGACAAACCTCCGATAGAGGATCTAAGTTGCTGAGTTAGTACGGGCAGGCTTAGATGGGGCCGGAGAAGAACATACCTTCCGCCATTTGGATTACGAATGATTTGCTTCCCTAGATTAACCATAAGCCCGGACACCCCAATATAGCAATTGAGAATCATTACCAGTCCTCGTTATAGTGATGTCGTGAACGAAGCGAGCGGGTACTGGAGTGGTAGCGAGTGCAGGTGGCGCACGAGCGAACAGGCTTTTGGGAAGAGCCGTGGAGCAACACCTCTGCATGGTGATGGCTATTGTTCAATTTAATGAGTGGAGAGGGAGGCGTCGGGTTGCAATTGAGCTTTGGGGTATGAAATCTATCCCACTTCGGTTACTAAGCCACCGTGGGCAGGATTACTAAGGCGCGGGAACTTTCGTAATAGGTCCCCCAATTCACCTTCATTGTGGCCCACGTAACTCCACCTATCTCACAGCACACCATAACAGCATAACATGGAGCTTGATAAAATTCCGATACCTACATTCCTGGCCCAGCAACGGGATGAAGTTGCCCCACCAGAGCTCCAGCCTCTCTTCCTAGACTTCGAGGAATTCTGGGAACGAAAACTGTGGCATCAACTCACTGAGGCTCTCCTCCAATTCTATAACAACCCAGCCAGTGGGCCGCAACGAATTCCAATATATAAAAATTTCGTGCTCTCATTCGCAGCAAAGATCAACCAGCTCAAGCTTGTTAGTCTAGGACTAGCAGCAGCATCTCAGTGTAAAGGTAGATTGCACCCCATCCGTCATAAGCGGTACACTCAAGCTGACCGAGTATTCATAGACTATCAAGAAGCTTTGGAGTTTATGACAGATGTCGCGGCGAAGGTCAATCAGCCCGCTTCACGAGATGCCTACGTCTATGCAACAGTGGAGACTGCACGAATCAAGCTTTACCTTGGAGATTTGGAGGGTGCTAGAAAGGCGCTAGATGAGGCAGAGAAAATATTGGACCGGTTTGACTCGGTAGAGCCTGTGGTTAACGCCTCTTTCTATCGTGTCAACGCCGATTATTATCATGTAAAGAACTTCTCCTATTACCCTACTCTATGTCAGGAATCGTGGAAACAGCTTCTAATTACTGCCAATATTTAGACCAAACAAGAGTTCGCATCATATTACAAAAACGCCCTCTTATACCTAGCCTGTATAAACATCGCCGACCTCACCCCAGCCGAGCAGCAGGAGCAAGCTTTTAACCTCAGCATTGCTGCCCTTCTTGGAGATAGCATTTATAACTTCGGGGAATTATTGCTCCATCCGATACTCGACAGCCTAAAAGGGACTGACCACGACTGGCTAAGAGAACTCCTCTTCGCATTCAACGCTGGAGACCTCAACAAGTTCAACGCACTTGTAGTACATTTCCCCAAACAGCCAGTCTTAGAGAAACAAACCTCTTTCCTCCGAGAGAAGATTATATTGAGTGCATTAACCGAAGCTGTATTCAGAAGGCCACCACATGATAGAGCTATGAGCTTTCAAACTATCCTGCAAGAGACGAGGGTGTTCCCGGAGGAGGTGGAGTATATGCTCATGAAGGCATTGAGCTTGGGATTAATTAGGGGCTCAATTGATCAGGTTGCGGAAGTAGCGAGGATTTCGTGGGTACAGCCAAAGGTTCTCGACAGGAATCAGGTGGAGAGCATGAGGCGGAACTTGCAGGAATGGGACACAAGTGTCAACAAGCTTGGACTGTGGATGGAGAGCAAATTGGAGATTCCAGAAGTGTAGTGTAGACAATACTTTCACGGTTTAAAGGCACATCCCTGGATACATGAGGCCTCCAATATCCGGAAATTGTCTCGAATTGCTTCGCTTAGAATGATCACCCATAAGTATATAGGCCAGCGAGCACTGAAATATATAAGTGTACAGGTCCTGCTGTGGTACTTTTGCTCAACTATCGCCTATCGACAAATTCACGAAGGTCAGAATCTTCTAGTACCACTTCCCCATTCATCACTGTCGCTGCTTTGGTTGCTGTGGGTGACCGCACGACCTGCCTCGGCTTTTCTAATACAGCCTCGTTTAAACTCACGACCTTTTTCTTTAGTTCATCTAGGGTTTCTGGTTCCGTAATTGCGACATCCTCGACATCTTGTTTAAGGAGGGCGTCTGACATCCTATTTGTTCGTGATTGGATGAGGATGGTTGTAGGTCCTTCGAACCGAAGAAATTCCTAGAGGGCAAAGAGAAATTAGAATGTGAACAATGTAACTGTATGGGACATCTGTACCCTATCACCCCAGATAGTTCGCCTCGACCACACCCGCAACATCCATACAAGTTTTGAAATGGCTTTCCATGTATCAGTCTGGGCCATATTTCTGAAGAACTCTTGACCAAGATTGATTCGTGGAAGATGATACTCGAATCTGGGTACTTGTAGGCGGAAGCTGTTGGAAGGGATTCTGTATAATTGAGGCAATAATGGGGTGTTTTTTGAATATGCGAGAAGATTGTTAGGGTTAATGATAAACTCTTCACCGGCCTCTAGGACTACTTGAACGACTTGCCCTTTTCCGACCAATGCGACAAGGCCCCTTCCCGAGAGTTCGGAGCTACCCCAGTGAGACAAACTCTTCCTTCAACCATTAGCCATTTTGACTTCGAGAAACCTAAAAAAGTATGCCCTAGGGTAACCATACCAGCTTCCGATTTACTTTGGGCTTCACATGTATTGAGTGCCCACACCAGGCTAATAGTGCCTTCCTTTGAACCACCATCCAGTCTACAGTACCTTCCAGCCTAACAACGACGAAAGAGGTGTACGGTGTATTGGTAGAAACAAGACATGTCAGGGGAGTCGTAGAAATTATCTGCTCAACACATGTGTGCCATATTAACATATAGATTCCCACCATCTGATGGAATGGAGACCATACCTTCTGATACAGGAATGGTATTCCTAGAGCAGCTCGTCGTAAAGGCTCTAGCATGTGCAGTGTCGACACGGCATTTTCAATTTTTCCATTCACACCGAGGAGCGTTCCTCGCTGGGAATAGAGAGTTGCAGAGGATGGTAAGGAAACTGAAAGTAGAGAGTAGGGTGCACCTAATGCTTCGAATTGTACACCTGGGAATGGAACAATCAATTTATTAACCTCACCAAAAAAGAGAGTACCAGGTACCTTGAGGAAATGGACCGATTCCACTAAGCTTAGGAATTGCTCGGGTTTGGTTAGTAAGGTCTGTCAGGGGATGTATGGTCGTTGTAGATGGAGCGGCCGAGACATGGACAGGTCGATAAGCTGGAGCCGGAATCGATGGAATGGAGCACTGGAGGGCCCTTGTGAGGGACGCTCCTATGCGGTGCTTTGAAGCCATCAGTATTGAGTATTTCAGTGATTGATCCACTAGACAGACGACGAAGGTCTTGTGAGGCCTTTCAAACCAATGAGAGACAACAATGCCGGAGTTTCGAGTGGATTAGAAAGAGAGAGACTCTAGTTCAGTATTGTCATCCCTAAGTATGCGGCTCTGCAGTCGTCATTCATAGTCTTGGCGGTTTTCGACTAAAAGAAACTTCACTATTTTTTAGTCTGGTTGGCACGTAATTTTTACCCTCAGTAACCAGACTAACCCTCAGTAATGACTAAAGTGTTCGGAATTGGCAGTTCCCGCTTTGCAGTCTGGCACAGTGGTCATGCAACCAGACTACACAGTAGCTGCATCTTTGTCAACCACATGGCAAGGGTTGTGGCATGAGACTAGGTTGATGGCCCACTCGCTAGCAATTTGCCTTCAAAGGGTCCATACCTTGCATCAAAAACAGTATTGAAAAATGGCAAGACTTCCCCTTTGGCGACCCTATACATGCTCTCGAATGCATAATACCTGACTCGT
This sequence comes from Terfezia boudieri ATCC MYA-4762, assembly GCA_003788615.2. Lineage (NCBI taxonomy): Eukaryota > Fungi > Ascomycota > Pezizomycetes > Pezizales > Pezizaceae > Terfezia > Terfezia boudieri. The sequence goes on along the minus strand of ML121527.1, from coordinate 717,428 downwards.
GCGTCTTGATCAGAGAAACATGCGAGCACCAGTGGTACTACTTCTCCAAGAAATTGTGCGACTTCCTGCAGTCCTGTGAATAGTTAAAGTAACTCTCTCCACATACCGGCTCCAGGGCAGCAAGGCCCCATTCCTCGCATTGGGCTGATGCACGGAAATTAATATGCATATTCCTGTCAAAGTGATCGTTTCTAGCCAACTACATTAAACGTCCTTAAGTTAATGGCCCTTGCTCTCTATGACATCGATCCCGGGCTTGGCGCACGCAGGGCCTTAGGTTTTCTTGGGCAAAATATCTAAAGGGGCATCACGATGGTTGGGTGTTGGATATTGCATGCATTCGGGTGGGATACGAACGAAGCTGCTGCACGTGGGGTGAATGTCTTCTACAGAACATTCGACATGGCTTCTGCCAATGCACGCGGGGCCGAATCCCAAAATGTACTTCTGCATTAACACAATAACAATTGAAGTTTGTTATTTTTTTTTTATAACGCCGAGTGCTCGGCCTGAGATTGGACAATCATCCGTTTGGCCCGGACGCGAAACACCTAGACCAAAATCAAACTGTTGAACAGAGGGCTGCGGCATTGAAGATGTGTTGGTAACTTAGTACTACTGCCGTTTCCCGTGATGTTCTGAGGGTTCTCCCTGCTGCGCATAGTTTTTTAATTTAAAGTGCAGGTTGGTAGATGCAAACAACGGACCTTTCCCAGAACTCATGCGTATCTTCTAAACAAGTATGAGGTTATGTTATAACTTTAAATACATATGTATCCTCATCTCCCCCTACCCTATACCCCCCAACCACCACCCACAGCAACAATAACACCTACGACCTCCCCCCGCATCGTCCCCTTCATCACATCCTAGATCGCCTATACTGGAAAAAAATACAACACAAAGCTACAGAAAAATAAATAAAGGTAGTCTGGTTGGCACAAGCCCCTTGGTAGAGGGTTGCTTCTGAAATGCAACGGGCCAAAAATATTAATACCGTGGCCCCTAAAATTTACTCACTAGGCATTCCATTCCTTAAGATATTCTGCATTTCGGAGAGTTAATTTCCCCCATAAATACGCCCCAAACAACTAATTACTGATCGCCGGATCCCCGGTTACTAGACTTAAAAAATAGAATTTAAAAAAATGCAACAGAAATATACTGTACATACCGTCTTACCAAACTCCCCTTCAACCTTTCTATCCCTTACTTGCATCGACCACCCCAAATCCCTTACTCGAAGCACCCCGTCTTAACCTTCTGCACCTCCGGCATATCATAGCTAACCACCATCCTCGCATTCTTATAATAACTCTAGCTCAATCTTTTATCCAAACACGTCGTCTACGGATGCGCATGGTATCCCGCGTTGGAGGACCATGAGCCGGCGATGAGGCTGATGAGGTCCAGCCAGATACGGCTCCATCTGCTTGAGTAAGAGCCGTTAGTAGTTTTTCGCCGTACATGGGCCAGCAACACTCAGTAGCAATTTCTTCCCACCAAGCTTCGCAGCTACATACGCATCCAATTGCTTTCTACATTCCTGGAAGAGTAAGACGAAGTTCTACATCTCAGTTGCATTGGCGGGAGGAGCTAGGGGTCGGTGGGTAGTGTTGCTCGGTATCGGAGGCTAGGGAAGACTTCCCCGGTCTTGGGGGGCGCACGTCAGTGAAGGCTGATACAGGTTCTTGCGCTTAGCTGCGTACGTCGAAAACGGTGTGGAGTACGGACAGAGAACATGACAGAGATTTGCAGCAGGAATATCCTGTACCAAATGCTTACCGTAAATTGCTATCGAATATCGAATTCAGCCAGCAACAATCTAATGGTTTCTAAATCATTAGAAAATTGATACCCAATTTATTGGTGTAACAGACTACCTATGTTGACCCATTGAGCAAAATAGGTAATCGTCATGTGGTTGCCTGCCATTTACGGTAAGCTTATGTCACAGTTTGATTGTCAATGATCTTGGCAACGGTTAACCGATATTGATTCGTGATATCAGAGACGAGGATACATGCGAGTGAAGTATGTACGAGCTGATTGCACTGACGACGAGGATGAAAATGAGGGGCGTGGATGTGGATGTGATGAAGAGAAGGTCCCACTCGGGGAAAACAATGAAAACAATAGAGAGATTCGTACAAAAAATCCAAACTACCGGTACCTTTCTCAGCTCTCTTATAGGGCCATGGTAGCCAACTCGATCACTAGGTAATAATGTCACAGCCCACCAAGCCTTAGAGTTATTCACATGAATGTAGGAATCAATGTAGGGAATCACGGCATCACCAACAAACCTAAATATGCGGTAAGGCATACATAGAAACCTGGCATATACGATAATGAGGCAGAGGGAGAATTCCTATAAAAGGAACCTCGAATCCCCCACTTCACGCAACATCTTGCATCCTAGCGTAGTCTAATGAAATACGTGTCTCACGTGTCTCGTAGTCACTCCATCAGTCACAGTTCATATCATAGCCCTGCGCTCCACAGCCATAGCGCCGTTACAAGGCATATAGAAACGTGGCCTCTGCCTCATTTTGTAGCTGTCCAGTTGGGCACCACCATATCAACCAGCTTCAACCTCCTTTTACTCGGGCCTTGTGTTGTCTCTTCCGAGGAAAAGCCATATTTCAAGCGGCAGCCCCGCCAAGTTCTGATTTCATTTCTGTGCCTTTATAATCCCCTTCTGGCGGTAAAGCGGTAAAGACTACAATAAGGTTTATAGTAGTCATCCATTATTGTCAATATATAAAACGTGAGGACCAAGTCACGGCCAAGAGCTTCAGTTGCCCCGCTCGCCCTCGAGGAAGCTCGAAACAGAGCACCGGGCCATCAGGGACCCTGGTCATGTGAGTTGCTATGCTCGCAGTCGTTATCATTAGACCTGGGTGACTGGAATAGGGGATCACTCCAGTGTGAGAACCATTGGGTTGAAACGAGGAGGGAGAAATTGGTCCTTCATTCAGCTTGTACTCTCTGGTCTTTTGTATATGTATTGTACAGAAGCCAGGCCTTTTCCGGCATGAACCTAATTGTCCCCACTAATCCTCATAAAAACGCCGTGCTATAGTTCCCGTGAGAAATTCAAAACGGAAGAGACAACAAATTGTTAAGACATGTGAACCAATATCAACAATATCAAGAGAAAAGAAAGATTTAGACAACGTACTCCTCCCCTCCGTTCTCCCCTCCCCCAGTCAGGCCCTGGAGTGGGCACTTATCCGTACCCCCTTCATTGCCAACTGAGTATCAGCAATGCCTTATCTCCCCATAGCCCGCACATCCTCACAGCCCGTACTCATTTGCCCCTGTTCAACATCTCGGGTTCCACTACTAACGCCCTTCACCTCACCATGAGGCCCTTTTGAAACTGCTATCCTCGGAGGAGCCCTCACACCATCCATCATCCTCATGCTCCCAGGCTGCTGCTCCTCCTGTAATAACCGGCTATACCTCCCTCCCGCCAACTCCTCACCCGTCCTCAAGCCCTCTGGATCCCTCTGTCTCAAAAAATTCCTCACCCTCTCATCCTTATGTCCCAGCTCCCTCGCCTCCCTCCTCCGCCTCTCCATATCCCTACTAATCGCCGCATGCATCTTCTCTCTATCCGCAATATACAACTCCCCATTCTTCTGCGCATTAGTAATACTCAGCAAACTCCCCACACTAACCACGCAAAACAGAATACTTATAAACGTCGCATTACTCGTGAACACCGGTTGCTGCGGCTGCGTGTACTGCGCATGAGCCCTCCCATCCCGCCAGGCATGATACTTCTCCCAATCCTCCCATGTCGCATTATTGTGCGGGTCTGGTTGCTCTTCGTGGCCTTCTCTTGCTGACCAAGCCCCCCTCGTCCACCACTTATGCTGCGGCCCACTGGTAGCATGTCGATATACAGATACCCCTCTAGCACCAACCCCATGCCGACTCGCCGCTCCAGGAGCCCACCCAATCCCATACCGATCATAAGCCCTTCTCTTCACTGGATCTCCAAGAATCTCATTCGCCGCCACCACCAGCCTAAACCTATCATTCCTGACTTCATCCGAAACCCCATGTTTATGCTCCCCGGTGCAGAACCTATCTGGGTGATACAGCATACACAATTCATAATACCTCCGTTTCGAATATGCCTCCCCCTTGGCGCAATTGAATATCTGATATGGTGTAGGATTAAGATTCGACGGCCAAATGGGTGTGGGTTCCGGCGGGGTATCAATCGGGGTTGCATAGCTCCGGCGAAGTACCAGTGAGTTCTGCAACTGGTACTGTGCTCGACACCAGGCGCGGGAATAGCTCCCACCGCATTGTCGTAGGAATAGCTTATGCTGATGGTGCAGCATTGGTATCAGGGTTCTTCTGCTGGTTGCCGTCACTTGAGCTTATCTTAGTGCGAGAGATCTTAGTAAATGTGACACGAAACTTGGAACCTGGGAACAAATTAGATTGTTCTCGCTACATAAATTTTGTGAAACAAGCCTACTATATGATATTCACAGAAAAGCCTGCTGGCAAAACAGTACTATGAAAACGTCAAACATATTGTAGTCACGCGTTTGGTATGTACTTACGCTCACTTAGCGGTTGGGCAATTGCACATGGCTATGGAAGGATCATGACCTCTAAAACGATTGCAGGAACACTGGCCATTGCCGCATAGCAGCGAAAATTGTTGTTAGATTTAAACCCATAGCCTAACTTGTCCTACCAAGGAACCAGTAAGAAAGCCCAAACACTGTCAAATCATAATAAACATAATTGCATATCTCAGGGTAATAGGAATATTCCAAGCCCCAACAATGTTCGCAATGAAAAAACTATGAATAGCCTGGCACAATTAAGAAACAAGCCAAATAATAAAGGAGAAAGTACTACTGGTCATTCGGGTAATCCCCTGGTACACGGATATCTCTTGTCGAAGCATTTGACGGCCCAGACTTAAGTAACCCAGCCTGTTGATCTGGCACTCCGGTAATAGGGTCATACCCATAACTGGCCGTTGGCTTACGCGATGGAGGCCCCCTGCCAAGCGAAGAACGATGGCGGGCCTCATTCTCATGAAGCAACTGGGTCCAGTCAACAACACCAGGAGCGTCAGAGCCGTAGACAGCGGGATCAGGTTGGCCAGTCACTGGATCAACACCGTAGCTGGAAGTAGGCTTGCGAGATGGGACTTTGCGGGTTGATGAGTTCCTGCGGTTCATGAAGGCTTGTTCGTTCGTGCCATAATCATGACGAGTGGACATCTTCCGCTCAACCTCTGGTGAAACGTTAGCCATGACTGGCACAACATCTTCCTTCTTACTTTCCATAGCTTGCGTGTATGGGTGCTGCGTTGACGTTCATTAGCTTTAGCTTCGCCCAGGTAAGCGAACGAGTAACTTACTGTTTCATCATAGGAGAATGCAGAAGAAGACCTGCTATGATGACGAGGGTACGCTGGATTGTTCGGATTTGTAGAAACAAGGACGTAGCGATCATCTTCGCTGGATGAAGGCCGCCTTGCCTCTTCAATTCCACGGTCAAATCGAAAGTCACTGGGGAATCTACCCACTTCAGGGCGCTTGAGGGTATCCAAGGTGCTGGCTGTCTGGACGCTGTAGTTGCTAGCAGAATATGGAATCTCGTCGGCTTCGTCATTAGCTAGGAGAGCAGTGTCATCAATCTCCTCATGCTGCTCTTCAGTTGATGTGGGAAGATGGGAAGCAACAAAAGCAGCGCGGCCTGCGCCAGAGAGTTCTATCAACTTCTTGATATCTTCGTACCACTCCAGCATCTTGGCATGGTTCTCAGCACGGAATGTCCAGCTGTGGCGACTACACGAAGTAATCATTAGTATGTAGCAAGATGTGGAGAGGATGGTATATCCCTACGTATGCATGCCGCCTGTCTGACGGCCCTTTAAAACAAATTTGTGGGAGACAGCAGTGGGTTCACTGTGACTTCCCAGGGCACAGTCCGGGAGATAAAGAGACATGACAGGAGTGAGGTCATTCGTGCGATCTGCAGATTTGCTGTGTAATGTTAGTATCAATATTGTTCAATAGGATGGCTAGCACTATTAGGTGTCTTACAATTCGTGCAAGTGTGTTGATGAGAGCACATACCACCCAGAGGTGAATGACTTCAAATACTTGCTCCTCCTCTCTAATTCACCTTCTCGAACAACAGCTGTAGAAGTGTGGTGTAAACCAGGATAGTCAATGTCTTCGAAGCTGCGGAGGGGCACAGTGGGCTCTACAATACTCTGGTCCCTCTGAACAAAGTCTGCCCACTCTTGGTCCTGTGGGAGCTGTGCGCTTGTAACCTCAATCTTATCTGCAGCTCCAACGAGCTGTTGACCTTCACGTTTGATGATTTGAGAGTATGTAGAAAATGCTTTCTGAATCTCCCTTACCACTATTCCCTCGAGCTCTCGTCCACTTGCTTCCAAGTTGAGATATGCCTATATATATTTGTAAGCATTTCTTGCTCTCCTCACGTTCAACAAATGATGCTGACCTTGTGTAAGTAGTTTTCTTCGGCCAACTGGTGCCGTATCTGATTCTCCACGTGTAGCCTGACGATATATGGCTCGTTCTTCCCGGATGCATTGCTTGGGTCAACTTCCAGGGTCTGAATAGCCTCTTGAAGTTGTGCAATGGCCTTCTTAGTGGCTTCCTTCTCCTTCTCAACATTATTTTTGAAGTCACTAGACAGTGCCCTAATTTCCTTGATCTTGAGGTTAAGGTCGCCTCGGAGCCCAGTGAGTTGAGTGATGATTTCACTTTCTATACTTTTAGCATTTTCGGCTACAAGATAGGCTTCATTGTGAAAATCCCTGAGAAGTGCATTGGTTTCAAGAATGCCACCGGACTTCATGAAGACACCACTTGCTTCAGACTGGTTATTAATAGTTTGCGAGAGCCTGAGCAAATTTTTAGCTCGGGCTTCATTTGTGTTTTGTACTTCACGGAAGTATGTAATGTAGTCCTTGAGAAGGCGCCTCCATGCTAGATGAAATCTTATTAGAGCCCTTCCCGAGAAAGCATGATGAAAGAGCAAGCGGAAGAGCAAGCTTACCTTGGAAACGGTTTGCGAGGGTTTCCGTAGGATTGCTCGATGTTGGAATAGGACTGTACAGAAAAGAGTTATAGCTTTCTGCTCCAGGCTCAACAGTTGACTTGCGCTTCGCTGAATTCTTTTTCAATGTGGATTGTCGTGCAACATTTTCATCTGGCTGCGTATGCAACTGATGTTCGCTCCGGAGGTCTTCCGAGAATTTAGAACTCCCAACAGGTGGTACTGCCATCTTCTTGGAAAGTTCTGAGCAGTGTTATCTTAGGTGGAGAACACTACGGGATAAAAAATGTATAAATCTCAAAAGCCTTTGCCTTAAGAATGAATGAACAAGAGGTTTAGAACCCTTTGTTACGGACTTCAGATCTTCTTATGCAGGGAGAAGTGGGACAGCGAGCAAAGAAGCGGGGCCACTTTCAGACGGGGTTTCCTGCGAGCACTAAAAAGACCTGTTTGATACAAGACCTTGATTCTAGGGCCTTGTTCGACTAGTCTTGGCACCGGCTCGATGAGCAGCGCACTACACCCCAAGTGAAGAAGTCGCTCCAGAAAACGGCATAGCGATCCCCAAGAGAATTGGCCTAAATGCGGAATTGGCGGCGCCAATGCTCTGTCGCCCCGCTCCCTCTAACGTCACTTTTTAAAACCCTAGCTGCCCCCACGTTTGCGGGCTGGCGCTGCGCCGGTAAACAAGTGGTAAACATGCAGAGAAAGAGCTAATCAATACTTGGTGTACCCATAAACCCTCACTAAAAGTACTCAAATGAAATAACCCTATCTTGTGATAAGCCTCATTTGGTTGCCTACATGGTATGTTCTCCCACCCCTTACGAACCACCAAGTGAAAACAAATTCAAGGGCACAATTAACGATACCTTCTATTCATCATGTATTCTACTTAAAGAGCATTGACCACATTGCGCGAGCGCTTGAGAGCCCTCAATTTCTGGATGGCCTCATCGAGAGAAATGACCTCTCCTCTGGTCTGAGAAGCCTTGTCGTCCCTGTTCCTGATGTTCACTGCACGCTGATCACGCTCCTCGGCACCAACAACTGCATATAGAGTCAGCCCACACCCACAGCACTCCAATTCACGCACTTACCGATGATGAAGTTGTAGCTCTGTAATTGCCCTGTGCGGATCTTCTTGGCCATTGTATTCGAACCCAGATCGACATCGGCATGAAGCCCTTCAGCACGAAGAAGTTTTTGCACTTCACTTGCATAATCATTTGCTGCAACCATGACAGGAATCACCAGCACTTGTCGGGGAGATAGCCAGAAAGGCCTAGCGCGCGTTAGCAAATAGAAGAAGGCCATATAAGAAGATCATCCCCAATTCACCATTTGCCAGCAAAGTGCTCTGTGAGAATAGCAATAAATCTCTCCAAACTACCCAGTATTGCACGATGGATCATAACTGGTCTAGCGTAGTGAGAGTCTGGCTGTTCATTCTCGGCCGTTCTCGTTGCCGCTTCACCAGTGTTGTACTCAAGCTTGAATCGCTGGGGTAGTTGGAAATCTAATTGGATTGTAGCACATTGGTGATCCCGATTGAGTGCATCGTTGATTGTGATGTCGATCTTCAACAAATGTCAGCATGGTCGTGGGGTGGGTTGGGTTAACTTGGGAGCCAACCTTTGGTCCATAGAATGCACCATCACCTGGATTTAATTCCCATGAGCTGCCTCCAGCCGCAGCGAACTCTTCCAAAGCACTCTTCAATTGATTTTCGGCATTGTTCCAAGTCTCAATATCTCCGACATACTTTTCTGGCCTAGTGGAAAGCTTCAACTTAAATGTGAATCCAAGCATACCGTACACCTTCTTAAGGAAGTCAAAAAGCCCATGGATTTCTTCTTTAACTTGATCCGGTGTACAGAAAATATGGGTGTCGTCCTGCTGGAAACGCCGGACTCTGGTCAAACCAGTCAAGGCTCCAGAATATTCATTCCTATGAATAACACCGAAATCGGCAACGCGCCATGGCAACTCTCGGTAACTTCGCTCTCGGTGAGCAAACATCAGACAGTGTCCAGGGCAGTTCATAGGCTTGAGCCCAAATGTGTCCTTCTCAACATCAAAAGCAAACATGTTGTCCTTGTAGTTTTGCCAGTGGCCGGAGGTTTCCCAGAGCTTAGCGTTATACATATTTGGTGTAATAACTTCCTGGTAGTCACGAGCCCAATACTCTTCTCGGAGGAACTCGAGGAGGGTATTATAGATACGAGTACCGTGTGGCAAAAAAAAACAGCTCCCAGGACTCAGCTCGTGAAAAAAAAACAACTCTTGCTCCTATATACGATGTTAGTAGAGACCTCCGGGTCCTGTAAGAGCCCCCACTATACCTTTCCAATCTTCCTGTGATCGCGTTTGGCGGCCTCCTCTAAGAACTTATTGTGCTCCTCCAACTGCTTCTTATCTGGGAAACTGACGCCGTAAATTCGCTGAAGGGTATCATTGGCAGCATCACCAAGGAAATAAGACGAGGAATTCTAGGAGGCATTAGCATCCGAACTTACCTTAACTTGGGATGTTTCTGTTACCTTCATGACCTGGAAGGCCTTTATCTTGCCAGTGTGGGGAACATGTGGGCCTACGCACAAATCGATGAGTGGGCCACACCTATAGACAGTGGTGCTGGTGCCGTCATAAATCTTAGAGTTGATGAGGTGCTTCTTGTACTTGTTGTGTTCAAACATCTTCAGCAAATTCTCCTTTGAGACGACTAAGCGCTCGAATGGTTGCTTCTCCTTGATCGCCTTCTGTGCAATGGTCTCCAATGGCTTGTAATCGGCCAGCGTAACAACACTAGGCACTTGTCAGCGGCGGACCCTGAACCCTATAGAACTTGACCTACCCATCATTTTCCAAACCCATCTCGTAGAAGAAGCCATCGTCAGTAGGAGGGCCGAGACACAAGTGGCATCCGAATCGCCTCTCCGCAGCTTCTCCCAAGACGTGTGCACTAGAGTGCCAGAAGACACGCTTCCCTATGAATCCATTAGCGTTGTACATATCCGGGTCCATTACTACATACAACGTACCCTCAGTGTCTTCAAATTTAAGTAACTCCAAGCGACATGATGATTCTAACGGCCTCTCTAAATCCCACAACTGCCCATCAACTTTCGCGATCACAACGTTCTCTGCCAAGCCCTTCGAGATGCCCATTGCGATATTCATCGGGGAGGTCTCCCAGGATTTGCCGATCTTTGTAGCTCCATCTGGGAGGGTAATTGTAATTTCCTCGCGGGGTTTCGCTATAAGTTTCATCAGAACTGAGCGGAAACACACCAGGGGAAATTCATTGCTTACTAGCAACTTCTTTGTCATATTCTGCCTTCAATGACTTGAACAGCTGAATCCTGTGGGCAATGTATAGTGGAGGGGGTTCCAACTGCAAAGGTCAATTCTCGCAATTCAGAATAGTAATTTCATAACAGATGGAGAAATTATACCTCAATAGGTGTAGCATATGAGGCTGCCGCTCCTCCCTTCTTGTCCTTCTTAGCTTTTTCTTTCTTCGCTTGAGCTGCTGCAGTCTTTTCAAGGGCAATCTCCTTGACTTCATCTGTGATTCCCTCCATATTGTGGCTTAACCAAGGTGGATGACCGACTTAGGATGAGAAGGGAACTTAACGCCTTGTCCAGCTTCTGGTGGGGCACGCCAAGAGTTCGATAACGACAGGGTCCTACAACCCCGAGGGGTATCTGGTTGGGCGTAAGTAGTAGGCACAACACCCTCCACAGGCCAACCAGACTAGTATGTAAGTATGAGTATGCGCATGGGTATTCCCAATCATGGGGCGAACTAGGACAGGAAATCTTGGCGTCGAACTGAAGTTTTGTGAGCGATTCACTCTCTGCGAGAACCCGACATCCCGTTCACCACATCACCAATAGCACAATATGTCATCCAGAGGAGGATCACGAGGTGGCAACCGAGGCGGTTCTAGTAGTGGAGGCCGTGGTGGAGGTCGAGGTGGATTTTCATCCAGAGGTGCGGCGTGGCATCCATGAAGCAGTTTCGGGAGGATGCTGACGATGGCATCATGGGTTTGTTTTTAGGTGGGCGAGGTGGATTCCAGGCGTCAGGTCCTCCAGATACAGTCATTGGTATGCATATGTTTATCAATTGGGACAATCTCTGGCTAATTGACTTCAGAAATGGGGACTTTCGTCCACGGCGTCGAAGGGGACATCTTTTGTCAATCCATCAATCCCAAGGTCCCATATTTCAATGCACCTATTTTCTTGGAAAATAAGGTAAACCAGCCGACTCATGCAAGGGTGTGATTCAAACGCTGATTATCGGACAGACACCTGTTGGCAAGGTTGACGAGATCATGGGTCCATTGAACAACGTCTACTTCAGTGTCAAGCCCCAGGAGGGAATCAAGGCAGACTCATTTAAGGCTGGAGACAAGTTCTTTATTGCCACAGACAAACTGCTGCCAAAGGAGAAGTAGGCTGATGAAATGGCTGATGGTGGGATCCGGAGCAATGCTGATTATATATTGTACAGGTTCTTGCCAAAGGTCAAGGTTGTCGGGCCCAAGCCACCCAAGGTGACTAAGCCCGGTGGGCGTGGAGGTGGGCGTGGAGGTGCTCGTGGAGGTACCCGAGGAGGTAGGGGTGCCCCAAGAGGCCGTGGAGGGTTCACTCCCCGCGGTAGGGGTGGTGCACGGGGTGGTGGAGGATTTACTCCTCGGGGAGGCAGAGGTGGTGGCTTCGGTGGCCGTGGACGCGGCTAAAATTCCATCACACATACATTCTCGATCGCTTCACGCACATTACCATTTGCAGTTCGTACCCACGGAGTTTGGTGAGGAGGTGGTAAAATTCAGCGGAGCCATTGCCCTGCTTCTGTACAAATACGTGGACTTGTTTCGGTTGGTTCGGTTGTTTCTCTCTATGTTGGCTTCTCGTTAATTGTCATTTATGCGGTGCATTTCTGTACTATTTATTCGCAACTTGTTTCATAGAAAACAGTGAGCTGCACAACCAGACTACTGCTACAGCTACATGCAAGATGAATGGACTAGACTTTCACAGGAAGTCAAGGCATTGAAATCTGAAGATGAAGTTCCAGTGGAATACTGCATATGCAGCCTGGCATCCACTTTTAACATTCTTGGCATCGCCAGCCCAGTTTCAGCTTCTGGTCCAACAATCCAGCCCAATGACGATCTACGAGAAAATGAACCTCGACTCGTATATGTTCACTTGAACACCATTTCCACTTCCTCTCGCTTCTCCATCCTTTGATATCCCCATTATCAGCATACCCAGTCAGATTTCCGCGGTGTAGAATAATTTAAAAGATATCCAAGAAGCAACGAAGTCATGTCACGAAGATTCGTGTCGTCCACGACGAACGGTGCTGGAGTCATTCCACAACGTGCGATTGATCCTATCCGCCTTGCTATTGTCATTATTAATTGTCGGTTTATGATTTATTGAGGGTGTTTACTGATGTATGCCTTGCTACTTCGCAGAGAAGGTGCAAAAGACTGTAGAGCTAGAACAAGATGTTCGACCATTCTCCATGATACGGTATGGCCTACCGTCCCATTTGCCTGGGCCCATTATGATGTAACTGATGGGGATTGAGTCTGTAGACAGCTACACATGGCCGACTACATCACACAGTTGAATGGTAGTAGCCAACTCACTTTGCCGTTATTTGCCGTACTGTAGAACCTTGGTAGCTAATACAAGATGTACAGGCTTCTGTGGCATCATGTCCATATTTTCCTCCCTCCGCTACTGCCTCGGCCACCCTCAGGATCTCTCCTTCCTATGGCTAGCGATGGGCTTCATGCCATTCGGCCTGTTTTTCGACTTCATGGACGGCAAAGTTGCCCGGTGGAGGAAGAAATCCTCCCTAATGGGACAGGAACTTGATTCCCTTGCTGACCTGGTAAGCCACGCGGCTTCCTATATTCACAAAAAGAACTTCTCACTGACTTCCCGCAGATCTCATTCGGTATGGCTCCCGCGGCGGCCGCCTTCTCCATTGGCTTCCGCACTACCCTCGACACCATCATTCTCACCTTCTTCGTTCTCTGTGGTCTCTCCCGTCTCGCTAGATTCAATGTTACCGTTGCATCTCTCCCAAAAGACCAGACCGGGAAAAGCAGATATTTCGAAGGCACGCCAATCCCCACAACGCTGTCGTTGGTCAGCGTCATGGCATACTGGTGTAGTCAGGGCTGGTATCTAGATCAAATCCCACTAGGTGTATGGGGTCAGGGAACAATTGTGGAGTTCCATCCAGTAATATTCATGTTTGCGGCCCATGGATGTGCAATGATCTCGAAACGTCTCCACATACCGAAGTTGTAGACATCGGGCTCTACGAGGGGCAGTGCAGTCAGGCTAGTGTGGACAAGGCATATGACGGAACTGGAGCGGGGAGGGAAATATCCGTATCTCAAGTTTCTAACATCTTTTCATGACCATTTACGTGCCGGAAGAATAGGGCAGCCACTTAGTGAGTGGAATAATCTAACACTACTTCTGCGTTGTCTGACTGTATTCGGTGATGGTGAGATGTAAAGAACAAGCCAATGATGTGATGACAGATGGACTGGCTTCATCAGATCGATAGACTAACTTGAACATATACCTAATATCACCTCCCCTATATAATATATCTTAAAGCCTCATATCACCCCAAAATCTTTGTAATTATTATATCAAATTACCATTTTTCACCCCTATGATCCATACATGCCCACTTGAAACCCCAACCCCATAAGCAAGAGTAAACAGCAACTTCGAAAAGTTGGGAAAAAAAAAAAGATGGTCAAGGTATATATAGAGATGATAAACAACGAAATAGAAAAAACTGCTACTTCTAGTGACCAACCTTCAACTAGTAGGAAAACACAAAAAAATACAACACAGTAATAAAAAAGTCCTTGACAAAGTAAACAGTGTGTAATGATGGAGTACAGATACAGATACAGAATTATACAAACAATAGAAACCAATGCCCCTTCCGCGGCTAACTTGTTTTCTGCATCTGACATGTCTTACCCTTCTGACGAGAGGACCTGTGTGGGGTCGTAAGCATGCGTCACGGATCAGGGTTAACAGACCCATGGAGCAGACAGGACTTGGATAGGAAATCTCATGCAGTAAAGAGGAATAAAAGTCAAATGTCAATATAGTCAGCATATAGTAGAAAAAATTCCTTATATCAAAAACGTTCATCTCTTACAGGTGAGATTCATCATGAGCACACGGCCCCAACGAAGTCCCACCTAGAAACATCTCCTCCACCAAGCCGATATGTGACTTCACTTCGCCCCTCACAATAACAGCGTCCAGCCTAGAATAGAAAAAACCCTCGTATTGCAAGATGCTCCAGACCAATCCGAAATGTAGGGAGCAATTTAAAAAGACCCGAATCATACAGCTATGAAAGTGTAACCAAGAGAACCAGCAAAACAATCATGACCACCCGTTTGAGCCTCTAACCAGTTATGATAATGCCTGTGAGTGACAAGACGTTATCTGGTGCATTGGCTGTTTCCCAGAGAACTAATTTATGGTCTCGTCACATGCCGTCTGGATTGGTAACCTGAAACCATGGTTATTAGTTAACTGTGCTAGGGAGTAGTAATAGCTGCAGTTTCATTTAACACCAACCTTTAGTATCCTTCTCGAGTAGTCTTGATTATCAGCAATGCTACCATCGCTCATTCTTCGTTGTAGCATTACTGGATCCAGCCGTAAGTCAGTCTCCGGTTTCTTGTGGAATTCCCGAACGGCCAATGATCGCCTGTACTCTTCCTCCAGCTTTTTCCTCCTCTGTTTTCGGATGAAGAGGAAAGCCCCTACGCCAATAGCAATAGCAACCAGAACACCAACTACCGCACCGGCCGCTGCACCTGCTTTGTTTATCCCACTAGGCTCCGATTTCTTTGGCGAGGGCTCTAAGGTTGCGGTAGGAGTTTGTGAAACGGTGGCGGTTTCTAGACGCACGAGATAAACGTTAGCAATGAGCAGGTATAGAGACATGTGAAGTATCACTTACCCTGTTTGGTAACAGTACTAGTTGCTGCACTTGAGGATGATGAGGTGCTACTTGTAGTAGGGAGGGGTTTATTTGGGTCATATAGGCGGTCCTCGACGTCAGCGTCAGTTGGGTCGGTCAAGAAAATCGTGTAATCTCCGGAATTTGAACCGCCTATGAGCACGCTGTCAGTATATAGCCCCGTTTGATATCATCGCCAGGTATACACACATGGATCTTGGGGATATCCTGCACAATTAAGATTGCAAACATCATTGCTCACTTGATCAGACTCTGAAGGCAATGTATCTCCACAGTAACAGAAGAACTTTTTCGTAAGACCAGAGTATTTCTTCCCCAATCCTTTGCAAGTTTGTTGACATAGCCCTGAAGACTGCCACACCGCTTTCCCCGATGCAGATGTCAGGCCTCCCGCAGACTTGAAGCAACCAATGTAGGTATCTTTCAAAGTTTCTTTGTAATCCGGAGGGGCTTGATCAGCAGCATTGACTGTAGTGGAAAGAAAGACAATGGTTGCAGCCGCGAGAAGTAATGGCGCCGAGGACTTCATTATCGAGTAAAAAATATAATATAGGGTTGATCTGCTGCAAGGGTCTTGTTAATACGTATTCAAAAGCCCCATGATTAGATGAATCCTAAAAGGAAAAGAAATAGCTAACAACCTTGCAGATGGCTTTTCTGTGCAAAACAACTGGTGTTAATCTATTGAGATTTGCAGCGAAGGGACGCGGGTCAAAAACCCAGGCTTCACCGTCAACTGTCGTGCGGTTGCACTGAATTATTTGCGCCGTAATTTTTCTCGTCGCTCCCTAAACCCGTTGCGCTTGTGAGGAGCCGAAATGTTGTCGAAAGGGGCCGGCGTACACAAAAACTAAAGAGGGACTAAGTTCGCAAAGGTGACGAAGTAACTATAACGAACGTGAAATAATCGTTAAGCTGCTCGCAGTCCAAACGATCAGTAAGACGTTTTAGATATACCGGTCCCGTTGAGAGAGCGTTGGGTGGTCGGGGAAGAGACTGTGATTTTCTTGCGTTGAGGGGCGTTGGGGAGAGAGAAGGAACAGAACAAATTTGGACTGGTAAGAGCACCAACTTCGAAACAAAAAGCAACGAGCTTGGAGACGGAGCGGAGGGGCTTACGAAAGCAAGAAGGAAGCTGGGTTGCCTTGGGGGGGGGGGGGGGGGCGCGGGGGGGGGGGTGTGTGTGGTTGTTATGAGATGCGGTGGGGGGAGGAGGGGGGGGGGGGGCGAGGCGCTGCAAAAGGTGATCTCGAAGGCAATGATCTTAGAGGCCAGGAGAAAATCCCTAGAATCTTCAATGGACGACGGTACGACAGCCTTGACGGGGTCTAAAAAAGAACAAGCACAAAGGCCGCAGCGATACAGTAGGTATGTAAAGGGTATGAAGCACAGCTCACAACGGCGTTTTCTTCAATTGTCGGGGGTATTTCGCGAGAATTAAACTACAGGGTATCCGCACGCACACGTACACATACAGAGAAAGGGGAGAGACGAGCACCAGCAAAGGGCTATCGACTTCGCAGAGGTGCACTCTAAATCGCAGGGAGTCAAACCGACTACCTAAGTGAACACAGCGACAGTATGGGATAGAGTGCAAGAGGCCAAAGTCAGGAGTGGATGTCCAGGCTGCACAGCTCAGCGGACGCGGTAGCTGGGGCTGGGACCTTTCCAAAAGAATTGAGATTCGAAACGAAAGGGGTTACAGTACCGATAACTGGCGTACTAAACGAACGACCACAGCCACACCGGGTCTCGGTCGTGTTCATGACCAAGGGTAGCTACAAGGGAGTAGATCCAGGCACAATTCCAGTTGCAACAGACAAAGTATTTATCAGGCGTCAAATCCACGGGGCATTCACTTCCGCATCGTGGTTGACATTGGATGCTGCTACAACTCGGGGGTAATTTCAGTTTGTGATGGGCATTCTACATTCCAACTCCATAGGACAGGTTTTTCGAATTTCTCAACACAGAACAGCAGCAACACCTCACTTGCGATATTCTTAGGTCAAACATGCAGGTGATAATCCTAGGCTATGGAATGGCACTCCGGCTCGGAGGACTAGTCACAATATGGATGATTTAGCGAGTGTACAGAATACGTTCAGTTTTATATACTCTGTACTTTACAGTCTCACCTGAGAAGATACACGCCTCTTGTTCTCATGACCTCCACTGGATTTTCTTATTACGACTCGGGTGTCACAAAAACGGGAAATGGGCCTTGGCAGTTTGCTTATGCCCAGTTACCTAGGCTTGGCAACGTGGGAATTAATCCTCTTGATGGGGTAGCACCGCAATGCCGGCGGGGGGCTTGTGCCAACCAGACTACAAGAATCAACGATCTCTGTTCCTACTCAGCTCAAGTTATGGCGATTGAGGCTCTGGTCATGTGGTACTGACTTCTCTATCGACACGACTTTCACCCAGTTACCTTCATTCATAAAACCTATTGAAATAGGTTCAACAAGCTGCAAAGTTGAGGCGAATTCCAATAGCAGGAGATACCCTACAGCCCAGACCCCATGAAAAGGATGTTCTGGACGGCTTCCTTATACTATGCTGGATCTCAGATATCAAGACACGGTCGTATTCGCATCTTTTGCCTGAGCTAAGCATGATGCTGTGAATCAGAATTAGGTGGAGGGGACATAGGAGGACAATAAAAGATGTTGGAGTGAAACTACTCAGGAGGCCCTTGCCAAAACCTACAACTATACCGAATTCTGCCATGGCTCAAGATGTAGAGGATCTCACAGGCCCAACCGAGCACTACCCACAAACCGCCAAAGTGGGGATCCTAGGCGGCAATGGGAGGGAAGTATAAAAATGGCTGTCCAAGATTGAGAGGCACCAAAAGTACAGGCATGAAGGGAGTTCAGACTGATAGGTAGGTCAATTCGTGCTAAGAAGTTGTTTCTGGATATCTGTGAATGTTTTACATTTTCCTATGTTCTACATTCTCCTATGTTCTACCTTTGCCTATAGATGAGAATACAGGGCTAGGGAAGGAAGAGTAGGGGTTTGGGTTTCATACACTTACCTCCGCATTTGATTCTCCATACCAAATAGTTGAAGTGGTGGCACGTGTAAGTAAGTTTATTGAGGGTTTTACGTTCCCTGCCTTTGGTCTTACATTGGCGTGCGCTAATTATACTTCTCAAAGGATGCTCGGTCATCTATACGTCTATGCTTCAAGGTCACAAGATCCCCTCACAAAATTGCGAGCCACTCTTCGCTATTGAGGAGCATGCACAATGGAGGGCTTGCCCTATGCAATAAGTACAGAATCTGTTCAAAGGCGGGGCAAGATGCTCGATCCAGAGGAAGGGGCCTGAAGATATATATGTTGCGCCATCCACAACATGGGAGACCCAGTTTGTAACAGCGGGATTCAGAGTCATAAGTCTTTATTAGTGAATACCCGTTTATAAAACATGAATGGTAGGATAATATCACTCGGTCGTTTCAGAAAGAGAGGTCGTTGTCGATGACACCACTTCGCAAATGTGTATAATTCCTATCTCATGTAACGTAGGAGCGACATGAAGCTTCGGCATATTCCTGCTAAGTAATTGGGGTTTCTCCACAAAGATCAAATTGCCATTTGATTACTGTTTACGATCTCTATTGTAATATTACTAATCACTTACATACCCTGTACCCAGGCGGGGTTGCACATTAACCAACCTCCGAAACAAGAAGCTTGCTTTTTTTTAAACTATACCTGGAAGCCGATTCCACTGTTAAGTATGTTAAATGTTCCTGCAAGTAGAGTACTTGCAACAATTAACACCGTGGGATCTAAGAGTACTTCTGGACTACCGATATGAAGTGTGTTCAAACTTGCGACTGAGATACTTCACCAATTGGGGCAATTGAATGAATGAGAATCGGAAGTGCAATGGCTTGCCTGTTCGGAACTATGCTGGCCTCGATGCAAGAGATGTATCTGAGACATGTATCCTTAGTTCTTCGCCTCAGACTCCCAAATACGATAAAAACAAACGAACGTACTGCAGCCTAGAATGAAATTCACTTCGAGAAACCCGGACAAGAAGTAGGGGGCAAGTTCGACAAGTTATTAGGAGTAAGATTATCATTGGCGTTTCGTTAATCCTTCCATTACCATATCGTATGTATGCTAAATTCAAAAGCAAAAAAAGTAGAGTAAAGAATAAGTGCGTAACAAAGGCAGTGAGCAACAGTACCAGGAAGGATATATTTTCGTAATGCAAATAGAAATTTGGAAAGAACAGTCATTAATCCCATATAATGAAGTAGTCAAAAATAGACAAATGAATCAAAAGAAACTATCACTAAACGTCACATCACCAATTTGATTAAACAACAATTCAGGGGGACAATAATACCAAACGGATGAACAATTGAAGATCTATCCCCAAGAACTTAACGCGTATGAGTAAAGAAAGGAAATGGTCATCATATTTTACATTATCTTTCGTCATTCTTTTTGGCTGTAAATTCGAGTAGGTGCAATCTACTTCACAGGCTCTCCACCAATTTCGAGAACGCTTATCGCAGTCACTCGTCCACCATGGGGAATATTCATCCCAGGTGATCCAGGAGGGCCCATGTTGTCGAAAGTCAATCTCTTCCGTGCAGCATGAGTGAGTGGTGTTCTCACGGTGTTGGGTGGGAAGGCTGCCTGGGCTGGTGAAGGGGTTATGTTCACGAAATCGGCAAAATTGAACACTCCCTGGGGAGTTTGTGGAAGGACGGACGAAGGCAGGGTTGCATGTCTCGAGGGAGGAGTAGAGGGTGTAAAGGGCATAGTTTTTGGCATCGTATCCAGAGGTGATGGAGATGCCGATAGGAATATGACAATCTCACCATCCTCTCCAGTTTGCCTCCCAACAACCGGTTCAGCAAACTGTGGAGGGGGCGTTTGCGGTGGGCTGGAATTAAATTCCATGTTGTATTTTATATACTGATCTCGGAGCAGAGGATCCCGATAGAAATACCCTCGATGGCCGTCATGTGGTCCTAGGCCATATGCGGCTGGTGAAGAATTCATTCGGCGTGGGCTCTCCCTCCAAGACGTTACCGGCCGCCGGGGTAGTGGAGGATGAGGTAGCTGTGGATCTGAGGTGCTAGGTCTGGGACGTTTCCTCGGGGAAACACCCCTGGAAGTTTGGCCATATTCCGAAAACGAAGAAGTGCTACGTCCTCCATTCTCCCTGAGCCATTCCAAATCCACCTCCCCAAAATGTCCAGGAGGCTCGGAGTTTCGGTTTGCAGAGCGTTTTCGCTTCAGATCCTCTTCCACTCTTGGCTCAATGGTGTCAAGATCCAGCTTTTCCAGTCCATGCTTTGTCTTGTAGGTTGCCAATGCCAGTCGATGTTGCAGAACTCGGGCAATCTGCGTAGCTTTGTTAGAGGAATTCAAAATTGAATGATAAGGCATGGTACATAATGAGGGATTTGATGCTGCATACCCTAGAGACCTCGGCTCGGCGAAGCACTTTCTGAACTGCCTCCTGTTCACTCCATGCGGGCTCAGAATTGGCCATTGATCGCTTCTCCACAAGATCGGCCGACGTCAATGCAGTCCCTGACTACAACAACCCGATTTGATATTGAAAGCTCTGTACCTTGTTTGTTCACAATTTAAAGATGATAGCTATGGGTTTTGTATAGGAGTTGTTTGGGGGGAAACCAAGAGTAGCACAAACAGGATAAGAGTGTCAGAAATGCAGATAGCTGATATGCCTTCGAGGGGTGGGAGCTAGCAACAAAAGATCAGAGGCTCGATAGCTGCTTCGTTCGAGAGTGCAAAGGGCAGAAGGCAGGAGAATTCAAAAACGAAAGGAGGAGAAGAAGGCTGAGGCTCTCGCAGGGCTTCCTAAGTATAACGAAAAGTCTGGTGAGAAACAAGGTAGTCGGAGTTGTTCGAGACGGAATTGTTGGTTAGATTCGCAACTTTTCCCTTCACGGCCCCTAAGGCTGCACAGGTGGCTAGCGGCGCATGCATCGGTGTGATACAGGGTAGATTACTTAATACACGGAATCCAGGAAGGCCAATTAAAGCGATGCAAATATTCCCGCCAAGCAGCTCTTGCTCCCAATTCGAGGTGTACGTAACAATTGGACGCCAACACACCCCTGCTGCCGGCTCGATGCATTCACTCTTGGTCTCGTTTGGCCACCCAGGCTATCCTCGGGGTCATTTCATTGAATGCAAGGAGACCCATCATGAAACCCTTGCGTCTGCTGAGCTGACCTGCCTTTATCACGTGCACCAATGTGGAGGCCACTGATAAGTTTCTCTTGACGCAACTTTTGATGTATTCCTTTTCGCCCAGTAAACCTGAAGTTGAAATGTGAGGATAATGTACGTAGGAAATATCGCGAGAACATTAAAAGCGTAACCATAGCTCAGTGCAATTAACAAAGGAAACAGAAGATTGTCTGCATAAAGCAGAGTTAAGTAGATTCATCGAGACCCCCGAAAAAAAACATTATATCAAACTATATCAGTATCAGCTACAGCAACCAAAACAAATAGGTATGTATCACCATCAATAGCTGCAACAAGTTAGCACCCAATAAACCGCCAGCCGTCATCCAGTGTTATTTTCCGCACCCAAGACAAAAGAAAGAGATGTTCATAATATGGTAGCTAAATGAAAACGTAATCGAGACCACTGTACCAACTCCATGTGAATTGACTGTGAAAACACACAAACAGACACCATGTGACCCAATGTAAAAGCGGTGCAACAATAGGAGGGGAATTATGCCTAAGCCAAAACATCCAGATGCGGGAGGAAGTGGACAAACCAGCCGCGTTTGATTAGCTGATTAGTAGCTGAGTCTCAATTCGTAACCGCGGGGCTCGATGTGCTTAACATCGCCGTTGGTATTCCATTCTGGTGGTGAGGCGTCCTCCATTTCAATGACCTCAACCTTCATGTCTTGACCTTCCTTCATTTGTTGAATGACATCATCATCGACGAGAACGGTCAGCCCTTGAGCGTTTACCATAGTAGTTTGAAGGACGCTGATGGGGTCAATTCCACACTTTGCAGCAACTGCAGCAGTAAAGCATGCCTGGGTCCTCTGTGTGAGGTAAACAGCTCTATAGACAGTAGAGTTGATGGTTGGAGAGCCCGGGAGTGCGGGAAGAATATAAACACACATGCCTGAGAATTTTTATTAGTGATTGAGCATCTAGTTGAAGCAGCACAACACTTACAAGCTGGAGCTGGCTTGTGTTCCGAAGGTTGGTACGTAGGGTCAATTCCTATTGCCTCAATCCAACCAGGTAACATGCTAGCATCATTCTGAACCTGCTTGACCTTCACAGGAATCTCAGGATTGGTAGATGACCCAAGGCCAGGCTGCAACTGGTGATAGCCCCTCTCAACCCATTCTCGCTTCTCAGGTGAATAGTGTTCTCCTTGTGAGGTAGAGCTCGGGCTTGGAGAGATAAAGGAGGATGCTGTGGTCGCAACGCTTGATCGCCTCCTGGCCCAAATCTCTTCTGTTAAGTCTTGTGGTTCTCCAGACAACTGGATAGGGTGAAGATCCGGATCATCGAGATCAGTGCCTCTGAGATACAGCACACTCACAGGCCTGGTGCTAGTGAACATATCTTGCATTGTTTGTAGCTTCTCATTGGCTTCTTCTTCGGTGGTCTTGCCTCCGGCAACAGAGCTTGCTGAGGACATTGACCAGGTGCGCTTGTGCTTAAGAGCCTTCCCAGGTTTTGCGCCTTTGAGCAAATCATCATTATGCTTTTTCTTCCCGAATAGCTTCATCCCAGAACCCTCAGTTTGCTGAAGTTGTTGCCGAAGCTTCTCAATTGTCTTCTTGACGTGGAGTACATCGTTCGCAAGCTTGCGCTCTGCTCCGTGGTCTCTGAATAGCTTGACTTTGCAAAAACAAACCTCTGGGGTTTCTGAGGATGATCGTGGTGATCCGGAAGTCAACAGTTCTGTCTTTGCGCAAAGGCGTACAGGAATTCCCTTTACACCCTTCGAGTGACTAAAATCCGTAGAAAGAAAATTAAAACGAACAGATATTAAAGCATCAGTCTGTCCTGAAGTAGACGCCAACCAAGTAACCGCGAATCCATCGAAAGAGGCACTCTCAAGCTCTACCTTCACCTTTTTCTTCTCGTCTTCACTATTAGCAGAGTTCTCCACAAACTCGACCGCCTGTAGTCTGCCACCACGTTGATGGGCCTCATTGGTGCCCCTACCCTCCTTCCATAGCTGCCAACATTGAGCTGGTTTTGCTCGTTGGCCTTCGTCATGGAACGAAATTCGGATGTAAGTTCGGTACCGAGCATTGCTTCCTGATGAAGGTGGAGCTGTGTCAGCAATAGAAATGGTGTATGCTTGACCTTTATTTAAGTAGGTCACAGGAATCTCATCTGGGTGCTTAATCATTGCTGTTGGTGCATTGAGAGTCACATGGTATCGGAACCTAGTTAAACGAAAATTAGTACTGGACCCTAGAAGCTAAGAAGCTCGGATCGCGGGTGAACGTACTTTTCTGCAGACAATGGTGCATGCTCATGCTCGTACTTGTTTCCGTATATTGGCAACATTGGATGCATCTCCAACTCCCCACCCAATTCCATAGGGCTTCCAGTACCAGATGCTTGTCGATCAAATGCAGGCTCCACGTATTGCGGCTGCAAAGGTTGCGCAAATCCCAAATAAGGATGAAATTGGTGAGGCTGAATGGTTTGCGGGGCAAAGGTCAAGTCTGGGGCCGTTACTGGAGCCATGGTCATGCAGTTTGACATTGAGAGAGGGGTCCCAATGCTAATCCCCATGTTTGGGGTAGGCAGCTCATTCACATGGTTGCTGAAAACCGCATTTGGAGCTCCAGGTGTGGGGGTGTAATAGCCTGGGGGTTGATTTGCGAACGCAGCAAATGCTGATGAATTGGGATCCAACAGGGAAGGTGTGAATCTAAACGGCTCTCCAGGAGCCCTGGGAGTCGGGTCGAGATCTTCATGATACCTGGTAGTTCCACTAGTGCTTCCATACATCGTCAGATTGCTGTCCAAATTCCAGTGCATTGCAGAGGTAGAATCGGACCTTTGTTGATTCAATGGTGCCTCCGGAAGGTTGCCTGCGGTTACAGTGTTGGACACCTCCGAGGTGCCTGTAGTTGATCTGACATCTGGAAATGATTTCTTGAACTTCTCGAATAGTTCTTCTGATGGCCGTTGGGACGATTGTCTGTATATTCACAATGTTGTTAGTAATTGTCTCACTGCTTAACCGTGACCCGAAACTACCTCCATGAGTCCTGCATATTAATGTAAACCGGTTTTCGGGAATCCAGGAGACCAAACGAACATGTAACAAGCTGGCTGCAGAGATTTGAATTGGATTGGAATAGCAAGTTGCACTGGGTTGGGTAAAGCTACCTGTTGCGGAACATTCTCAGCGGGGCTGCAAGATTCGGACTATGTCGGTTTGTTTGTACGTTTTGCAGCAGGGCGCTGAAGAAACTTGCAGCTTTGGTCGCTTAGAATCAAGGTTCTTAAAAGCAGATGGGAGTGACAGGTAAGTTGTAAAATACTAGCAGAAGTTGATCTTCAACGAAAGTGTGAAGAGAGCAAGTTATGGATGGGACTTGCAAGATATGGACTTATCGAGGAGGGGAGATTGGCATGGGTATTGAGATGTGAGTTTTCTTTTTATCTTCTGGACAAGCTCTTACGTCTTTCCTGTGCCACAAAGCAAGGAATGATCATCGAGCGAACGTTCTGGTGACCGTGAACCTGAGCGTCAGTGATGCAGTTGCAATTGGTTAGAGCGAAATTCAAGCTGCAGTACAGTTGATGGTGTGTAGGGGCGGCGTGTGTCCCCGATATTTTTCTCTAACGGATGAGACGTAAAGTAGAGAATAGCATGGGATTGTATTTTGGGACGCGCAGGGGTGGCGGGTCGTCCGTCGGTTCCTACCCGCCTCAAGACATCGAACGTCTAGCCTGTGCAACAGCCTACTGTACCGTATCTCCTCCACGAGCACTTTGAGCCTGCAGGCCCCCACGGCCGCTATATTTTTTGTGGTCTAGCACCACCCGAGGGTGGTTTATGGTAGAAGCTACAGCCTCATGATAATAGGGGTGTCAACCTCTTAGTGCTGGATGCCCAACCATTCACGCCCCGGATCGATCTATATATGTGCCCGGGCACCCAGCACGATTCGACGCAATGGACTCCCGCCATGAGGACAGCATGAAACACAGGCCCATGCTCCGGCTCCATGCGGTCTGGCACACCCTCGGGCCATCAATTTCTAAAGTTTTCTGATATGGGCATTTGTCTTCATGCCCAGAGTCTGTCTGGGTGCCTCCCCGCTCTTTTCATTTGGCATTAGTTTGTGATACGGTGCAAACAGAACGTTTTTTGATCAGCACCGTTCGGAAATAAAGGTTAAGTCGCCTTGCGTCTGGAAGGCAGAAACAGCCTCAACAATAAGTGCACCTTGTGCTACAAAACTTGTCCTTAGCATGCTGTTGCGTAACTTTGCCAGAAGTTGATGATTTGAATATCGATATTCGGCAGCAGCTTCAGCATTAACTCTAGCATTTGCATATGGGAAAGTCCCGGACAACTGGAGTTTGAGTCTCAGTTGCCCTATCAAGTTCTGTAATTTCCTTTGTCCTTGTGTGTGGACAGTCGTGGAGCCTAACACCTTAGTTATCGTAGCGTTAATAAATCGCACTCAACCACCTGTAGCCCCAGAAAATGCAAAGATCGAGGCTCTTCATTATTGCCGACGGTAGCCCCCTGCAACTGGCGATTGTGGAATTTGCCTAGAATTCGATCTGCAAGTGGCCCCCCTTCCATTGGAGTAGAAAACCAAATCGAACCGCTACTGTTCAAAGTGCATTAGATGACGCAGCCCGTTCTAAACGAAATATGTATTGGCCCTTGCAACGAAATGCTTATGCCCTCTTATGCTGGCATGGATTGATCGGCGGGATTGTGATTATTATCTCTGTGTTCGTGTCAATCATCTTTTGGTGGTTATTGTTTTTTGCTGCAAGGCTTGAGCAGGAATATTCCGACGGCTAGTCGTCAAAGCAAGCAATCGGGACGCACCCTTAGGTCATTCTAGCGAAACGTTCTGAACACAAACTTAACTGATTCTTGAGCATATTTCATGTTAACATCCAGCCCTACCATACACTGGGCCCTGAATAACCGTTTGCATGCTACACACACATACATACACTGCTACTGCTATATGTACATACCCCAGTCTGTACGCAGCACGAAACAGTTCCCAACACAAACACCCTCGATCGGGCATTCCCTTAACACGGAATCCTATGTATATCACTACGTCACAATAACGTCGTCTCTCAGCGTGCTTGGCAGTCACTTGGCGGTACACACGGTCTGCAAGATGACGCAAGCGAGAGTCATTACTAGTCTGGTTGGGTGTTGTGCCAACCAGACTAAGTCATTACAGTATGTAGTCTGAATAGGTTGGATTTGACGCAATGCCGATCTTTACGACCGCTCGCAGTTAAGCAATGTTTGGGCTCGTGTGTGGATGGATGTAAGTCCCATAATTGTTTGTATAAGAAAAAACCACTGGCCCAAACATTTCCAGAGAACCCTCAAATGAATTTGTTACTGGCGTTCCGCTTAGAAATCTAGTAGGTGTCCTGGTAGCGGCTAGAGTGTTCGATCAGTGGAGGCTAATGTCGATGGCAATGCAGATTGCTTCTTAGTGTTAGGTACATGAGTTGATTGTTGCTTCACATGTCAGGTTGTGCTAGCGCGCTTGAAGGTTTGTGCTCGTCATATTAAGCTTCTTCACACAGGGCGCTTGTGTCATTTCCAACAGCTAAGGTACGTTGCACTAATAGAGGACTCGAGGGTACGGGAGCTACCGGACTGATCATGAGCTGTATGATATGAGCTCGAGTATAGGTTGTCTATCAGCCAGAGATAACTTTAATCACAATACGTGTCCAATTTGGTACAGTGGGTAGACCGTTTTTGCAGGGGTCTAATTCGTACTATGTTTACTGACCTCCGAAAATCATGACATTCGCCGACCAACCTCCCTTTGGGAAATTTAGAACGTCGTCTGGAAAGTTTGATGCTACTTTCATTAAAACGGCAGTGCATCAAGAATTTTCATAGGATACAGCAGGGGATATTTACAGGGGGTGGGGAATCGTAGGAGTTTTAGGGAGTTTTGCCAGGAGGTAGCTCTCGGGAGAGCTAAGACCAACCAGTCGTGCATGTATGGTGTGCCAACCAGACTAGTAGGTGCTTCAATTTATTTAAAGTTGCGATTACCACGTGATAGTGCTACACTATGTTCTTGTCCGTAATTATTGCGTGGCTCTATGTAACTCCGACAAAGGAAAATACAGAACTTGGCAGGGCAGCTGTGAATCGAACTATGGAGTAAATGTGGACTGGAGTAGATTCGGATTCGAAACGGATATTGCCATACACAAGCAGTTGGCAATGGTACAATGGCTTCAGGCTCGTGAGTGATTTTGAAAAGGCCCAGTAGAAGCGGATTACACCTTGATTAAGTAGGCAGAAGCTCAGATAGAGAACTTAAACAGCTTCCCGATGAGCAGCTCTCGCTACTCTCGAGCGCCAGAGGGTCTTGGCATGAGACTAATGAGCAGCAGGCTCCGAACGACTCCGAACTGAATAACAATGGGTTAGGTAGTCACGTCCACTTGGAGATCAGCAGTAATGGCTAACCTCATACTCACGTTAATTTATTTTTCTGAATACAAGGTGCCTAAGCAACTAACGTCGTGTGATTTGATCCAACCCGATTATCTAGATTTATCTGCAGGGTAGTTAGTCAAGAACATTTAGATTGTTGCTAAACATTGTTGACGAAATATCGATGTTGCTATGCATGGGATTTATCGATGTTCATGATCCTGCATGCGCATGATTATATGCAGACATGATTGGTGGAATAATGAGATTTTACCCACTGACCTGGATGGGATCATCGAGTAAATATGCACGTTTTCGATGACTACACGAGGAGATAGAGCTTGTCTTCTCAAGAAATCAGGTTTCTGCAAGATATTCCCTGTTAAGTCCATCACTACGGGACCGGAATGAAGTCCTTACTTTGCCTCCGAGCTGGGGTCGGAGAGTAGAGATGGAGTACAATTAGACGAGGTGGGAGTTCCAAGGATCTTGTGGGTAGATCGAAAGCTTCAGAATCAGACCGTGGCCGTAGTTTGCACCAACAGCAGCCAACAGCAGACTACAACCAGTTGGTAGAAGCTATATTTTCCTTTTTCTAAAGTAATGGCTATATCATGAATGACTTTCACATATTTGCCTTAATTTCAGTATGAAGTGCCTTTAGCTTATCCATATCGGTCTGCTGAACTGGCCAGGAGACACCCAATCCCACACGGGCAATATTCTTTGCAACTGGTAGAAGCTCGGCAAGCTGATCATCAGGGATATCATGGAGCTTTTCTCCGTGGAATTTGGGGATCACGAGCTATCTTAGCAGCTCTGTAAGCTAAGGTATGAAACGCATAAAGAGGTAATGAGAGATGGCCTCGACTGAGGGGTTCAAAGTCGAGGAAGGCGAAGATATTCTCACTCTCAAAAAGCTGTAAAAGATTAAAATTACATTAGCTACAGGCAGTCTGACCTGAATAAGAGCTCAGATGAGACTGGCAGTTTAAAGATTATGGGATCTAGACGTGGAATAGAACCTTGAAAGCCGGGACCTCCACTTTGATAATCTTGCAGGCTGCCATAGCTTGAAAGATTATGTTTATTCGTTGACAAAGAAAGTTGTATGAATTGTAGTCTGGTTTATGTGGTAATGGTTTACAGAGCGGTTTCAATTCAATCAACACCCCACTTCAACTGTCCGGGCCACATCGAGCTTCATATATACCTATCCTTGATTTACAAACCACTCGATAATTATAGATTTACTGCCAACAGGACCCATTCCATGTGGAATATGTGGGATCAACGTGTTCTATTGGTCCTAGAGCTATTGGTATATGAAAAGCAGAGTAACCTCACCAACATCTTCACAACTGTCTCTTTTTGGCTTCCATTGGTGCTATACAAAGGCCCAAAAGGGTTGACATGCTCATTTGCTGGTAGCCGTTAACTCGCTCCGGGAACAAAAAGGGACCAACAACCCATTAATACCAGGAACATAAACATTACCGCAAATTAAGGCCTGTGGCCCTCGACTCCTTAGGTTCACACCCTCTTCAAAACCGGATTCTGCAAGTCCTAACACCCTGTTGTGCATCGTACCGGGGGTTGTGCATCCAATTTTTCCCATCATGCTGACATGGGAATTAATGGCACTTTCTAATGCGATTCCAACAATGGCCAGGTTGGGTTTTCCTTGTTTCGAAAGTCTCCCCTGACATACGAGACGGCGCCTTGACGAGACTCAAGCAGCCGAAAAGAGGGAACATATGTATGTGGCTGCAAGGAAGAGTATGACGGTTCAACCCAGGGGCATGTCTCGTCACACACTGGTCATGGACACGGAAGTTTGCCCTGAGTGCGTGTGGCCGTTAACAGAAGCAAGCGTGTCTGTTGGACGCGGACAAGCCCTGACCGTCCCAAATCCTCCTGTCTATCTTGAAGCCACCCGCGTTCTACTGAAATTAGTGAGCCTTATACTGATCTGGCTTCCAGTATATGTGGCGTACTGGGCAAACAGAAGTATTGCGAACTCTGCATGCTTGTATTGTGATGTTTGTGGCGGCAATGTCGTTAAGTGTGCAGGAGAACGCGTGAGGTTGTCTTGTTCCTTAAGGTGGCTCTCGCCTATTCCGTTACTATACGACTGCTGGAAGAGGCTGGATCCCTCGGCAAGCTTAAGGTTGAAGCACAAACCGGACCCGGTGTCACGTGGCAACATCAACAATCAAAGATCTCGGTTAACGTTGCCGGGTGTAGCGGCCGTTAGCTAAGACCGGTAGTTCCTAGGAATCCCTGACGATTCTATTTGTTCGTTACCCCCACGTGGCAAGGATAAAGTGTCAGTTTCAGCTCCCCATTTCAATGTTTTAAGCCTTGATATTACTCGGAAACTCATACTGCCGAGGCCGTAGAGAGTTTCTACAGAGAAAGATTTGAATGTTTAGGGCCTCCTCGTTACACTTCTTCCGACAAGCTGCGAGATATATTTTCAACAATCCACCGGGACCGCGACTGCATACCATTAGGTCATTCGCAGTACTCGGGCCTACTGCTGCTCTTGCGTATTGTGCTTACAACACTCAAAATCTTGAGGGCGCTGAGCTTGGGACACAATCTTCACATACATTCAGTATTTGGCCGTCATCGTTGACTGTTCAGGCACAGTTAGAGAAGGTCAAGCCCCGAGAAATGTCCGCATCTACAAATCCTACCATACAAATAGCCCCTGGCCGGCCAGAGACTCTTACGAAGGAGGAGGAGGCCAAACTAAAGGAATTTTGGACTGTAGTGCTAAAAGTATTTGGGGTAGCAAATGCTAACGAGGCAGCCGTGACTGGGGCGATTGGGAGGGACGAAAAGACGGTGCAGCAAGTCGCCGACGATCTTTCTGCTACTGCAATATCCGGGGATCCGAAAAAGAAGAAAGAGGAGAACAGGAAAAGCAAGATAGGTTCGTTACTCTACAGATCGAAGAAAGAGAAGGAACAGCAACCCACCTCGACTCTGGTCCCCGCAGGTCTTGCTTCAAACCCAGCTGCGGTAGTAGTGAAGATTGATGAAAAGGATGACAAGCATGGGCAAACAAAGGATTTCCAGGCGGCCCTAGCAACCCAGACGCCAGCGGAGTTAAGAGAGGCATTCTGGAGTATGGTCAAAAGTGACAACCCCGATGCACTACTACTACGGTTTCTCCGGGCTAGGAAATGGGACGTTGAAAAAGCCTTGGTCATGATGGTGGCAACGATGCAGTGGAGAGCCAATGAGATGAAAGTACGTAGAAGGGATGCTGTGTCATGACGATTAATCGTGAGTCTGAATATTTACACAACTTTTGTTAGGTCCATGAAGTGGTTTATAAGGGTGAAAGTGGGCCAGTTGCTGCAGGTGATAATGACTTCATGACCCAACTACGAATGGGCAAGAGCTTTTTGCATGGATGGGATAAAGCGGGTCGGCCAATCTGCCATGTCAGAGTAAAGCTCCACAAGGCCGGTGAACAGAGCGAGGAGAGTTTGGAACGGTACACCGTATACATCATGGAGACTGCGAGGCTGATGCTTAGTAGTCAGGTGGATACTGCTGTAAGGGCTCCATGCCTAGTCTCCTACCTCCTACCTCATTGTTGTCGATTTAAGCTGATTTCCATAGGCTGTGTTGTTTGATATGACTGGATTTTCCATGGCTAATATGGTTAGATACCCTTCGTGTGATTGGGTGGAATGGATGTGGAGGGATCCTCAACTGACACATGGGTGATAGGACTATGCCCCAGTCAGATTCCTAATCAAGTGCTTCGAAGCACACTATCCAGAGAGCCTAGGTGTCTGCCTGGTCCATAAGGCCCCATGGATCTTCCAAGGTGGGAAATAGGTCAGAGTTGCCCACAGGCCAGGTGATAGTCCTAACGTTTGATGTAGGAATCTGGAGTATAATCAAAGGATGGCTTGACCCTGTTGTAGCCTCAAAAATTCATTTCACCAAAACCAATGAAGATCTGGAGCAATTTATCCCAAAAGAGCACATTATTAAGGAGCTCGGAGGGCTGGAGGACTGGGAATATGTGTTTCAAGAGCCAGTTGCTGGTGAAGACGCTGCACTAGGAGATAAGGTGCCACTAGCAAAACTGCAAGCAGAGCGTGCCGAGACTGTCAAAAGGTACGAGGATTTGACTAGGGCGTGGATAAATGTGCTTCCTGGGCCATCAGCGGGTGAAACCGAAAACTCACTGGAGGTTCTGAGTAACTCAAAGATAAAGGCCGAGAGGTTGGACGTTGCCAAGTCCCTAAGGGGGGGATATTGGAAATTAGATAAATACGTTAGGGGAAGGACGTTTTATGATAGGACTGGAGTTATTGGCCCGGATGGGATGATTGACTTTTATTCTTCAAAGGGAGCTACGGTGGGAAAGACAGTTGCGGCTGCAACATCATAGCGTTCGTACTATTAGATAGTTGCTGGTTGAAGCAGATACCCAACTAAACTAAGTCTCACATGCATTAGCGCGTGCGTAAAGAGCGTATGGCATCCCAAGCTTTGGATGACATAGACTGGTTTACAATATCATAAAGTGGTAATCACTCACCTAGCTTAGGATTTAATTGCTAAAGCAGATAGGGATTCGGTTTTCATAAGTTCGTTCCGGCAGATGGCTTATCATCAAGTATCAACCGCCTTGGAGTATTTACCCGCAAACATACTTTTGGGGATCAGGATGACTGAGTAAACTATTGCCTTTCAGAGTTCTGCATTCGGAGGATGAAGTAATGATTCCGCTAGGCATAGCTATTATCTCTCCCAGGACCCACTCAATGGGGAACCGATTTTGCCTCCGGGAAGAGCTTGCATTATCTAGGACTAGACATTCATGCCCGGCCCGGGTATGTGCCTGGTATTTTAAAGTTCAAGTGCGGGTTACCATGAAGTCCCAATATCAACTTGACTCATTGCTTATGGTAATAATTTAACAACCATATATCATTGACACCTAGGAGAAAGGATTATTGAACTGCCCCTACTGGAAAGTTAAAGATATTATCAAACGGCAAAGTTAGTACCTAAGTTAAGTGGTATGACAAGAGGAAAGTACCGACAGATGCTGGAAATAAAAAGTTAATATAAAGTCATTTCGGATCTGGTCATGTTTGGGCTCAGATGTTGTGGCGCCCACCCAATATGCAGGACCGAATGGTATAGCCATGCATACACATGAACCGCACCAACAGAGGACCCTTCAACCATCGGCTCAAGCACATATGCAAGGCCCAATCTCATGTGTGCTCTCACTGCGACAATCCGGGAGAGGACAGCATCTCCACTGTCCCAGATACCATGCAGAGGACAAAGCTAATCCCAACAGCCGACAGTGCGGCCTAGATCGGCCGTTGTGGAGAACGAAGATGATGATGCCTTTGAGGCAGTCGAAGTGTTACCTATATTCAGATTTGAGTTAGAAACTTTCTTTACGTATGTATATAGCCGGGATTCAGACAGTAGTTCTTCCTCCATCTTCTTCAGATCAAGACAACAGCATTCTTCCTTATTCACAGTTCAATTGGAGACAGAACCGTTCTTCAGGTTGAGATTCCTGTTTTCACCATGTACATAGTTCCAATTCACCCAGGATCCTGATGGCTCGCCTGTGCATACAAGTTTTCTTTTTCTTAAAACAGGAGGCGTGGAACAAAAGTCTTTTCCCCTTTCCTATCTGGGAGTTGCATATGCAGGCATATGCATGGGCATTCACGCATATTTACGGATTCCGCATCCACTGGTGTATAACGATCCTTGTCAGTTTACAGACATAGGTCGAGTTTATGCAGTAAAGGTGATATCCGAGCACAATGATACCACGCACACTGAGGTATAACAGTCTATTGAGAAAGAGCACTATGTCTGTAAACTGACAAGGATTGTTATACACCAGTGGATGCGGGCTATGGCCTTCCACCGCCTCAATCACATCATCAGTTGTCTTACTTTCTTCTCTCAATTTACTAGATATCGCCGACAATTCAATTGGCCAGATATCAACTCTTCTCCAACTATGGAATTCATCATCTACCAACCCTTCCCCCGACCTTCAACCCTTCAACCAACTCTTCCCAAACATCTTGATTCATCAAGTATATTGCCCTCTTAAATTGCCTATATTGACCTCAATTTCTTAGATATCAACTCTCCAATCGCATAGCCCCTGAACGTGCCAATCGAGCACCACCAACCTGCTAATTGAGTATCCTAGTATTGCACATCTTAAGTCTCTTGTTGGTATTCAAGAAGTGTCAATTTGGAGGATCTTAACATTGATGAATGGACCAAATCGTCAGTGTTGCTCCGATCGATAACATGATCTCAGCTTGTCCTAAAGGCCGAAAAAGAGAAGGCCTCCAAAGATGGTGTTCAGAAGCGTAGGAGGAAACCAGGGCCTTGGATATACAAGGAAAGCTTCATGCTGCTATCAACTCCTGGTGTGGGGTGGGACGGGTGTTTGAGGTGGGTCAGGGGCGAGGGCATGGTTACACTTAGCCAACTTCATGGTCTCCTTATCGGGACCGAACAGGAGTAATAAGTATTTAAATAAAAGAAAAAAAAAAAAGGGGGCCAACTTGATTCCGAACTGATATGCATATACAGGGTTTTCCCAAAAGAAAGGGGAATGACTTTTGTTCGGCACCTCCGTATAATGAACCATATGCAACAATCACTTGCATCCGGCTCGAACCCATGGCATATTATTACGACATTCAATATGCTACCAGTCACCAGGTCTGACTTTGGCTGGATACAACAATGACACGAATAACATTTTTTTCCTCCACCTCAGCTTTGCAGACCCCAGGATCGAGAGTTTACGGTGGAACTATGAATCTGCTATCTTTTTAGAGCTTGAGTTGCTGGACCTCAAGAACTCAGGTATGGGGAACAACGTTTCATGGCCACGGAAGAGACTTTCATTGGCGACTTCTGTAAGGCGATTACTGCTCACTTCGGAGGCTCCTCCATTGGGTCAGGCAAGTGACCTGGTGAGGGGTGTCGCACCATTGATAAGATCTAATGCAGCCCAGTTTTACAAGTCCGTCAAGATGCCTAATAGAGCTGCAACAGAACAATCCTTCACCGACATTGACGAGGGCGTTCCTCAATGTTTACAGCTGTTCAAATACGATGTGCAGCATAAGGTCGACCTCAAAGTATCCTAATTGCTGCCTCTTTGCGATTTCAACGTCCTAGCAATCTAATACATCCATTCTCTCTAACGCAGGCAATGAGCTGTAAGCCAAAACCGAACTTTTCCACTTCCGTATGTAGGATGGAACTTATTGATGTGCAAGCCGTGGAAATTGGCCCTCATATTGTCAACAACAATTGCAAACAAAGGTGGATAGGAGTCTTCTTTCAATACTCTCTCCGACCCGAGATTCATTCAAACAGTGAAGCGCGAAGGCCCAGAATGTATGGGAAACGTCAAAGCACGTGGTATATGACAGCGGGAGGATCTAGATGTATTTACTTCACCCTGTAAGACCGTCGAAGGTATGTAGGAAGGCCGGTTCGAAGATATGTATACAGAAAAGCCTGTATGGTCGTATAAAGGAACAACTGTGATAACCGTGATACTGATAGCAGTATATTGGTAGGTGAAATGGAGAATGTAAAATCATGCGTCAAAAGTATTTGGACACTTTCAAAATCACAGTGAAAATTGACAAAAGTAAGCTAGCTAAAATAAATAGATCCTTTTCTAAGCTTCAAATATATGACTAGAAGAGAAGCCTTTTCTCAGAAATCAAGTGCCTGACCAAAGATATAGACGTGCATAAACTTAGTAGTAGTAGGGGTGGTCAATTCTTAAACCTGAGTTTTGAAACTCAGGTTATGCAACCAGCCAAACTCAGGTTTAACGGCAGCGAAAAATTCCACGATCCAACCCAACAACACGATACGATCCAACTCAACGACCCACAAGAAGCAGCAATCAATCAGCTTACGTCGCCCAATTTAATTAATGCTATCCGACAGCCAAAAATCCACTCGCCAGCGCGCATGGCCGAAGGAAGATGTGGAGTGGCTTGTATGCTGGATGGAGGAACACCAAGAAAAGCTTCGAGGTAAACAAGCGGCATGGCATAAGGATGTCAAAGAGCAGGTTTTTGCTGAGGATCCAGAAATCACAGTAAACAAAATTAGTCTCGTAGCAATACTTGTCGTTGTGTTGATCGGGGCATGCTGTGATATAGAGCTGACTAAGAATATGTAACTGATAATCTCACGCAGAGGTCAATAGTAGTCTGGTTGGCATAAGCCGCTCGTAGAGCGTCTGGTCCAAAACATCTTTTTATTTGTATGGGCTAGTTTCGCTAGCGAAAATTGTATGTAGCAACCATTTGTATGCGAACTGTATGTACCAATAAACAACAAACCACAACATCTATTTCACGTACATCATCCAATCAGAATAACTACCTCGTTATCTACCTACGTCTTTCGTGAAAAAAGTCAAATACCTCCAAAGAAGCGAGTTACTAGAGCTGAGAAGGACGAGGACCCGGGAGAGATTCTTGTGAGTGTTGAAGCCTCTTCACTATCCACGGTCAGCCTGCAGAACAGAACTACGACTGGAAACCAAAACAAAAGCGAAAGGTAGCAGCTTCAATGCTAATGGCGGTGTGGTGTGAGTCCAAAAACACCAACTGCAAAAGATTCCAACAAGAAGGCTTAAAGGTGTCTGCTAGAGGTGATCTAGATCTGCCCACAACACCAGCTATCAATCCCTACACATATGATATAATGGGTTCTATGTATTGAAATGACATCAACTGGTAAAATATGTGATAGCTATAGGGGAGCAGGGAGATGTGAGTCCAGTGAAGGAATAAATAAATATCAATATTAAGCTGCATGAACAGTGAAGAGATGAAGAGCTTTGTATTTGAGCGTATGGATTGACTTGACCAGATTGCTTCAAGAGTCAAGTATACTGAATATAGCAGATATATATATATAAATAGCAAGTGAATATCATGGACATATATATAGGGTGCCTTATAAGTTATTATGAAGCCGCTACTACCCGCTAATACTAGGTTTGAGCTGGTTACATATGTGAGTGTTTATATATATTTTGAATATATAGCTGAATCATTCATGCAAATCAAGTCATGATATGAATTATAATCATTAAGCCATGATATGGCTAAATCATTGATGCATATTAAGCCATGATATACCAGCAATAGGGTCGCTGGGCTTAAGTCATAAGCTATCGATGGTCGCTGGGCTTAAGCCGTAAGCTACAGTAGAACTTCATTACAAGTATGTCTTCGGGGGGGCCGGGTCGATCCCCAATCTTATAGTGAATATATATACTTATATCATTATGTATAGTTAAGTGAACATATATGCATCCGAGTACCCCCTATATACAGTACATCTAGATACCCCCTGAATATCCCCAACATTCCCTCCTACTACTAGGTACACCCAACATCTCCTCCGGCTATCGATTACGCCCTAAATATCCCCCTCAATGCCTTTGCAATGTCCTTTGCCTTTGCCGACCTCTGTCTGCTGTTTGTGCATCCTCAATTCGGCATCATTCTCTATAGAATAATTGCTGTTGGGTTGAATCCAATAGTTCCAGCTTGGAGTTTATACAGTGTAACAGTTTCTAATGCTTCCAATGTAGCTGTATATGTGATGTGGGTGGGAGGAGGTGATTCCTCAGTCCGAACAGGCTTGTAGGCATCGATAATTTGAGAGCCTCTAGATCATCTACCGTATCCTCCACAACCTTATCCTCTGAGTCCAAAAAAATTTGAAGTTGATGGTATTAGCTTGCTGTAGAAATAAGACTCGGATGCAGTCATATATGTAGTAGAGGTTGAACGGATTATAGGTTGAACAGAGCCTTATGACCCTTCCTATAATTGATATCAGACATCAGTATTGCATCATCATTTACTAATAACCCCCTGGTACCAACTAAATAACTCCAGCTAGTGCCCAGAATCCCCTGCTAGTATTCATTTTTTATAAGAATATTACAGAAAGAGTTTTTATTCTTATTTTGTATGAGGGCGGTCAGCATCTGGCCTTATAGCGAATTATTCTTGTAACGGAAATGCTTGTAATGGAGTTCTACTATATCGCTGTTGCCAGAAACCATCGATAGCTTACCAGCGACCCTATTGCCAGTAACCATCGATAGCTTAGTCACTCAGGTTTGTGATTTTTTGAAGTCCACGCAAACTGAAAACGCGCTATTCCCCATACAGTTTAGCGGAATTTCCACGATTTTGGAATTGGCTTCAGTTCTACAGACTGCTGTGCCTGTCCAAGGCGTTTAACCAGGCTGTAAAAATCAGAGGAAAGACCGTGTGCTTCTCTCTTAAATCTACAATTTTTTTTATGCAATGATCTGCCGGACTCGGTTTTTACCATTTTTCACACGAGGGCCACTTTTGGTGTGTTTTGGTGTTTTACCAAGACTTATATCTAGGGTCTGTACATACATACATATCAGAAAGTATCCGGGATGCATAAAAGAGGGCGCAGCTAGGCTTGGCTGGCCACGGCTATCCTGCATATGGAAATGATTTCCAGCACAGGCAAACCTGGCTAGGTATAAAGAATGCCAAGATTCCGACGCATTTCATTAAAAAAAATGTCACGTGCCTGTGAGGGTCAATTTGTGTTTTCTCTACTACAGTCAACTTCCTTCACGGATATTATTTTCAGTCCTACTCTTCCACCAGTCTGAAATTAACATCTCCGACATTGCAAAATCTCTTGCCTATGCAGAGCGGTCCCTACGTCAGTATGTACCTAGAGGCACACAAGAAACAAAATACGCTCGACAATTGGCTGCAACCACTCTCTGGCCCGTCACTTTCTTAGTTTTTTATTCGAAGCTCTGCCTTTCTATTCTGAGGTGAATTCTTGATCATTCTCGTATTGTATTACATCAATAGTCTGGTTTTACATCAAGTATGTTACGTGTGTCCTCTCTAGTGTAGCGTCCCAAAGTAAGCTTGTTCTTTCTTTTTTTTTTTTTTTAGCGCACTACTAGTTCCACTATAGCCAATATAGTTTTGCTATGAATGAATTTATTAGGCGCGTAATTTTCTTCACTATCGTTATACCGATTAGTTTCATTATAGCCAGGGTACTTTAGCTACGTGCAGGAATAGTCTGACAAATCCCTTCCTTACAGAGTATATGTCGAGGTTCACTATAGCCAGGTTTACCTGTACAAGGCTCGAGTTCAAGTTGAATTTAGCTATATATGTACATACAAGGACAATCCGAACTTGCTCTGCTACTAATATTTAGTATACAGTTAGGTGGCAATGAATTTGGTACCCCGCATAATAGGGGGCGAGTATGCAGCATACCTTAAACCTATAATATATAAATATGTGCTAATGCAGGACTCTGATATAGGGATGTAGCACGCTTTAAACCTATAATATGTGAGCTAAATGTATGCTAATGTAGGACTCTAATGCAAGGGGGGTACCAAATTCATTGCCACCTAACTGTACCATTTATTTACCTATAATAGCTGCGACTCTACGCGGCATAGATTGGTATAGAGACTTAAAAACCGATGCCGGAATCTCATGCCAAATATCCTCCAAACAGGCTGCTAATCTGAGAGCAGTAACTATTAGCTACTATAATAGTATAGGTGAGGTTTCCCCGCATACAATTTCGTTGTTGATGTGGGCTATGCGTATGGGTATCACATACCTTGCCGAATACCCCATTTCCTGGATCCAACATAAGAATCCCAAGACCAAAGGCCACGGGGAGAAACAAGTATTCTACAGTGATAGGGGTTGTTCCCAGAAGGTCTTGAAAAAATGATATGTAACAAACTATCCACAACACATATTAGTTTGCCCGTTCACTCAGAGATAATATCATTGCTGGAGATATACGCAGAATCTGTGTTCTCCGATGAATATGGCTGGTTGCTGGAATATACTAAGACGGCGTGTTTGGACGGCGTGTTTGGACCTCGAGGAGATTGAAGATTTGCCTGACATTATGGCCACGCGTGTCACTTCTTCTGAAGATAATATACATAACAACCAGATTGACAAAGTATGCTGAGCTTGCTTCGTTAACAACCTGCTGGAGGTGCTCAGGAGGATACAATGCGGAATCCACATTCCCATACTTCAACCACAATGCCCCGAAGGGTATCCTTCGTCGTTGCATATGCCAGAAAGACATAGCCATGCTACAGGTGCATTCAAGTATTCCGATAAAGCCATAAGCATGATAATAAGCTGACCATCAACCAAATGCTCGTTATGAGTATCACGAGGAGGTCGTGTCATATTAAACAGCTTCCCTCTTTTCATAAGCATGAGTCATGACACCTGCACAATCGGTAAAGCAATTATGGGTTGAATCAATCAGTATATTCTACTGAAACACACGCGAAGGACTCGAACCGTATGACGGTCTTAAGCATCCTTGTTAGAAATCCACCCTATGAAAAGATTGAGGGACGCGTACCATGACAAAGGACGATAAGTTTTGTGGCAAACCGAAGAAAACGTTGATGATCATGAACAAAGCCAGTCAGACCTAATGCGCCTAAGGATAATTTGGATACTTACATAGCTCACTGAAAGATCCCGCAGGCAACAGATAGGCTATGGTCTTCCTTAAATTGTCTGGTGGAAGTTTCAATGGTCAGAGCACCCTAAACAACTACATTCACCCCACATACCAAAGACCAATCTGCCACTTTCTACGGCGTAGACGATTTGCGGCAAAGCTGTACAGCAATGCCATATTTGCAGCCTCAATGGCTATGTCTGAACCGCTTCCTAGGGCAATTCCAATATCGGCTGCCTTGAGTCCAGGGGCATCGTTAACGCCATCACCAGTTACCATCTTGCCACTACGCTGGAAGCGTTGCACTATCTGCAACTTTTGTTCAGGGGTTATTCGAGCGAAAATGATTTCATAATATTCTGTCAGGTGTTGCCACTGATTTTCGTTCAGTTTGAGCAAGTCGGGGCCTTCCAGGACCGCGAGGGATGATCCGTCGGACGATTTAGCCTCTGTCTTACTTCACTTGACTCCTCTGGTCTCTGGTAGTCTCTTTGGATCGCGGTAACATCAGCAATAAGTGGTCTTGGATTCCGCATTCACGAGCAATAGCCTGAGCAGTTGAGTTTGAAGTCACCAGTGACCATGAAAACCTTCACCCCAGCTGGACGGAGTACCTGAATGACCCCAATAATATCTGGTCTCTGATGTAACGGAACTGTCAGTACTTATTGCTAAGTCGCTATTTTAATATTTCAACCCACCGGTGGATCCACAATCCCAACCAGTCCCACCAAGGTAGGTAAAGTTTCTGACGGAGGCAAGAACCTCATCCGCAAACTCCGGAGATCCAACATCTTGCGTCAAATGGTCACCCTTCAAGATAATTCGTTGCGCAAGAAAAACCCTCAAGCGCCCACCGGCTTTGATTACTTTTTAATTCTTCTTTCACATTGCCATCCGGTAGAGCAATCTCTGCCGCAATAAAATATCCGGTGCGCCCTTTGTCATCAGGATGCTACCTAGGTAGTTTGTTAGCTCAACTCCTACCAAAACTTCTAGGATTGCCTACTAATCATCGCTCTCTGCATTTTTCCCATCCCTTGGGTTACTCTGAACCAGAGTCACCATGAATTTACTTTTGCTATTGAAAGGGATCTCGACCACTTTCTTCAAGTTGAATCATAAGTTCTTTTACTGAACCAAAAGATCTCAGCAGATCGCAAAATGGCAGCATCTGTCGCATTGCCATGAATCTTTCTAGACTGGGAGGCAAAAGTTGCGTCAGAATTGCAATGTCCAGCGATGGCGTGTAGTTTCAACATTGTCGGGGTAGTCAATGGCTTATCGCCCAGGGACTCTCATTCGGAAGAATAGCGAAATCTTGTGACATGTATTTGTTCTAGAAACTTAGTCAGCTTGTATTGGAGCGGTTAGATTTGAGGGTAACTACCTTGGTCAGCGTCCCGGTGTTGTCGGAGCAGATTAACGTCACAGAGCCTAACGTTTCCACGGTAGCGAGGATGCTGCTGATAGGTGGTGAGAGTTATCGGGCAAGCCCTTGGGATGAATGCGACCGCTACGCTTACACAACTAACAATCAACATAGGTAGGCTTATCCACCCTTCGAAGCCAGGTACCCCTAGTGGACATAATTATTAGAATCCTTCTCAATAAACGGCCCAATGGGTCACAAACCAGAGAATACAGATCTAGCTAACAAAGAACACCTCCAGACTCACGATAATCAGAATGAAACTGAGGATTTCCTTGTGTAGGGTCGTCAGGCCTTTCCAGGGTTGGGAGGATAATTTTGCAATGCGCCCAAAAACAGTCTCGTCTGCTGTGCTAACACAAAGTTCCGCAGGCACAATGGCTGCATGGCTATGCACTTAGTTTCCAAGTAATTATCGGTGGCTAGACTCCACTGTACCAAGGAGTGGCTTCGATTCCCCTGAGTGCGGCGTCAGAGAATGATTCTTTCTACATTTAGGAGCTAACCTGTGAGGCTTGATCTATCAAACTTCACATCGGCTGAAACTTCCACAAGCCTGAGGTCCGCCGGAATTTTATCTCCCATTTCACATATACGGCATCCCCGGGCACCAGCTCCTCTTCTCTCAGTACGAGGCAGAAGTCGGGAAGCATACTGTGTATAGATGCCATAACCCTCGTTAGATGCCATTACCCTCGTGAAGACCAGTCTTGCCAGGCATTTAAAGCCCGCCTGGATCAGGAATACCAGTAGAGGACGACACCTAGCGCAAGATTTGCCGCTGAGGGTTGGAGTTCCCCTAGAGGTCTCCTGGACAAAATGCATAAAGTGCCCCCCACCAGCAAAAGAGCACCAAAGCCACCAAAGCAGTATATAAATAGGCGCTTAAGAAGGGTAGATGGGGGCGCACTAGGTACATTTCTCCCATATTGTGCTAAGCGGGTCTGGACTTGCAGTGTTGTCAGCCCCGTAGATGGGTTCGTGTCCAGACGGCTGTATAACTCGCTTGAGGTGAGCTTATGCCATTCGAGCTGCGAGAGTTCTGGATTCGAGTCAGTGAACCAGGAACCTTCTACCGTATAGAAAGCTTTATACACAAATTTGCATTTCATACCTTCGGCAATTTCGTCTTTCTCGACTCCAGTCTTCCCTATCTGCCCTTTCTCGTCTAAGTCGAGCTTGATAGACCTCTACAGCTTGTCATTCTTGCACTGTGATTCACGGCTCTCGCGGAGCAATTCGACTTACAGAGAACGATACATAGGAGGTAGAGCCGTCCCTAGATCCACCGACCGAGAAGATTCAGGCTTACAGATATCTCTGATGACATGGAAGCAGTCCGACTCATAGCCAGACCTCCAAGTTTTTTTCCAGAGCCACCTCGGGGGGTTCAGCCTCTGAGATGGCATATTGATGCGAGAAGGGCGAATGACAGGGGAAACGAAATCCTCATTTGCGCTTTCCATCAAATTCTCAGTTATGCAGTGATTGAGCTGGCTTCCGATAAAAGGTGAGCGTACACCTATTGAGGTAGAAGTTTAAGAAAGGTAATTGTATGACAAAATAAATAAAATGTGTAGTAAAGCCGGTGAGGAAGGTCAGTAGTCAAATCTTGTCAGTGCCTTATATCCGTGAATGCCTTAATCAGTCCGAGTAAGTATTCTACTTCTAATTTCTTCAAGACAATTTCAACGTAGGGCCCTAAGATCAAGCACCATTCGAAGTTGTAGTGGGCGTTGCAATCCGAACTGACGCCGTCTCCCACGCTATCAGTATATCACTCACAGAAATTGTTCCAGCTTACCATCGCTCGATGGGATAACTAAACCTAAGTTAGTTGTAGACCAGCAGTGCACTCTGATAGATTTTCTGTGATTCTTTAGCGTGTCCCATCATCCCATCAACCGGTCAATTAGAAGTATGTAGCAAGCATACCTAACTAGAAGCAATCAGGCTCAAACAGCTGGTTTGGTCGACTAGCAAGAAAGGACCACAGTTTAAAAAAAAAAGAAGAAGAATACTCCTTACTCCTATTCGGTCCCAATGAGGGGGCCATGAGGAAAGGACCACAGTTGACATAATGCCGTCCCGGGGTCTACGAATTTCCCATTGCAATGCCCCATGTCTGTGAATATACTTCTAGACCTGATATTGGGTACGGTATATTTCAAGATCGTCATACGTGTTGGACAAACCGAGATAAAGAATGTTACAGTATGTAATTTGTGGGATATCTAGTATCAGCTAGAACAGGAAGTGTAGTCTGGTTCTCGGTGACATTCATGTGATAACACGCATACATGTGGCAACATGTGTTATTCACCACATTCAAGTGCACTCATATCATGTATATATACCTCCTGTGTGGTACACGTATAGATAGACAGACAAGCAAGCAATACAAGCA
The DNA here is from genome assembly GCA_003788615.2 of Terfezia boudieri ATCC MYA-4762. NCBI lineage: Eukaryota > Fungi > Ascomycota > Pezizomycetes > Pezizales > Pezizaceae > Terfezia > Terfezia boudieri. The sequence goes on along the minus strand of ML121527.1, from coordinate 673,113 downwards.
GTCTTATTATTCACATCCTATTTTCTTTACCTCTTTTCCCTGCGCACAACGATTATGGTGTCCTGTCATGCCCCAAATGCATATGGCCGACCTGTTACCCGTCGATGAGCTTGCTCTAAACCAAAATATCGCTAATAGTCTAAGAAAATGTCATCACCAGAAGCTTCGACCCCTTTGCTCCTTAGAACCAACAACATAGGCTATTTCGTTCTCTAGCCAGTAGAAGGGTGATACAGTTATGTGGGATGATTATTAGAGGAAGGTTCAAACATGCCTTACTTCACAATAGCTACCATGGCTCCTATGGTGCCGGCAGTCTAGAGGGTACCATTTTAAGGGGGTGTGCCACTAACGTATCAACAACACCACCATAACAGACCTCGAATATTTTTAACGTAAAATTGATAGTATTGGCTATAGAGAACAATAATTACGTTGTAAAAAAAATAAATAAAAAATACTGAGTGAGTAGATAGGTAAAAAGAAAAGACTATTTTGTATGTGAGGGCACATAAATGATACCTGCCAAGAAAGACTAAAATTACCGAAAAAGGAAATATTTGCATGATGTGGAGGCCAGACTAGTCTCCATTCAGTACATAAGTTCTATGATGGCTTTTATATACACGGTCTTCAAGCTTTTGCGGTGGAAGTAATATACGCTTTTCTCTTTTTGCTGAGCGGAGGCATTGTTAAGTTGTTCACTGTGGTTGGCAATCTATTTCGTGTCACATTTTGTATCACACCAAAAAAAATAAAAAAAATAAAACCGTGGTGACTAAGGCTCAGGACGAATGATACATTTTGCCAAGAATGGTACCCTCTAGACTGCCGGCACCATAGTTCGCAACTGAATCGACCAGTCAATGAGGCTCATCATGCAAGTCAGATGTCTCACTATAGACCATGTTTTGGCTACAAGTACTTCTGCACAGGCATCAAGTAACATGCTCTTATAGCGTGCACAGTACAGTCTGCGCCTTGCATTAATAAAATACCCGGATTCGTGTGCATGTGGGAGTGTCAACCGGTCATGACATACCTAATGCGGTTGTCGTCACCGTCAGTTCCAGTACCGCTTACAGTAGTCTGGTTCGCTTACAGATATATTATGAGGGATATTTAAGTGGCTAGTAATTCATTCGATGTAGGAACAAGATCTGCAACGCGCTAACATAGTCCCTGAATGCCGCGCATGCCCTGCATGCTGCAACCTTCCCGAAGTTAAGCGAAATCTTTAGTACATTTAATTTTGTGGGGATAAATTACGTGAGTATTTGGCCCTTTTCTTTTTTTGCTTTTTCAACTATTGGTAGGCATTTTCTTCTATCGGATGAGCAATATATCCACTCTCTAGGATTAACAGCGATTCTGGGGGTTAATTGTGGATACTCTGGGATTGTAATGTCTCAAATTATTCAGAGGTTTGTTTGATCATGGCCACATGTATCGCCTGGCCCCCTACGCCGGCCATCGCGCCAATAACTCAGCAAGCTCAGCTCGCATCTACATTCAAGGAAGGGAAGGTGAGGGCATTATCATTAAGCGGGATCAAGTGGGTCTACTCTATACACGTTGCCTAATACAATATAATAGGCTTAATTTCCCTAAGCAAAAAAAGGAAAAAACTTTCAACTTCCTCCATATACCCAAATTACCAACTGTGGGTTGACAGCTAAAACCTCGATCCACTACTCGTAATCGGCAGACGTTTGGGGACTGGGCCGTGGTTTGCATACATACACATTGACTTTTGCAATTTCTCGGTACCAGCAATTATAATCCAACTGAACCCATTAGCCTAAAGCATCTCACCCCAATCTGAACTCAATTTCACCAGTCTTAAAAAGGTATCTTCTCAACCATGATGGGCCCAGAAACATCACCTTAATGCATACTCTCCTCGGCGAGCAGGGACCATTGACTTGCACCCGGGATGTTTCCGGGCAGGCCAAACCAACCGGCCCACCGGCCAGTGGCTGGTGTACACTCTACATGATGACTGATCTATGACTGATCTATGCGAATGGCACTACCATAATCCGAGCGAATGGCACGACCACAATCCGAGCGAATGGCACGACCACAATCCGAGCCAAATGTTATTCAAGCTATCTACATATGTATGGTGAGTGTAACTATCTAACTAAATTGCGACCTTAGAATAATAATCTGTAGTTCCGACGCTGGCCATGATGGATGCAACCATAGCGAACTCGCTCTGTAGTATCAGATCCTGCTGTTTTTACTACTGCAAATCCCATTATGAAAACATAGTCTTGTAGGCGAGAGAATGCAGCATCAGGATGCTCAAAGATTTCTCCTGATACTGGAGCCAGGCGATGGGCAATGTTAATAGACTCAACTGCAGATTGTAAGTACAGCTGGCAGAAGAGAGGGATCAAGACAAGGGTCTGGAGACCAAGCTGGACTTATTGTGACTGGGTCTTGCTGAGCCATCTCTGGCGTTCGGATGACTATTGTTATTGTAGACCGGATGTTGCGTTGATTGTGTTGCGTTAATTGTGTTGTGGTATGCGTGTTGTGTTGTGGTTCTGGCATCGGCCGTTCTGGCATTGTGCTCTGATACGCCGTTCGCTGTTAGTCATGATAGATCAGTCAGCATGTAGAGTGTACACCAGCCACTGGCCGGCGGCCGGTTGGTTTGGCCTGCCCGGAAACATCCCGACTTGCACCCTACAACAGTTTTGATGCCTCGGCGTTCTTCTGTTGGTAATATCCCAATCAAGTCGTCTACTGCCTTATGTTTGGATGACATTGAACTATCTGGTTACAGTCTAGAGAAGGGCCCCTGATCTAGCTGGCCTTTGCTAAACTCAGCACAATCCTGGCAAGACTTCAAAAAACTGTATTCAGCCAAGCGCAGCCCCGGGCATATCTTGGACCAGGTTATTCGAATCAAATCTCCGGCCTCGTGGACTGAAAGGCTACCTGTTGTCGTGTTCTCAAAATTGTCAATGTAATCAATCACCTTTAAAAAAAAAGTATGTATCTCAACCGTTCGGGGACTACTAGGCTCTGCGCTGTTCAAAGCCGGCTTCCCGAACACCTCTCATGGAGTTGCTGGTTATCCCTCCCTCACTATGTTTGTGACAAGAGCTTTAACCTCCACCAGCCAGTGTGTGGCTACCTAAATATCTGAAATTATAAACTTCCCCTTACCTTATACAATGAGCGCTGATGACTAGCGAGCTGAGGCAGTTACATTCCAGTAAGACCTGCGTTGCTTTCATGTCCTAGTTATGCTTCAGGCACATCAGATGAAGATTTCCTGGGACACTGGCGACTTAGCTGTATCCTATATATCGGCATGACCCGACTAGGATAGTATGCAGAGTAGTCTCGCCAACCAGACTAAGAGTCTCGAATGCTTCAGAAAGAAGGAACTGATAGAACGTATAGGTCATATTCCTGGATGTTCGTCCGATCATCTCCCAGGAACATCATCGAGCTCTATTTAACATGATGCCAGGCCCGCTAGTGTATCCTAGACCACCATATGTGGCACTATCACCTCCCCTCGGGCGCATCATGGCAAAGAAAAAGAACAAATTGAAACAATTAATTGTAAAACAAAATAATCCAGAAAATCCCATATCCTTATAGCCCAACCTCCCCTGGTTCTGTCCGTCATAGATTCAAGGACTACTATGGGGTAGTATTTATTAGTGTAGGTAAATAAGTCAGAGAGAAATTACCTGAAATTTGTTGATTCTATCGGATTGAGTTATTTAGTCAGACAGGACCAAGGAGCAGTTATACCCCATACTGGCAGGAAGAAACTTCTGCCTTCAAATCCCATACTGGTTGATTTAGGTCAGGCAGGACCAAGGAGCGCATAACATACCCCATACTTTTTTTTTTTTTTTTTTTTTTTTAAAGGTCAAGGCGCTCTAGAGCTTCATGTAGTAAGGCTTTTGTGAGCGCATCCGCATTCATGTCTTTTGTCTCGATTGGGTTCGAGAATGTGTCTTGTTCCCCTATCTCGAATACGATATCAGGTGGGTCGAGATTAATGCTTTCGTTTTCGTCGTTGATATAAGCCGTTAAAAGTTGTAGTTACATAGCTGGAATATGGTTGGCTGTTGAGGAGAATTGGAAAAGGTTCTCAAGGGTATTCCAAGCTTGTCTTGCAGTCATGTCGTCCATCAAAGATGATTAAGTTTCGGGTTTGCATCGAAAATAAATCTCCTAAAATGTCCACTTATCAGCTTTCTCCCAACTGACGTTGGCGTCATGGGGTCGATCGTGGTCAATAAGATCAAGACATGAGAAGAATACACATGTTCTTTTCTCCATATTCCATAGTTACCGTTGTCGAGCAGTTCGAAAACTAGGGTTTCACAGTAAAGAGTTTTAGGATGTCTAAGTCCTCCATGAACGTAGGAGGTGGTGTTAAAGGTGAATACGGAGAGGAAAGCTTTTGAGTGTAGGGAGGGTTCTTTTTAGATATAGATCTGTATCGATCGTGTGGATGATACAGGAGGTGCTCATAACCTGATAGAACGTATAGGTCATATTCCTGGATGTTCGTCCGATCATCTCCCAGGAACATCATCGAGCTCTATTTAACATGATGCCAGGCCCGCTAGTGTATCCTAGACCACCATATGTGGTACTATCAGGAACTGCACTAGTCTGTGCGTGCCCATCCGTAGTTCCCTCAAGCACACGGCCTATCTAGCGCAATTCCTGAGCGGATCGATTCCAACCAGAGCTGTACTATTACAACGGGAACCCGGAACCCATGGTAGCAAGCAGTGTGCATTAACCGTTGATTAATTATGTTCAGTAATTACAATAATGATCTCTTACAAACTAACTACTGCTGACCCAAGCTCTACCTAAACGAGTTTCCTCAACCCCATAGCTATCCGTTACAAGCGGCTCTTTAAACTGCATGTCAAAAATGTTCACGGAGTTGCGTTCTGAACATGCCAAAGCTTTTACATCGGAATCGGTAATAAACATCCAAACAAATATTATACCGATCTGCCTGTTATCGGAGATTACTAACGCTACTACTACTAGCTTATTATAGACAAAATCTACCATACTCCTGACGTCATGACACAGATGTGGGATAGTCTTGTGCCACCTACCAAGTTTGGAACTCGTAAAGTCGAATAGAGTTAGACCGAAAAGTCTCAGTTGGCCCTAGAGCTATAAATATGAAGTCCTGGTATCAATACTGGGAAAATCAATTCACTGCACATTCCCCCCAGAGCAGATTCTCCAATTTTTTGTCTATTCTACTTACCTAATATATGATTCCCCTACAATCACAAGTCACTGAGAGATGAATTAAGAGTGTACCAGAAATTTTATAAGGGTAATGTACCAATACATTGTAGAATTGGGGCTACTTATGGTACTGTAGAAGTCTTGATGCAGCGTAACATATTGGTTTGCGGGTCGGCAGGGTTTGACCAACCCCTCCACAAGCATACAAACCCTTACTTGAATATTCTCACCGGTGGACATCATACCTTTTCAGTCACTACTTACGCGCCCTGTCGGCAAGGCTATGATTTGTTCCAGCAAAAAAGCAAATTGTATTTGTTATAGCAAGCAACCTAAAGCTAAGCCACCCAGTAAACACCCCATACATATTTCAAACGCAAACTGAAAGCGTAAACCGAGAAGCCAAAGAGTATAAATCTTCAACATAGATGCAGTGAAATTTAGACAGCCGCTAACCCAAGGCTTACCCTGAGCTAGTTAGTCCATCTTCTAGGAGACATCTCACAACAAACCCCTCAACCCTCTAACATCCTTCATCCTCTCAAGCATCTCCTTTCGTACCTTCTTCACGACTGAACATTCTCCGTGTGGTACTTCTTTCTCCTTCTCCTTCTGGCCACCCCTTGCCCTGGTGGTTGTAGCTGTGCTAACTCTGGGTGTCACGTTGGCCACCCTGGCTTCCTTCGCAGCTTCCCTAGCAGCTTCTCTACCAGCTCTTGTGGCCAAGTCAAAAGTAACCCGAGGCAGGATATTTGATAGGTTTTCGTCCTTGCTAAAGGTCGCGACGATCTCCACTGCGGAAATGAACGGCAGAGTTTCCAGACCGTCGTGAAAATTAGGTAGAACTGGTACCCCAGCTAAGGATATGTACCTTAAGAGAGTACCGAGCTGGAGGCGGTCGCAGGCGGCAAGGTTATGTTTGCATAGTGGAGTTATTGTAGTGAGTAGAGGATTGGCATGGGAATAGGCAATTCTGACGAGGGAGTTGTGGAGGGCGATCGTTGCATTGTTGAGGGCATCTGCGGGAATGAATTATCAGCACTGGAACTGCCTCTCTCTAAATGTTTACCTACCAAGCACTTTTGTTGGTATCCCATCTGTGCACAGCTCGGTCCCATCCGCAAACGTCAATACCACCTTGTCCGCCAAATCCTTCCGCTTCAACCTCCGCTTTCCTGGGCCACTCCCACCCTCACGATTGGTACTTCCCTCCTTAACAACATGATATTTCACATTCTTAATCAAGTACTCGGTGACATCCTCCACCAAGCAATCATTCTTGAAAGCCCACGCCACAGCCAACCACCGAATAGCGTCCTTCCCTTTCACATCCTCCAGAGTGAGTTTCCCCGTCCACGCACTAGCATAACCACTAAGTGCAGCCGTCATATCATATTTATCACACAATGTAGCCACTGCGAACATCTTCTCTGGCTCGAGCCATTTAGGTACGTTCTCTCCCCGATGGTGTGCAATATTGAGGATGATTTCCAAAGCCTCTGAGTCGTCCTCATTAAGGGCAACTTGGGCAGGGGAATTCTTCGAATTCGAGGCGAGTTGACGGCCTTCCAGGAAGGGGGAGCTTGGATCCAGCATTCGAGCGAATACTGGGGACGATAAACCGAGAGCCGTGGTGAAAACTTCAAATCGTTTGGTAGGTGTGCAGAGGTAGACTCCACCTGAGGGGTGGATCTTAACATCTTGAGGTGGTTCAGGAGGTCGAGGAGCAGTCTCTGTATTCGCTGCGGCTGATGGCATTTGCCCAGCAGTTGCGGTGACAGTGGCCATAATCTGGTTGGGGTATGGTTGAGGTTAGATGAAATGTACTTGTTTCTGTGTTTGTCTTACTAGTGCTAAGTCACCCCACAACCACACTGTAGGTCAAAGTTTGATGTATGAATATAATTTGTAGTCTGGTAAACAGGACAACCATGACATCGTGTATGCGCCACTGCCTGGTGAACTACAGCCTCAGAAATACGAAGTTGCTATCCGCCTACTAATGTTTCTCTCCACCAACCAACCCACTGATACGACTGAGACAAAATAGAAGTGTCTGAGCTACAGCATGCACACATGAGTCAAGGTTTCACTCAGGTGAGATCGGTACCGGTCAAAACAACTCTTGGCTCAGCGGTGTAACCAGATAACGAGGTACTCCAAAAAGTGGTGTGCAAAAAATTACATTATGAGGAACTTAACCCGGGAATAACCTTAATTATTATTATTTTTTTTTCCCCTTCTTAAATCTGGTTGGCACTTTTTCAAGAAAGTTCGAAGTATTCCAATTGAGATTTCAAGTGCAATCATTCAGGCGTCCTGCGCTGACTAAGCTCTCCAACTGGAGTGACTCTTATACTGAATTTGTCCCAGCCACAACTGCATGTGGCTAAGCAACAACTCATGGTTCAGAACATGTTGGCGGAATTCAGGGTAATTCTTTGATATCTGCCCCATTGTTCTCACAGATAGGAACCCTATGAAAAAGACCACCAATGCCATAATCTTTGGGATATGACACTAAGGTACCCATTAAGCATTTTTTCATAGGGCGTGTTGTGTAGAGAAGTATGGTTGCAGCGGCAATATCGTTGGAGCAGCGACATAGTTGACAGATTTTGAGTGTCGCTGAACTATCATCAAGTTTATTGACGATGACTATCGTAAGGAAACGGCGAGCATAAGTGGATTTACACAAGCTCAAACCTCTACCACACAGAAACCCTGTAAGTCTCAGACCCTTGGGAGGCCTAGCCTGTACGTATACTATGACCGAGGCCTAATCTGAGCAAGAGCCGTGTACTACAGTGGACTCTCAATATAAACCAGTGAAATCATACTAAGGGATGTCCCTCTTGGGTGAGCTGGGCTTGGGGAAGATCCCGCGTGGGTTACTATACTACCTAATTGGTTGGGGGTGCCGAGAATGTTAACAGCTGAATAGCCCTATTATTTGACCTGAATCTGGATATTTCTGATGTATGGAAGAGCTTAATAAAGATATCTTGAGCCTCAAAAGGGCCCATAAGATCGGCTCGGAAGTATTTTATACGCTCTTGAAAAGAAGTATATCGTCAAATGAAGAGTGGTACACCAGATACCTTGTGCAGAATTCTATATCAATCTAATGGTCAAATACCAAAACGTAGATGGGTCTGCATAACGAGACACCTGTCACTCCGACGTACCCACTAACCCACTAACCCCCTTAGTACACTGAGGAGATTTGTCCTTCAAACAGGTTGTTGTGGATAATGTTGCAATACAGTATGCTGAACACAAGAAGAGAGGTCTTGTATTTGTAAAGTAAAATGCACTAAGAACCAGACTAGCATCATCTAAGATAAGGAGGCGAACATGGTCAGGGTCCGCTAATAACGAGAGTATACGAAACCAAGCTTTTGATTAAAGCCTTGGCATTGGAATGAGTCTAACTTTGACGAAATTTGCATGTGATTGCAACTCGAGATGTAGTCAGAAGGCATACCAAGCATTACCCTGAACCGAAATAAAAAATCCCACCTTACTCCGTAGGTTATCTCAAAATAAGCACCCGGCTGGTTCCCCCCCCCCCCGGCTTCTGGCAAACACAAATAGCTTCAAGATGTCCTCGGGCACAACAAAATATGACATAGGTGGTCATACCTTCACTGTTGCATGATACCTACCTTCTTACCAAATAATCACGACCTTACCCCCAAATTGGTGGGTACATGATTCACCTATCCGATCCGCCACACCACACACAAACCACCAGAGATAACAAGAGACAACTAACCTAAATTCACATCGCCGCTTACGCTCATAATTCCAACATTAACAGCAGGATAGTAGATGTTCAGAGGAAAATAGGTAGACTTTTAATATAAATAAATCATCTACCCTCACGCTATAATATAATCTCAAAAAACAACGCCCCAGGGCCCCAACTGGCAAAACTCCCAGTCCGGGTTGAGCTAATCCATAGCCAACTTCCCATAAATAGCATAAGGTAAGCTCTATTTCATTGCATGATGATAAACTGCAAACACTGGGAACAAATCCCTTCCGTGACCGTGAACTCAACACACTTAAGAGAAAAATTCCAAAACACACATAACCTATCGTAAACCCCTTTGCAAAACCGTCAATGAAGAGAAAAAAGAAAAGTAGAGTAATTATCCAACTTTTCCCCCAGAAAATGAAGTACGCCGCATAAACTTTATGACTCCCAATCACGTCAAAATCATCGCATCCCCATCTCCGCCTGAGCCACTTCCACTTCCACTCCCATTAACCTCCCTCCCCCCTCCTCCATCGCCACCTTCTGTCATTACAGGATCGACACTCCCACCCGTACGCTGTAGTGTCCTGATGAGCGCATCAGTCAACCCATCCCCCACCCCTCGCGGCTCTATAGGCACCTCCACCGTCGCCAACTCCCTATCCAACGCCTCCATCTCCTCCCTCAACCTTCTTTGTTCTCGCTCCAATCGTAATCGCTTCTCCCTAAGAAGATATACCCTTTGCTGCTCTTTATCGGGCACCGCTGACGCACCTAATCCCAGTAGCGAAGGCTCAATGGGAATATCCATATTTGACGAGCCAGCAGAGCGAGGATTCAAAATCGAGCTAATGGAGTGAAGACGTTGAGTACTAATCGAGCTATCGTCCCCATTTTCGGCTCCGGAAGAGACAGATAATGATCGTTTTCGAGGAGAGCTGTGACTATGTGACCCAGATGCCCCAGTTTGAGCCAGATTGAATTGTAGTGGCGCCAAAGTGGCATCTTCAGAGTGATATGCCGAGGAACTAGCCATGGGTGCCAGTGGAGCCCCACTACTGCTTCCAGGTGTAGGCGTGGACTGTGAGCGAAAGGATGATGTGAAGTCAACGGGCAAGTATCTAGGGTTGAAATTCGATGATGACGATCCATTACTAGCTGAAGGTTGATGAGTAGGAGCACCTGAAGTGCTCCCGCTATCCCCCATATCGGTATCCTCATCCGATGCACCTACGGCATTGGATATATGCTGAGCAAGCTGATGTAAAGCCGCTGCTTGGCTAGATGGAGGAGGGGCGGTTGTTTGAGTGGCGATAGTAGTAGCAGTTGTTTGTTTTATCGAGTTGAATGAGCCATGTTGAGGAGCAACAACCCGTTTTCGCCTCTTGATAATAGTCTTCTTCATTGCTTCTGGGCGGTGTACCCCATGCAGCTTATGGTATAGGCCTGCGATATCACGTTAATATAAATATATGTAAAACTTGTGTGTCGATCATGCGGACGTACCACATGCGTTGCAGATTGTATTGCCAAATTCGTCACGTCTCCAAAGTGGCGTAATCGTTGTCCCACAGTTTTGACACGCTACGACGACGGTTGTATTCGCAGAAGGGACTGGTTCTGAACGAGCCACTGCACCCGGTGAGGGGGATGGGGAGCTCTCCACAGGGCCGGGGTGTGTAGGAACCGGCGACGAGGCTCCAGCCCCAGATCCACCACACCCAACGGTCAACTGTGCAGACTTCGCTACTCGGTTATTATATGCCGGGCATCCGTTACATCCCTCTGCCCCTCCAGTTCCATTACACTTTCCTCCGCCAGGGCATGAACCCTCGGTGACGTCCACTGCAACATAGGTTGCACCTGCGCCAGTCTGTGTAGTATTCAAAGTAGTGCCGTGGGGTGGCCGTTTCAGAGTCATAGGCCGTTGTGTATTCCGCGCCTTGAGGTAGAGCCCACATGCGTTGCAAATCGTTTGTCCATCCGGGGCTCGCCTCCAAAGAGGTGTTCGGGTCGTACCGCAGTTACTGCACGGGTCAATCAGTACTAACCCAAAGTTTCTTTGAGGGTAATTTGGAGCTCACCTGCATATTTGCCCCACAGGTGTGTTATTCGGGGATTTCGCTTCTGGCGCCGGGGAAGATAACGAGCTGCCAAATTGTGTTTCTTGAGTTTCTGGGGGAACATCTACAGTCCCTACAATAGCGCCAATCGGACCAGAGCCAGAGGGACCACCAACTCCTTCTCCTAAACCAGTCTGTAGGAGCTGTTCTTGTGTGGTTTGCGGCTCTTGTCGGTCGTGATTTTGTGCTGACATTGTAATCTGAGGTAGTGGGGTGTTGTCGCGAAGGCTGGGATCGGTTGGTGGTGATATTGGTCTAATGCCTAGAGGCACCAGGGGAATCTGTGCCGTGGATGCGTTGATGGCCTCCGAGGCCACATTCATCACAACGGCTGTCGAGCTAGCTGCGAGAGCTTGTAGTGACGGCGAATTTGGAGAGGTTGCAGTCTCGGCTGCTGAAGCCATGATGGGCTGGTGGCGAAAAAGTTGAGGCTACCTTTCGAGTATCAGAGTTGTGGAATTGCAAGAAGCAAGCACACCTGTGCAGGGATGCGGGAGAAGTATCCAAGCTGCTGGGTTGTAGCTGTGTATTTCAGTGAATTTGACAACGAATAACAATGAGCTTCGACCTTTTGGATTATCGAGCGTTTGCTATGTTACAGCGCAGTGGTATTCGTTTTTTGTGAATCGTTTTTGCCTGTGGCGAAGGCGTATGCGAGGTAGCGAAAGAGAGGAGAGAACCCCCAGTGATATCGGTCTTCTGAGGCACGTTATTCCGGCGTGTTTGCTTCTGCGTTCGCTTTGGTGTAGTGAATATGAGACACCTCGAGGGTCGAGTCTTCTAATGAGCAGCTGCCAGTAAAGATGAACGAAAAAAGATGAAAAAGGAATTCAACAGAAAGACAAAGGCCCGTAATCATTAAATTTAGGGTAAGAGAATAGCTGATATTCAGGGATGCTTCTGCGAGAAGCCACTGGCCTGGTGCTTGTGCTGTCACTTCTCGAGGAGAGGTTAAAACTGCAAAAAAACAGTATCGCAGAGAAAAATGTTGGGACGAGACGGGCAAATGTGGACTCGCATGAAAACTCACAGCTACACCTCTGTTTTAGAGGAGCAATCGAGAGTGGATAGCCCTAGAAGAGCGGATATAATGAAGATACAGGTCGAGGATGGCGCTTGACCGAGTGTGGTTTATCTCACGCTGAAGATAATCAAATCAAATCGATCTAGATCAAGGACGTGGTCGCAATGATAATTGAGCGGAGTGTGATTGGCTGTTGAAATAGGCCGGCTAGAAGTGGTAATAACTCAGCCGCGAAATCTTGGCGCTGGCTGGGACGCGGGGCTGGGGACTGACAGGAACGCATGTACGTAGGTATTCCTTCAGTATCGTGGGCGCTGACTACAAGTGCCCACGCACGCTGCAGTATTTCCAATGGGTTACAAGCACGTTGGCCAGCAAATAAGCGGGCTGGCATTTAGTCTTGTTGCACGACCCGCCGACAGTGGAGGTGGCATTATGCTGGAAGCATGTTGAATCAAGCTTCGGATGCAGTGTGCCGCATTGCCATACCTCAGGGTAACCGATATATGTAGGCGGCAAGTTGCCTAGTTTGATTGTGCAAGACAGACTCCCACTCATGCGTGGTTATCTCACGGCTGTCAGCCATATGCATACACTTAGCAGCGGCATTTGCAAGCATAAACGACTTAAGAAGCAGGACCTCGCAAATAGAAACTGATGAGTTTGTTACTCAATATCTCCACCACAAGCTCAATAATGTTTTAGACCAAAGGGGTGATTATGTTAAACTCACTTTTAGATATGTAATCTATTCGCTCATGGACTATCTTCCCATACACTTTTCCCATCCCTGATCCTAATCTATAACATGAGCCTACTCCCCCTAACATGCCAACCAGGATCCCCCAGTGGAGACACAGGGTAACCAACACACTTGAGGGTAACCAACGCAATATTCTTCGGATTAACATTCCAATGGGCTTTAGAGATTCCTCTTTATGTATAAATTTTGGGGAACTATAGAAAAATTTATCTAAAGAAAGATATAGTACCTCCTAGAGGTGGTTCCTTGCCTACTTGTCCTGATAATTATCATACATGTATAATATACCTACATCAAACTCGAGCCTGGGGTGGTTTGGTTATGCCAGAAAACTAGTAGGGTCGGTAACACGGTTATTTTTATTATATTTCCGGATTACCCCTTGAGATTACCTTAGCGTTTTCCTAATCAGCTATGTGCTAAAGGTCGTGCCAACCAACGTGCTTGACGTAGGCCAAAATATGTATCTGATCATAGCCAACCAGACTAGGTCATTTATCCCTCTAATTCTCAAAGTTTCTTCAGTTCTTGGCGGCCTTGGCTTAAAGTCGACTGCTACAAGTTGAGGGACGAAATTATGAACCACTAGTGAGGTATTTGACGGATTTTTATGTCAAACTGTATCATAACATTAAATAGCCCAAATTTGGCGCTCCATGTAAATTCAATAACCCAATGAGCTAGCTAACATAAAATTTATACACCAAAAGCCGTACTACTAGCTTGCTAGGAAGAATAGAAATCAACAAAAGATTAAACACCCGCAGCCATTCCTGGATCAAATGCTATCAGCAGTCGGGATGTAACGAATTCTTTGGCTGCTTAATAAGATGCATGGGCAGCTTGTGCCATTGCCATTGGCATATCCGTCTTCTCATCGAAGCTAGGGCCCCGCTTGTGCGAGCCCTGTACAGCAGGAAGTTCCAACCCACCCTTCTCCGAATCCATCATCTCAAAGTTATCCTCAATCCGCTTTCCCTCTTGCGGCTCTAATGCCCCGGTCAAATCTTCTCCGAACAATAGCTTGGGGTTGAAAGCGAAAGCCCCAGCCGGGATGAAAGTACTGGCTAATAAAATAGCGCAAATAACAGTGAACTGAATTCCACCAACATTCTTCAAGGCATCTTGAGCTGTTCCTCCATTCTTCAAAAAGCGGTCCACGTATCCACCAAGCACTGGAGATAGGATAGCGTAGATGAGAATGTAGGTGGAGTACAAGAAAGCCATGACGGCGCCCAACGCAGAAACATGGTCTGATTCGTTTTCATGGCGGGCTAGACAAGCTTGGATGTAAGCTGCAAGAGAAACATCACCAGCTGCCCAACCAATAGAGATGGGCATGAAAACCTATAGTACATGTTTAGTCAACTTACTGCACTAAATTGTTGGAGGGATTGTTGGAGACGTACCAATGCCAATAGCCAAGCATATTTGGGCTCATTATGCGGGGGGTAGTAAAAGGGGAAAGCCCAAACAATGAGCACTAAGAACGAGTCAAGCCTCAACCACGGGATCGGCGTCGGCACGAAGTCGTTCAAAATGAAAACAGAGAAAGCTCCAAGAAGTTCCCCAAAGTTGGATCCACCAACCAAGATCTGTGAGTATGCGGAGTTCTTGAAAACCTGCTTCCCAATGATGGGTGCGATTCCATTCTCGAGATATCTGTGACCATAGAGAGCCATGGAATAGCTAAAGGAAGGTTAGGTGAAAGGAACTTAACGGAATCAATTATATGGGACACATACCCAATAGGTAGCCAAATGAATTTCCTATTAGAAAAGATAATCTTTGCGCCTACCCAAATAGAGAGACCGAAGTACTTTGCGCCTTGAAACAGTTGTATGAAGTAGTTCTGTTGTTCATGCTCCAATTCTATCTGGAATTCGAGGGTACTGACGAAGGACCACAAGATGCAGGCACAAGTGAAAAAGATCGGCGTGATGAAGAAGGAGTAGTTATTACCGAATCTCAAAACAAGATAGGTCGTTGTGAAGGCTCCGACAGTACCCGCAATTTCATAAAAGATATGGACGATGGCATCCATCCTACGGAGCTTGTTGACGTCTCCACCAACAATGTCCCTTGGGATGACACGACGAATGAGCTCAACCATACCATACGCAATACCGGATGCCTGTAACGAACATTGATCAGATTCTTTCCTTCAACAATAAAGTAAAGTACTCACACAATACACAGGGAATAACCCATCAGGGTTCCAATTGCCATAATGTGGCTTTCGCTCATCGCCCCTCTTGATTCTCCCACCAGTCGAGGCATCCACTATCATTAGAACAGCTGTCAAAAGCCCAAACACCATGACCGCCATGGCGAGGACTGAACGAGTGGGAAAACGCTTGATCAGAGGAGCAATAAGGATGGACCCCACACACTAAAAGACTTATAATCAGCATCTTGCACACATCATCAATACAGTTGCAGGGGCGGTTCCTCATCAGAAATACAGAATTTCACGTACTTGAAACGCTTGGTTCAAACCCTGCAACAGCCCCTGCTTCCTGAATGCCTGTGTTCCGAATCTGTCGATCGCCAACGTGGTGATTGATCCGTTGAAGGCCTCAAGGCCAAACTTGTAGAACATGATTCCGATAATGTATATAGCAATGTTCCTTCTCTCGGTGGGTGTATAGTTGGCCCATACTTGTTTGGACTTAGAGATGAACCCCATTATTCGCCCAAGCCACGTCGACACCTTCTGGAACTAGGTGAGAGTTCAGGGAGAGTATGGTTATATATCGCTCGACGGTCGCACTTGATGAAATCAAAAATAAAAGCGCCATCTTGATACTTATAAACACCAACGATGTACACTTAGTGTGTAACACATGGCTGCCTAGTGCCATAATACCGTCTGCATAATCGCCAAGATACCTCATGCAGCAGACTGGACGTTGATTGGCTAAAAAAGGCACGTGTAGACAGCTTTCTGTTGTATTTGGTCGATAGTTCTGCGTGGGTGTATAGCCTTGTGTCCCATAAATTCGTGTTAGGTTGCGGACCTGCCGCCGTTAGTGGATTGTCATCGATAGCGGATTCGTGGAAACGAATGCCTTGCATTATTATAGAAATTTGATGATCAACTGCGAAACTGAAGACTCCTTGCCATTATGGTGAATTGAAACTCAATAACTTTCCATCACCCTGGGTATGTGTGGTGTACTCAACCAGGCTAATAGGTACTGTAGATTAGAACTCCGACTTCACCTCAACTTTGGGAGCCCGTCAGTACACGAGCAGGACAGATTTATCCCACGTAGTGTTTTCGGTTGGCAGAAGTTCAAGATTGTGAGATTGCCGCTGCCACCATTACTTAGGTATCACCACCATTAGGTATAATCCATAGGATGTACCTACATTCCATGGTAGAGAAACTGACCAGAGTCCCGTCGCAAGCAAGGGAGTCGGGAAGCACTAGTCCGGAAGAGTTATACTCCAACGTTTTGTATGCGGTTCCGAATTTATCTGCATGCGAAAACCCAGCGTTACCAGTGTTAGCTCCCCAAAAAAAGATCAGCGAAAGGTCACGTACCTTTTGCCATTCAGACGGTTGCCTTAAAGTAACAGGTGGACCATGTACAGTAACAGAGCCTGGAGTAGTCTCGAACCCGCCTGGAGTACCTTTATACCGCAGAATCCCGAAATGGGAGCCACACGTGAAAGTTCGTAAGTGTTGTGGAGGCATTCAGACAGAACACGCTAATAATCTCCCTATCCTATAAAGGAAAAGTCGTCACTTACCACATCTCACATCAACGCGAATGCCATTCCAAAATGATAATATGTCTGATGCTCTCTACACCATAACTGCCACTACTACGATCTTGCTACCTGGTTACTATATGTCGCCGCTTAAGGCTGTATTTCCGTATACTCGTAACTAGGAAACATTCGTGTTGACTGATCATGAGATGGGCTCAAGTGGGTTGTAGAAGAGAGTGCAATCCAGCACGATAATTAAGAAGTAGTTCTAATTGGCACATCCTCTATCGCTGTAAACGAAAATCAAAGATACCGGTAGCTCTTGTCAAGCCAGACTAGCTCTTGTCCTAAACTGTATGAAAACTCCAACAAACTATGAAAACCCGTTATAAAGCGAGTAGTATAATAGAAACATGTGACTGAGATACCGGAGGTCTTCGAGGTTGGTAACCCTGAAAATAAGATAAATATCCAACAATCGAGTAAAGAAGCGGGACCCTGTTTTCCCTGGCTCCTTAACCCAATTGTCAGATAACTGATTGATATAATAGACTCGTGTAGGCTCAGCTAATAGAGCTATTACGAGCATTTCCCGTTCAGTCACTTATTTGGGTGAAAAGAGTATATTGCTGAAACTTCATTACTTAAGAGAGCGCGCCAGAAGATTCCCCAAAGATTTCTCCTTATTCTTCGCGTAAAACCTGCTGTTCCTTTAAGAGAAACATACCAGATAACTTTTTATAGTGACCAAAGGCACTCGCGTTGTGGGATTACCTTATTACCGATGCTCGCACACCGTAAACAAAACAAGTGTCCAATCCATTATTTCTGCGACAATGTAATGAATGATGTTGGAGGTGTCGATACGGTTTAGGTTGAGATTGAGCGAATTCTCGTGCACTTCGGTTGTGATAAAGTTAGTAGTAGAAGTAGGAGCAAACAGATGTTTTGGAAAGGGTGTACTGTTGTAGCTATGTAGTGACGAACCCCCAAAGCCGTTCCGAGGGGCTTGTGCCAACCAAACTAAAAGCAGCTGGACATTTACTTTTCCTTTGTAGGATAGTGAGACTTTTAGCGTGTTCTGCCGGAAGCGCTTCAAGCTGATCACGCTAAAAGTCTCACCATCCTATAGAGGAAAGGAAGCAGCTTGGGTGTCATGCTGACTTGGAATGCAGAAAGGGGCGTCATGACGAGTTATCTCCTGTGCATAGGCTATCCGTACAATTCCCATAACCACCAATTTTTGCTCCAACCATAATTTACGCCCACCCGATCCATTACTTCTACAACTATACTTTTGCTGTAATCGCTCCAGACCGAAGTGCACCAGAATTCGCTCAAGCTCAACCTAAACCGTACCAATACCTCCTATGTATCACACTCTTCTAATATCATTACAGTATCAGAAAAATAGGTGGCTTGGACGCTTGCTTTGTTTGTTTATCGTGTGGGAGCGTCGGAATTAAGAAGGTAATCCTACTAGTAAAAAGAAAATGCGAGTGCCTTTGTTCACTGTAAAATGTTATCGTTATTGTTACTTTCTCTTAATTTCTCTTACAAAGGAACAGCAGTTTTTATGGAATCTATTTTTACGGAATCCATTTTTACACGAAGAATAAGGATGCAGTCTTTGGGAAATCTTCTGGCACGCTCTCTTAAGCAATGAAGATTTAGCAATATATTACTCTTTTCACGCTTTCGCAAAAAAACAAGTCACTGAACGGGAAACACTCGTAGCAGCTCTATTAGCTGAGCCTACACGAGTCTATTTTATTAATCAGTTATCTGACGACTGGGTTAAGAAGCCAGGCAAAGCAGAGTCTCGCTTATTTCGCCCGTTCCTTCAAGCTCTACCAACCTCAAAGCCTCAAAGACCTCCGGTAATTCAGTCACATGTTGCTATTATCAGAAATTTACGACTCACTTTATAACGGGTTTTCATAGTATGGTTGGGGTTTTCATCAGTTTAGGATATGAGCTATCTTTCATTGTTTTCTTTTATAGGCGATAGTGGCTGGCTTTGCAGTGCCAAATTATGGCGCTGAATTAACTCTCTTCTACAATCCACATAGCTCTTCTCATGATCAGTCAAGCGCGAGTGTTTTCCTACTTAAGAATATGGGAACATAGAAACCAAGTATAAGGTTGAATGGTATAGTGTAGCATTGGTGTAGAGAACATCAGAACATATTCTTTTGGAATGGTATTCGCGTTGATGTAGGATGTGGTATTCACAATTATGTTTGGCTCGTCATGACGAGCGCCATTGCTACCTCTCAAAACAGCTAGATATTTAAGCTGCTGCTTTTCCTTTATAGGATAGTAAAATTATTAGCGTGATCAGCTTGAAGCGCTTCCGTTCTGCCACAACTAAGCCAGGCGTGCAGCTTGCATGCAGCATGCAACAATTCATCGTGGTAGTAAAGCGGCATCCCGCGGCCCTTACTGTGATTTCTCAGTTGGCCACTGATAGCCGTCGGAAAATCCGATGTAGATAAGTAGGCGTTGTGTCACAACATGCATGCCATTGGCCCGAAAAATTACTGATGCCCCCACGTCCCTACGCAGGCTTTCACACACATGGCGGCAAACTTGGGTATAGAAATTCGCCTATTAAAGGATAAGGCATTGATCATATTTTGAATTGACAAGATAGCAAGTTCTCTGGGTATATGTTGCGTCTCGACTAAGAGGAAGGTAGTAAAAAAGAGCATTGGGCCAGGCCTCTCAATTCAGGAATATACCATGGCCTGCTCCAAGCATGGCCGATCGGATTACAGTGAAGGCAACAAAGATGCAAAAGAAGTATGGTATAAACAGTGTGAGGATATGTACTATTACATGACGGTTTCAGTATCTGTGGGTGGATATTTCTTTGTATATTTGTACAAAGGCGTTATCTTACCGTCCACCGCAGCTGCGGCCTCGAGCTCGAAAATTTATTCTCCAAACTTAAGGGACAACCTTGATCCCTATGCTCCTTGCAGACCTCAATATACACTTCACCATTCCCTCCTCTGGTATGCTCTGTAACCGGGTCTCCTACATTACCCACAGGGTTTAGTTAGTTCAATCCGTTACCCTTTTTCCTTTATCTTGGGACCAACCGTCAACTTTATCTTTGCAATCTCGTAGACATGTTTAAGCGTCACCTCCCCTACAAATTCCTTCCCTGGGTTTGAAGATCCCTTCATCTTGTTTTTCCTTATGGGTACATTGCCAGCCTTCATGAGGAAGTAAGACACTGTCGGTGTTCGAAGATCGAATGTGAATGATCGGTCTGGACGAACAGTGATTCGTGACGGAATGGGCGTGCCCTGTAAGCGTAATGGTGATGCTAATGCTTAGTTGACCGCTGTGAATATACAATGTGATTGAAAGAATTAGAGGAGAGTCTTACAACAATCATGTTTGCTGTTCTGGCATTGAATTCCTACTCTCATTGTTAAGCCCTTGTTCCGGGCGCGAAATGGTAGGGCCAACCTTGCAGAAATCCATAGATTTGACACCTTTAGAACCCAATGCGGGGCCAATAGGAGGCGAGGGCGAGGCCTGCCCCGCTCCGACGATGAGCTTGACGACGAGGTTTGTTGTCGCTGCCTTTCTAGACATGATCGTTGTTAACTGATGACAAGATGGTTATGAAGTATGAGCTGTCTCAGGTGTCCAATCGCCGCCAAGAGGTTACCAGCTGCTAGTGGTTTAGGTACGTGACCCGTGTACTTGGGACCCTGTACTTTACTCTATCCTTCTGGGCTAGGAGCCTCTTGCGATTGGATTGTGAAAAGACGTTGGCTTTTGTGCATGTGTAAAGTACAACCTTAGATGGTCTACTGTGTCAAGGAGTATGAAGTTCAAAGCTTGAGCGCTTTAACATTCTAAAACCCATGTCCATGTCCGAAAATTCTCAATCCGTCGACACTGGCAAAAGGCCGAAACATTGGGGAACGAATCAATTGTCCGGCCTGTAAACGTTTTGGAGGCGAAAAAAAAAATACCGGTATTAACTCGACGTGTGAAATCAGTAGGCCTAAGTAGATAGAACACGCTTGAATATTAAGCTAGCATTGCTTCCAAGAAGCTCCAATCTACAGCATACACCATAGACACAACACAAGCACATTCAGATCAAGTCTCCACCAAGATATAGCCAGCAAATAGAAGGCTGTTTGCCTCGAGCGAGCGGGTTTAAAGTACGGCCTCCCATTCCTACTACTACCCACACAAGACAGCAGCAACCGGTCATGCCTGCGAAGAAGAAAGCTGCAGCTGTGGCTGAACAACAGCCAACAACCACACGCTCTTCACGTTCGAAGACGAAAGCCGCAGCAGAAGCTTTGCTGGGTGCCGAATCTTCGGTAGCCAATAGTAAGCCGACAGCCAAAGCTAGGGGTCGTAAAGCCGGGGCCAGTAGTGGCTCCCCAGCTCTGTCCAAGACCAACGAGTTATCTCCAGCACCTAAGGAAACGAAAAAAGCGGTGGCAAAGAAGGCAACGGAGGGCACGAGAACAGCAAAGGAGGTGGAACCAGCTCCCAAAGCTACTAAATCTACCAGAGCACCAACCAAAAAGGTGACGATCGGAAAAGCAAAGATACCTGCACCCGCAAGGACCACGCCTCCCACAGAAAGCTCCACAGAACCCGAGAATAGAAAAGGGAACAGTATCTTCCCGACTAACAATAGTACTGAAGTAGCGAAGCAGGCGACTGGAATTATGCGGAAACGCACTCGGGATGCGGCGGAAACAGATGCGCTGAATGGGAAAGAAGTGGTCGATACGAAACACAAAAAGGCAAAGACTACGCCAACGGCAACAACCACACAAGGAAAGAGGAAAGTTACTAGGAAATATACACCATTTACGTTCCAAAATGTTGAAGCATGGTTCGAGATGTATCAAGATGAAGAAAAGGACCAACTTATGTCACCAGCAGCGTGCAATCTGTGGTTGGAGGTGCTGGGGATAAGTGCTGAGAGTGCTGCGTTCTATGTACTGGCGTGGAAGCTGGGTGCCAAAACAATATTTTCTTTTACGAGAGAAGAGTTTGTCGGAGGAATGAAAAAGCTTGAGTACGAAAGATATACCCTGTCCACACATATCAGAAGTGTTTTTCTAACACACCCTACAGGATTGATTCCAACGAAAAGCTGCTCGACCTTCTCCCAATTATCCTTGACGAAATCTCCTCATCATTTGACTCCTTGGACTTTAAATCCTTCTACAAATTCTGTTTTAACTACGGTAAATCTGGCGGCCCCCCCACTGCAAAGAATGTGGAGCTGCCTATTGCCATAGAGTTCTTGAAAGTTGTTTTGGACAAAGATAGGTACCGGATCGACTATACACCTCCTACATCTGGAACTGAAGAGGAGGGTGGGAAGAAGACGGAAGGGGCCATCCCCCATTTATACTCATTCATTGAGTTCTTGCAGAAGGCAGCAAAGTTGAAGGTGATAAATCGGGATCAGTGGGAGAGTTTCTTGCCATTCAACAAGAACGTTGAGTGGGGACTAGAGGGATATTCGGAGGATTCGGCTTGTAAGTTTGAGCATGCCTTGCGTTCTTAGTAGCTTCTCTTAGTTGATGCTGACTGGTGCTATATGGTAGGGCCGTCACTGTTCGATGAGTACGCCGAATGGAGGAAAAAGACGTATCCTGAGACTGTCGTCAATAATAAAGAGGGGGAGCAGACGGATCAATGCATGGCTAACTATGCCCAGTAGGACGGGTATCCGCCAGGGGAGATTGATTGGATGATCATTGATTAGCCAATTTTTCCGTTAGAAGGCTTTTACTTGAGACCTTTTGGGGATGTCCCCGCCTGCATCTGTTCCAGGTTCCTTCACTTCTGATATGGGGCTTGGGATAGCGAGTTGTAACTTTCGTTCACTTCATCAGCACAAAGTGCCTCCTCAATGGTGGCCACTTATCTTGCAGCCTTGATTTACGTTTCGACAAATGGAAGGATTATTCCATGACTGGCTTGGTTGCTTAACAATGTCCTTAAACTAACTCAACTTTTGCGGCTTCGACAATTGTATCATACTAATCTATCTGGCTCTGCTTCATCGGAAAAGGAGCTTTTGGGCGTGGACTAGGAGCTCTGGACATTTGATAAGTATGTCGATTACTAGCTGAGTATTTAGAAAAAGGGGAGGCTTCGTGAAGCGTGGTATAGGGGTAATAAGGAGGTTGTGGAAAAATGCTTTTTTTTTTTTTACTTTTCCCTTTGTGAGGAATTTCGTTAAGGATGTTTGATTGCTGGTTCGCTACGGGAGGTTTTGTGCTTCATGCAGTCGTATGTACAGTATGTACAGTATGTACATACATACCTATATCACTTGCTTGCGCTTTTGTTACACAGGGCCCCACAACCACTATCTCATGAGACCTGGTAGACAATGCTTCCTGGGGTCCTCCCACCTGCTGCACCAGCACATGTTAATGTACGTCCCATATCCGCGCACCAGAGTCGCACATGTCGAATTCATTGGCTGCGAATCTGCAGCCAAACTAAGCTTGGCCGCAACATGCCGACGCTCGGCAGCCGTATTCCGAGGGGCAGGCGGTGATAAGCTCCGTGTACTCTCCCAGAGGACACGGGGTCATCGGAAGTTTTGGTAGTTTTGGTTTTGCGGTTTACCTCCCTTTTTGTATTTCTAATTTATCTCATTGCGATAGGTGCTCGAGTAGGTGTGGCTACAAGGGAATCACAGATCGCGCGGACCCCATACCCCTTCACTACCCCACCATGTCTTCTTCCGACGCCGGCCCCAGCACCGCAACCCACCTCAGCGAAACGCTTCAACCCCAATCTCACCGTGAACGCACCCCCGACCCTCCACCGCACCCTGGCGGCGGCTATGGTCTCGGCGAAGAGGAACCCAAGCCCCTCACCATCCGCCCCATGTACCCTCCCACCGACCTCGACCCCAGCGGACAACACTACCTCACAATTCTCCGCCTTATCACCGACTCCATCGCGCAGCAGTCTAAAGTCCTAAGCCGCCATGTCGTGCTACACCCACCTCTCCTCAGCCCCTTCTCTGACAACCTCAACATCACCCTCCCAATTCCCCCAATGGTCGTGATCTTTCTTGGTGTCGGTATATGGACTTTTATTCGCCTCCTTGACTCCGCGATGAAAGTCGAAGGGGGGGGGATATCCGGCTCAGGATACCCTGAAGCGATTATCCAAACATTATGTTACATGGGGGGGGCGGGGTTCGTCTACCTCAGCATCATAGAGCGTATCATAGGAATGTACGGTGGCTTTCTCGATCACGCAGCCGAGGTCGCCAAAGAAGGGCTTCCCTCCGCACTAGGAATTTCGGGGCCAAATGATTCCTCAATCAAAGGGTGGGTGGTTGAGTGGGGGACAGATATAGTAGGGTTTCTTGCGTACAAAAAGTTATCTGCTGGGCGTTCGGCGAGTTCGGGGAAGATGGAGAAGGAGAGAGTGGAGATTAAGGCATTTACAGTGAAGATTGTATATCGAGGTCAGGGCCTGGGAACGGGGTTGATTGAGAAGATGTTGGAAGAGGAAGTGAGGTTTGGGGAGGGAGGGAGGAAGGTTGAGGTGGGGTGGGCAGAGGATTGTGTTAATGGGTATGGATTTGTACCTCGGTGGTTGAAGGGGGGGTTGGATAGAGAGTGGAAGAAGGTTAGTGAAAGGGTGGAGAGGATGGTTAGTGAGCGGGAGAGGGAGTGGGTGGAGAAGGATAGAGGGAAGAAGAGGGAGTGAGTGTTTGTCTGGGAAATTCTTGGGTGGGTTAGGTGGAAATGGGTTCTGAGGTGGAAAAAAGGCCTGTAGTTTGTTGGAAATAGACGAAACTTGAACCTTTAGAAGCGATATACCTATTATTATGCTTAGATAGTTGCTAATGACTCCGAATGCATATGTTCATAATAGATGACATTATTTTGAAGGAATTTCTCAGCGGCTTTTTGGAAATATAGTTAGCTTAATAATGAAAACTTCAAGATTTATTTAGGGTTGTTGTCAAACAAAAGGTTGAAATTTCATGGTCAAGAGATCAGTACAGTCATAGGTAATTGTGTGGATGTGATAATAACCACCTATCGGGAATGCCATAAGACAGAAATAAAGGATTTAAGTTATAATGGAGGAAACCCCCTGCTCCCCCGGCTTCCCCCCCACAGATATTACACTACCAAAAGCTCTGTCTCCGGGAGCCCGCTGTAATGTAGGATATTACTCAGGTGTTGTTGGAGTGGAGAGGGTGGAGTCATATCTACCTGTGTACAAAGTAAGCAAGAACAGCTGGCGAAGTTATAGATCATATGCCTTCAGGGTACCTAATATACTCACTCGTCTCCACAGCTTTAATCTAGTCAATTTTCGAGAAGTGGCTTTCTGGGGCCCCCCTACGGAGCAAACCAGTCTACGGCTCATCCTGCTAAACCGACTCCACAATAGACGTCTATCCATCTAGCCTAATATCTGTCTATCCACTCGTCAGTCAAGTGGGTGTAGAAATGCGTGATCGGTGGATTTAGGTGCAGATCTATGTATGCTTGCAACCTTTTTTTTCATTTGTTAATATCCCCGGTATCTGTACTTATAATTATATATCTGTCAACTTGATGGATCTTCAGGCATCATTGGACTGACTCTGCTGCCTTCACTGCCTCCGCCTTCGCTGCCTCCACCAACTTCCCCAATTTCTCAGAATCTTACTCCAACAATATCCTTAATATGCTTGCGGCTGGCACAGCTATTGCCATACTACAAGCACCAATTTAGCATATATTTTGACAGTTTCTTTAGCAATACTGCATTATTTGCAACCCTTCGAGAGTTGGGTATTGGTGCTTGTGGTACTGCACGCAAAGCTCGGGTTCCAATTGAACTGCAAGCATATCATGATAAGAGTAAGGACGTTGAGTGGGGTGATTAGCTTCAGTCTCCAAAGATAATGTCTTGTTGTGCAGGGCGGCAGGATAATTCTGGTGTTTTCCTTATGACTACAATTCGTGACCTTAATAGTAGTGTAGTTACAAATCGGAAAAGACCTAAAAAAGGTATTCCTGCTGTTCGTGAGATATTTGGTCCTGATGTGCGTAAGCTGCTTACCATTCCTCTTAATGATTTCAACAATCATATTGGGGGGGTTGGATATTGCTTAACCTCTATTATACACAGCTACCAAGTCACCGTTTATAGACGCCACTCTTTTACTGGCTATTGAACACTACACTTGTGAACAGCTACATTCTGTATCGTATGTATGATCTATCTGTGTCACGTAAGAAGTTCAGGCTCGGGGTATCGAAGGCACTATGGGTTCAATGCCAGCGGATGCAGATTATACTCATATTCTTGTCAAGACTTAGGCTCAACGAGCTTGTAAAGCTATAGGTTGTACTTCTCGTACACGCTATATATGTACTCATTGTAAACCTCCATATTGTATATATGTACATAATAATAGATATAGCTAATGGGCTAAAGCCAAATTCGCTGTTGCTACTGCCTGGTATGTAGGTTGGTTAGCATCTCTAGTAACTAAGAAATAAGGAAGTGAAGTACTTACTATTATCACCCAAAGAGCCTCGCCAGTGTATGAGAGCAAAGATAGGAAAAAGTATTAAAGAAAACAACCCTCTTGCCACTAACCCTCCCGCCCTCCCACCACCAGCCCTCCGCCGCCAGCTCTCCCCTCCCACTGCCACCAGCATTCCCCCCCCCGCCGCCAGGCCCCCGCCGCCAGCCCTCCTGCCACCATGAACCTGCCCCCCTGCTGTCCCCCTACTGAGTATTAAAAAGAATATATAAAAAAAAAACCAGCATCCACCATGAACACGAACTGCCCGCGGCTGTTGGGCCTGTGGCGGTGGAGCTTGCATATTTGGGTAATATGGCTGTGGTGGGGCAGGATTGTATGTAGTATCCATTTGGCCCCCAAAACCCTCACACCGCGAACGCGAACCATCCTTAAGAATTCAAAGAAAACATTAAAAAAACATAAAAAAAACCAGCCCTCCCATCGTGAACGTGAACCACCTTTTTTTTAAATTTTTTACGAACCACCCTCCCACTGCAAACCCCGCCCGCTCTACCACCGCGCATTCCAGTCCTCCCACGAACACATCGAATCAGGTATCGTAACAAGCTCCGTGGTCTTTAACTCCAAATCAAAGGGGACCCAATTATCAGCACACCCAGAACTCCATATTGATAAATGAGCAAGTTGGTAGCAAAGCTGATAGTCTAGTTGTTTTTGCTTTGTAGCTCGAAGATACGTCAATTGGTCATCGCAATATTGCGAGACCCGTTCCATCTTCCGTAGACTCGAGTTATTCAGTAGCGCTATCACTATACATATGCGTGGGACTGGTAGCCATAGCTAACCTGAAAAATATCAATTTGAGCGCGACGAGCACGACTAAAGTTCAGCACGAAGAGTAAAAACAATGGAATCTAAGTCTCTCGACACTGAACAAAAATTGGAATAACTTTGCTTCCATTTCAGGCCAGGAGCAGCGCCATATAATATTTTTAGCACGACAGCATCCTCCTCTTATGTATCTCCTGTACCTCCTCTTCATTGCAATACCAGACCAAGATTGTACTTTGAGGGATCTTAAAGCAACTAGCTGACTTGATTTGATTTGGAGGCCGGTATATTACATATGATCCAATGGTGGATCATAAACATCAACACTTCAATTTTTTTAGCTTTGCTATAGTTAGCTCCTCTTGACTGGAAGACTTTCTGAGCTACCGGTAATGGCTTTGGTTTAGGTAGTCTGGCTTGTGGTTTAGGCCCATATCGAGTTGTAGTTTTTTGACTAGTGGGGAGGAAGCCTGCCACCAGAAACTGTCTGAACTTTTGCAGCTATATTATTCACTGACAGCGCTTGTAGAGGCTTTCTTGATGGCATTGTGGATAATCACTTGTAGAAGTGTCCTTGATAGCGTGGTGGAACATTGCAGTGCTACATTTCCATGTCCGACGTTCACATAACAATGAGCACGGGCATGTCTCGTGAGATTCTGAAACCCACATATGTCGTTCACATCGCATATATATGTGATAGCGCTACTGAATAACTCAAGTCTCTACGGTTTGCCTTCGCCAGAACTTGAAGATTCAATTGGTGGGCCCGACGTTCTGCCTCCATCTCCGCCAGAATTTGTAGATCTATAGTGTATCCTGATCGATGTCGCTTGTCATAATCACGTTGGTGGTGGTGGTGGTCTGACCAGCCATGTGCACTATATTGCACAATATAGCCAATATGGTAAGGAAGATTAGAAATAATACAAATGCAGAACATATTGTTATTGGTACGGATATAGGTATGTTGATTGTGTGTATGTGTTATGCGGATGTTTGTGCTATAGAGGAGATTGTGCGATAGAAGATGTCGTGTAAGCTTGACGCGTAAATGTATCATATACGAGAGGTCAGTGCTGCCCACCAGATTATTGGTGTTGATACTGCTGCTGGCTTGGTTGCTACTGCAATGCATGTCGGACACTTCTTAGCCGGGGATGAGATATCCAACAACGGAAGATTGGGGTTGTTGAGAGTTCTTGGCATGAGGATTAAATTCGGTGGTTTTTGCCCTTGTCCAGATCATCATCTTATTGTACGGCAGCTAGATAGATAGAAAGGTCTCTTCTACAGGTATAAACTTATACGGTTGCCTTCAGTACCCACCAAGGCCAATGGTAAAGCAAAGCATGCCCTAGTAAAATAACATTTTCTCGCGTGTATCAACCCCATTAGTAGCAGTTTCCCAAACAGTATAACACCCAATAATTGTAAGTAAACCCGAACTCCACGTGCAAGTCCACCAAAGAAACAAAGCAACCGAAAAGTTCGTTATCGCCAGCATGGCCCTGTGGTGCTTTCCCTCGACAACGATAGCGGCTCCTCGATACTTGGTTGATCCATCGGGCCGGAGAATTCGTTATTAGCGTCGATCCGAAAAAGGAAGTCCAGCTAGCCCATGCATCGTATGTCCATCGGTCTAACGAATTATACACCGCCGCCTGTAACCGTTCACACCCCTTGTTAGCATGATTTCCGTATGATATCGTCGTAAGCACATCACACATGTCATGCACTAGGTAGATTACCCCACATCCTCCCCCACAATATGTTAGACCCAATTTGGCCGGAGGAGCTCTCCATGTTCAACAACAACGGAATCTCAACAATTTTCAAGTGCAACACATCATGCGCAACAAATATTGAAAGAACAGAAGGATTGCCTTACCCGACCTCTCGCATCCTCCCAGAGCAAAGCTAGGAATTTGATAAGTACCCTGTGCTCCAGTGCCAGTTGTTGTGGTAGGGGCTCGGAAGCGAGTGGGCTTATTCATTATGTAGAGGACACCGGCGGTGGAGAGGAGAAAGACGGCAGCAGCATTACGCTGACTATGAGCGGTTCAACGTTATTGCATTAGCCTGATGATATAAAAAAGGCGCGACGGTATTCGGGAACATACGTAAGAATTCGACTGATAGGCATGCTTGTTATCAAGTGAGATTATTGTGTCGGAGATACCAATGTGTGGTTGAAATTGAACTGGAAGGAAGACTTTCTAGCCTTTCAAATATCCACTGCCCAGGAGATCCGTATTTGTTGGCCACACAATGAGTAGAGCTTCAGCAGCAGCACTTGTCAGGAGAGTCCTGTGTCCTTAAGTATCTGCAGATATTCAGGCGCAAATGATCAGCCCTATGAATCTGAAGCCAGCAGCACCACTGAATCGGACGATTTAGAGTTCAAACGCAAAACCAAAGATACGGCCAGATGATAGGGATAATCTGGTTCATGATATGGAGGTGATATTGGACGACAGTATATTACAATAAATTTTCATGCAGGAAGAGTTGATATCGTGCTCACCGAGTACAGGAAAAAGGCACACTCGAAATTATACCGTGTGTCTGAGCTCTGCGTATCGGAAGTCCGGAAGATGCATAGACAGGCACGTAAATTAAACGGAGTTATATATCAGATATTGTTTTGTCAATTGTAAGGAGTAGATAATGAGGAAAAGGCAGAGGAGATTAAGAATTGAAGGTGAGCGCACAGTACGAGCAGGAGAGTGGTGAGGCCGGACTTGATAGCGCATTCAACAAACGACACCAATCACGGTTGATGTGCATGACCTAGTAAAGTATGTCGTCCGAACCCATGCAAACGCAATCAACTTCACGTATTTTGATTGCTACCTTGGATACATATAACGAGCACTCTACGCTCTGGCTGTTCTCGGTACGAGAACACACTCTGGTACGGTATGCAGGCCATAATCTTAGTCTGGGTACTGAATAGTCGCAACAAGATTAGAAAAGTTGGTTCCAAGATTCCCAAGGAGTGTATTCTCTGTTGTTGGGCGATTATGGCATACAATCCCTAAGATCTCTACTTATGTATCAGACACCACGGGTGTAAATGATCAAAACTAACATAGCTACTAGCAGCCTTCTGTAAGCCCAATTTGCAACTTGAAATCTGCGGTGTAAAGTACCAGTATAATCTGCCCAAGTAGACCCTTCATGCCTGTCCGCAAGAAAAAGGACCCTTGAAAGGTGTCGGGTACGGATAAACTCGGAACGGTGAAACCCAAAAGGAAAAGAGATAGGTGGTGTTGGGCACACGACATAACCACCAAGATTTAAAATGATTCAGAATCCTGACGTTCAGCGGTCAAAATTGAAACGGACTTGGCAAAAGTTGTCAAGCTAAAAATGAAAAAGAGGCCAAGATCGATTATACACACATGATTTGATGGTGATGTGTTTTTTTCTTTTCCTTTTTTTTTTAAAGTCTATCTATACGTGCTATTCATCTTGTGCTTTACATGTGGGACTACTTCTAGGTACATTTTTTGGCCTAGCTATGATCCATGGCGGTGCTATGATCCATGTCAACTACCCCTGCCATAACACATATCCCGAAATACTACGCTGGCTAGACTTCCAACAGACCGGATAAATTGTTTCCTAACACTCGTGAATATGCTCTACAATATGCGCATACTAGCTAGTTGAATAACTCATGTAAAGCCATCATATGCACCGATCCACCTCGAAAAGGATGTAATTGCCCCCCCCCTTGAAGTATGACCCCTCCACCCACAGATATCATGAACTAACGAGCCTACATAGTGCCAGCACCTTGACTTAGCATCTATATTTATGTTAGGATACAATACATAGGCATAGGGCTATATAGAAAGCCACTATTGTTCGGTGCCGATCATGCATAATTCAGTCATTTCGAGCTTTTGGACCATATCAGTCGGTTTTCAGTATTTTCATTCTCCTCGGCCATTATATCTTGCAGCCTCTTCACTCACTCACTCTGTATCGCAACTCCTACACTCACTATACCCTGTGCATCCTGTTATCTTGTAGACTCGATAACTTAGGTCCATATACTATCGATCAGGCAACTGAGTAACCTGGCTGCAAGAATAGTATGTGTTACGCAACAAGACAATAGCGGTAGCATATATGAGGTCAATGAAGCTGCACTTCACCTGGAACAGTTTGTAGATATCGAAATAGCTAGGCATATGAGATAGAGTATGCAAATGATATATTGAGCTCTATATCCTGCAGCAGAAACGAGATATTGTAGCCATTTAGAGCAACCTAAAGCAGCTATATAAGCGGAATGAACCAAACTATATAGGCATACATAAGACAGCCCTTAAGGCCTTATACATGCGCCGTATACGGATAAAAATCCACATATGTTAATAGATGTTATACTATCTGGCTAGGCTAGCTAGGTGGTCACGAGCCGTAATTAAGATATTATACGAACCGCTGCAGAAGGCAGATGTGGTTGCTGTAATAGACAGAGGCCTCCAGACTGCAATAGGCCTCCAAATTGTAATAGACAGAGGCCTCTAGAGTCTAGACTGCAATAGACGGAGGCTTCCAGAGCATTGCCAAAACAAAGTTACAATTTCCGATATAGATAAAACAATCATTTTCCGCATGACCTTTCTCTTCCCCAATTATCAACCCTTTCCACCCTCATCCTTCTCCTGCGACTACGTCGATACTCTCGTCGGGCATGCCGTTGTCTTATCCGCTGCCGTGCGGAAAATGATGGCGCTGGAGTTAGGGGAGGCACCAACAACGGGACAGGGGTAATTCTCTTGGTACTCTAATTCATTGTTAATTAATCCCACTCCATATATACTTTACCATTGTCGAAGTGGTTGGTGATGGAGGAGGGTGGCGCCTGGGATTGCATTTGCAACTCCATATCCTCAACATCAGTGGATAATTCGGATGGCGCCACTGTGGTAGGGGGTGCAGCAACGGCTAAGGGTTAGATAGGATGACATTCGCGGGTCTTTACCAATGCTAATAGGAAAATATTAGCTAGGGCTAAAGGGAGGGCTCTCTTTCCAACGGGGGTTTCTTTGCTACTAAGCTAAGTATGACAATATGGGATCATACCTGTTACCGGGGTTGGGAGATAGCTCTGGCAGCGGGAAGATGGGTTGACGGGGAGGTTGACGCGTACGCATGATGGAGATGGAGATGGAGATGGAGATGGAGATGGAGATAGAGGGTCGATATTGTGGGGTTGGAGGGGTTGATATTAAGAGATTGGGCGGCTCGATATTAAGAGATCGGGGGGCTTTATAAGAAGATATGGAGATGGAAGCTCAGGGTCAGGGGTGATTATTCCGCACCCCGCGTCAGTGCTATTGTACTGCTGATCTTTCAATATCCCAACATATCCACATCCGCTGGCACGAGTCTAACCGCTAGGCCCAGTTTGACTTACATCCGACCTCTCAATATCAACTCCCCTAGATCTCAATATCAACCCCCTCAATCTCTTAATATCAAGCCACCCCGATATCAAGCCCCGCTGCAAGCCCCCGATTTCTTGATATCAAGTACATAATTGCTGAAATAGGGACCTCCTACTACCCGCAAGGCAGCTGAGCAAGCATGGGCGAAGGCTTGGGACGATAGCATTCCCTGCCACATCCAAGAGGTTATCAGACTAAGATAGAATGAATTTACTGAGGGACGCCCTGTTGTGAAAAAAGGATAAAGAGTATTGGACCGCAATCCGCCGGGAGCGGCAATTCCGCATTAGGGAGTTCACAATCAGGCATGGATGCACTTCAATGCTGGGTTGCCAGCAAAGTATGTTGTACGTTTTAAGTCTCTTGTTGGCATTCGGGAAGTCGTGGAGGAAGAACTCAACACGGAAGAGTGGTATCACATCCCAGATATGAGATTGCAAGTATTCATGGTGATCACAGGGACCCCTCCTAATAGAAGGAGGAAGGGCGCTCCCAAAGATGGGTGTGAGCAAGCGCCGTGGGAGCAAACCAGGGCCTCCTGCATGCAAGGTGCGCTTCCTTCCACCATTGACCCCAGGGGCAAGCTGGGAGGGGGTAAGCTGGGATGGCGTTTTATGTTGGGGGGGGGGAAATGAGATGGCGTAGATGTTCTATTTGTAGCTAGTTTGAATTTAATATGCCAAGTATAGATATTATCACAGGAGGAGTCTGTAAGCTCTTCCTTGTCAAGAGCCACAGCCAGTACAAAGCTCTCCTGGTTTTTCGGTTGCCCTGAAAAGAAGCTTCAAACTACTTATGTAGAGTATTGACGTGTAATACCAAAAAGGGATTGAGTCCCTCCCTCCTAGGCAACCCGAGATACAAGCGGGGTCTTTGCGAGAAAAACGGCTCAAGTTCTTAGAAAGTAAGATAACTTGTATTATAATACAATGTCAAATTTGCGAATCTGTGTTTCCCCCACTATCACCACACAAAGCAAAGTAGTAATGTTCATGCTAAAACAAACACCAACATCACCAGTGCGACAGCCCCAAAAAAAAAATAACAAGCAGATAGTTTAATCCTCAGGGAAACCATGCCACAACAACATAGATTAAGAAATGAGATTTTCGTACTACCCTTACTCTGCCAAATGCCAAACAAAACTGATCCATGTTTAGCAAGAGGCATGCATTCCAACAAAACAAAGATGCATAGTGTAAAATATTGTCCCCTTCAACAGATATCCCTTCGCACAGGCCAAGCAATAGGAGTTAATGAATGGGGATGCGAAAAAAAGAAGGGATGTTTGGAATAGGGCCTAATGAAATACAACAAAGAAACGACAAAGAAGAAAAAAAGGAATAAGGATATACAGCCAAAGCTAGCCAAATGTCCACAGATGTCCGCTTAGGCCGTAGGCTCAAAATACCTCCTCAAATTCGCCCCCCAATTAAACAATAGGGTGTTGCCTCTCCCATGCTTGAGGTTGAATGGGATTTGGACCGCTCGGACTCTGTATACGTTGCCTCTGATTCATAAACGGCTTCGACTCTTTCTTAAAATAGCCGTTATTCGCTCCTGATTTGCGGTTGTTATTATTAGTGTAGCTGGCGTTCTTCCTAGACTCCCTACGCGCAGGTTTTGGCCAACTACCTTGGATGACGACCTTTTTCGTTTCTGAGTCGGGTCCGACTCGAACAGGGATGAATGCAAATCCTTGCTCGTTCACAAGGTCGTCCATCCCAACTACTTCAAAGAGAGGAACTGACTCTGCAAAACCCTTTGGACGAGCAGATTTCCTAGATTTTGAATTCGGTGGTCGTGCCGGGCTGAAAGTACTGTTCTGGAAACTGACAGGGATTTTGACCGTAGGCTGAGAGCCGAATTCTTGAACGTAGAGTCTTTGTAAAAAGTCCTCTTCTTCATTAGTGCAGAAATCTTCCGGCTCAACCGCACTGGCGTTGTCAATCCTTGGAGGGAGGGACACAGTTGTCAAGCTTTGTTGCTGACATTCGCGATCATCTGTGTATACGGGCTTTGTCTCCGAGAATTTAGGTGGTGCAGCTGATGATGTTGAGGATGATGATTGGTGTCCCTTAGATACTTCAATGGTCTTCAATATGCTACCCAAAACTCGGTCGTATCTTGTGATATCAGGCGATCTGGGCGGCTCTTGCCTACTATATCCATCCGAAGCTGAAACAGGTGATTTCTCCGTTGCTCTCGATGGAAGTGGGGGCAGCCTCACAAAAGGTACAAGTTTTTTTGGCTGGGCCCCAGTCCGTCCCTTATGCGAATCTTCGTCTGAATTCATATCCAGAGCTATAACTGGACAGAACTCAGCGGGAGGGGGAGATGACGGCGGTTTGGAGGAGATCGGGCCTCGCCCAGTAGCAGATGAATTAGTGGAATTGACGAATCTAGGTGAGTACTGGCTAGAGCATGGCCCCGTTGGGATGAGGTTTGTATGGACACTTGCTTGGTGATCCTCTGCTGCATCTGTAGGTCGTTGGATCCACTGTTCATTAACTTCTCCAGCAATGCCAAATCCAACAATTTCTCTATTCTTTTCACGTGCGATTCTTTTGTCTCGCTCCTCTTCCCGCTGTAGTCGCTCGGGGTATGAAGTCCAGGGGTTGTAAACTTTCTCCGTTGCTGTAGCTGTGTGTGAAGTATGTGTATTATGTCTGCCAGGTCTAGGCATTGCTTGACGACCGTCAATTTTTATAGGCAATGGAATAGATTTGTTGACCTGTGCTGGAGTTCCTTCTGTAGCTATGAGAGTTGTTGCATTGTCGTCTAGCTGAGGGTGGATATGCTTAGAGTTTACTGGGGACATGGGAGTTGCAGGCATATTATCCTTTGTTTCTGGAGGCCTTTCGGCAATGATATTTTGACTGGAATATTGCTGATGAGCAAAAGTGCTGTTCCTGGTGTCGTTGTTTGCTGGCTGTTTTGATCTATCGCCGATTGACCCGTACGGACTAGCCCGGGGATTTGTTTTCTCGCTCCACCTCAATGACTCGCAATCGAGACGGCAGTTCAACGAGGGGTCATACCTAGATTCTCGGATAGACATGTTGTATGTGTTGGTAGAAGGAATAGAGGATTGCGAAGAGGACTGGAGAGTAGAGAATTTCTTCGTGGGCGACCTATTGCCAAAAGACCCGGGTCTGTAAGGAATAGATGCAAGTGAATGAGGTTGTGCTAGTGATTGATGTAAAACAGTAGATATATGGAAGGAGTTTTGAGTAGAGTTTGGTGGTGGTTGTGGTGAAATCAAGGAATTGTGGTGAGGTGGATTAGGTAAATCTATATTCTGTGAGGTATGGGCAAGATTACTGTTGTTTTGACATCGCGAACCTGTTGTTACTGGGCCTCCTACTGCTATTACCGCTAGTTTCGCCGCTTCGGCTGCTGCCTTCTCTGCCTCCGCTGCCTTCTCTGCCTCCGCTGCCTCCGCTGCCTCCGCTGCCTCCGCTGCCTCCGCTGCTTTCTCTGCCTCTGCTGCCTTCTCTGCCTCCGCTGCGGCTCTAGCTGCCTTAGCTTCAGCCGCTTTCTCCAACGCCTCAAGCTTCAGTCGCAATCTCTCTTTCCTTGCAGCTTCCTCCTTAGCCTCCTCTTCCTGTCTCCGCTTACGTGCGAGTTCCCTACCCTCTTTCATAATTCGTTCTTGCTGGGCAATTGGATCCTCAATATCTCCACTGGGTATTATGGATGTTTCATTTGGTATGTTTGTTGGTATTGTTGCACTTTGGGGAATCAACGGTCCATTTCCTACATGTCCTGCATGTGTGGACTGTGGTTCTGGCTGTATTGGAGGTGCTCCTGAGAAAAGATGTCGAGGAGAATAGACACTTTCTTCGTGGCTAAGGGGGTACTCAGGGTTATACATGCCCTTATTAAAGGATAGGCGTCTGCTAGTACTTCCACTACCGCCACTAACGTTGGAAGAAGTCCGGCGCCGCCTGTATTCATCCTGACGATATGCACCAACCCTAGTCTGCTGGAAAGCTGGTGAAGGCTCTGCTGGCCCTGACAGTTGCGAGGGTGGCCTCTGTAGGACTTGTGCTTTACCGAGCTGCAATTCTGCCCTAGGATTCCGCGATACCCGGTTGCGATCTTGTACTGGCTCCAACTGCCCCGTTTGCGAGTTATACAGCTGGTTGTTCATAGGCCTGTCACGCCACGACCTATTGAAGTCGTCTACATGGACTTCTCTGGATCCCACGTTACTCTGAGATCCACCAAAGTCACTCGCCCTAGACTCGCTGCGTGGGGCCGATAGTGGTACTGTGTTAGGTGGTGGTAAAGATGCCCATGGTGAAGCCCTAGGGGGGGGTGCATCCTTGGTACCCTTGTCCGGTTTATCTATACCTTTATTTGAATCTCTAGTGAAGACGAGAGTTTTGGGTTCACTTGGCTTCTCGGGGACTCTTTGAGGGAGTTCTTCCTCTGACGCTTTTAATACTGGCGGTATAGATGAAGAGGTTGGGGCGGGAACTGCTGCAGTGGGCGTGGGAATAATTGACTCTGGTTGCAAGGCTACCTTCGTGCCATCATTCCACTCAATGGGCCCTGGAACCCAGTCATCGTCATCGTCCTCGTCAGCCCATGTCGATTCCTTGCCTGCATCCTCAGTCTGGAGCCTTGATGCAAGATGTATTCCATAGGTCTGTTTGAGCTCCTCGTCTGTGATTTCTTTGGCAGGAACCACTGGTGGTGCTGTAACCGTGTTTTGTGAGATTCTGATCACTTGACGGCATGAGATGTGACATACGTTGGTTCTTATTCCAGACTGCCCGCTGTGCTTCGGCTGCGTTTTTCGCTCCTGCAGT
The DNA here is from genome assembly GCA_003788615.2 of Terfezia boudieri ATCC MYA-4762. Taxonomy (NCBI): domain Eukaryota; kingdom Fungi; phylum Ascomycota; class Pezizomycetes; order Pezizales; family Pezizaceae; genus Terfezia; species Terfezia boudieri. The sequence continues at coordinate 635,801 of ML121527.1, read as the reverse complement.
CACAGATGAACCCAGCCCACCAGGTGACGAATCACGAATCCCTGAGGATGATTTCGCTACAAGGCGAGGCTTTGCAAAGGACAGCGTTGCTGGACTGCTTGCAGTCGTTTGCGGTGATAGTGAGGACACTTGTCCTCATATTAGCGGCCTTGAATAGCGCAGCAAAGGGGGTGGTAAGCACATACATCTCTCTGACCCAAACATTGTTTTCGTGGGTGTACTGCTTGTCCCAGCCGAGGCCTTCACCAGAAAGTGCTTGTTTATTGATACAGCTTTGAAATACTGGGGCTTCTTGACAGAGGTCCGTGTAGTTGCCTTAGCTGATCCCTCAACCCCTGCGCTCTTCGTAGGAGAGCCAGAACCTGAACCAACATCTATATCACTGTCTACCAAATCGCCACCCATCCCCGGAGTCTGTGTTCTCAATTCATCGATCGTTTTCTGTCGTTTAAGAGAATTGTGAGTACATAACCAATCAGCCTTACTTTGCAAGGAAACACAAACTAACAATCGAATCAGAAATGACATTTCCTCCACTCTCTGTTCCCTCTCTTGCAACTTTGGTCGCCTCCAGATCAGGCGTGCTTTTTTCGGTGTGGTTTCCTTCGGGTAAGCCACCAGAGGTGGCAGAGCCGACAGTTTTGGATACATCAACGTCGGTTGTCGAATCGACAACCGACTGCCCTACTTGTGACTCCACATTGACAATACTCTGTTGTGCCATAACAAGGTGAATCTCCGCTAGATGAAGGAACGTCATGATAAAGGTCAGTCACCCAAGTGTATGCGCAGGAAGGGGGGGCACAAACAGAAGGTACTAGGTCTTGGTCGCCACGATAGGGTCGCCTCTTCAGGCTCTCTGGATTATATAAGATGTCCGGGCTGTCTCGCGTTGTGGAACTAAAAAGGTGGAACTTCTATCAGTAAACAAACGCCTGGCAAGGGCACAAGCCCAAATCTGCCTTCTCGTGCGGTCTCTATGCAGGCAACCAGAGGAGGGGTGTTGTCATTACCGTGAAGCTAGTAGGGGACTCCTATGGGCACAAGATCTCGGGCAGTGCCTGCGCTCAAACTTGATGCGTGTCCTAAGATACGGGGAGAATCACAGCTCGAATGTGGCTGTTCTTCTGGTGCTGCTTCCTAGCAATGAGTCTGAGAATTAATCTCAAGACAGGATACCTCTTTAGACTAGAGGGGGGTGGAAACTTAGAGTCGTGCCTTTCCACTGACGCAGTGGGCTTCGGTAGAGTTTGGGAGGAGGTCCTGCCTAATGCTCTTGGCGATTCTTCGTGTGTGGGTGCATTGCCGGGATGCAGGAGGAGAAGCCTGTCCGTGGACCTCGTTGCTTCGCATGTAGATCCCAGCAGCAGGGAACAGGGAGTCGTGATTTGCGTGGGGCTACAGTGGAGGCCTTTGCACGAGCAACGGGACTGATCGAAATGCAATATAATTCCTGTATCGTATATAGAACGTTGGTAACGTTAGATATTTGGGGCAGGGCTTTTTAGTTATCCTACTCACGAGAATGGGGGTAATAGGCAAGGTCAGAGAAATATAACATATGCCGGTCTTGTGCTCTTGACTGTATATGCATTGTCATAATTCGTTTTTCACTTATCAGTGGCACTTCATCTGCATACCCATGGATTTGAGCAAAAATTTGAAGTACAGACTAGCCCAGGAGAATATGGGAGATCACTTCAAGTTGGTTTCATTGAGCTCAAATTTTTGTGACAGAATAGAAAATTACTACTTTCGTTTATGTCACGTGGTTCCTGCAATCCACGGAAACAGCTCGAGCATATTCAGATATAGATTATTTTTTTGGTAAAAAAATGGATATTATACTATAGGTGAAGTCCCCAGGAGCCGTCAAGATGAATGGGTGGCTGAGTGCTATTAGCGCTATTGAAGGCTATGTTTACCAGATACCAAGTACTTGGAGCAGTCTGGATACCTGGAGTTGATTAAAAGCAGCTATTGAAGGTGTGCACTGATCGTATTATCATGAAGGCTGATCTATAGATAAGTTGCTAATACCATAGTTATTCCTCGAACGAGTGATACTTGTGAGAACAGGTCTCCTTTGTGAACGGTAAGCTAAGTAGTGATGTAGTCTGGTTAAGTTCTATAAATCCATTATAATTAAAGGCCTTATGTCTCATGAACAGCGGACACTATGAACACTGCGCACGCTTTGCTCGTTAGTAACTCTCTGGTACGTATATTATAAAATACTTCAACCTATCCACACATTCATTTCCACGTTACACACCCGACAGTTACACTCAACAATCGCACCTCTCCAAAATCACAATAGAGAGCACAATCCAACCAGGCTAATGCAATGCCGATATTGAAATTCTGAGGACGGGCCTTGCACGGGAAAGCGTTCTACCACGAAAATTAGCGAGATAGGTCCCTTGTCGTCAAGGCTATCCACCTAAACACGAGAATTGGCAAGTGTTTATCCAGCCCGCTTATGCAATTTCTGACCGTGTCCAAAGCCTGATACCTTTGCGACTGTCGAAATATCAACCAGACAGGCAGTAGCGTAAAAACAGAGGGTCTTTACCTTATATCCAGTTTAGCATTACAGCCTCCCTTTTTTCTCTCTGTAGGAATGTCTAGTAGACTAGAAAACCTCGAATACTTAGATCAAGAAAGAAGTGTCGAACAACAAAGAAAGCCCCACCATAAAGGTAGTGTAGGCGTATCAAGATGGTGGTCTAAAGATAGGAGAGAGACTTGAAATGGATATACCGGTTCAATGGAGCCTTGACGATTGTAGGATCAGGAGGTCACTATTGGCCTTGTCAAGAATGGCTGATCTAGAACGTTCTCTATAAAACAGTTCCACGACTAGAGGTTACTTAAGTAACTACAACACAGTGGTTTGTTTGCCAATATTTCTATGGCAGGCATTACCCTGAACTAGCCTGGCCTAGAATCTCGTAGTTTACCTACCTGACTCCATACAAGAGGTATCTGTATTCTGTAACTCCAAAGAGGAGTTGCCGTGCCATGCTCTTACGTTGCTTATCCTCTTATGAGCGGTATGTGGAGCTGACAGTATTCCAATGCATAATTATGCATACTTACAGAGGACAGTCTCGTTCCTGTTTTCGTGCCTAGATTGCTTTTCCTATCATGTGTTCAATTCAAAAATGACTACAAATACTAGTACATATGCATGGATAGTCATGTACATGAGCAGCGATATCCTGATTCTCGGGGCTACTCAAGCCAGAAGCCTCGTTTGCACCCGGCCAAAGCAGCGATATATGAAGTCGTCCAGCGTAAGCAGTAACATAAATAATTACATCTTCACCTTGTATGGGACAGTATATGAACATGGGTGATATCTGAAGAATATACAGTTCATCAATTTGCTCTGATAAATATGCCTTCTAACGTTCCTCTCCTCAAAAATCCACTTATAATTCACTGCATTACACATGCACCCACTACCATCTCTCAAAATGAACACTTAGTGGGCGTTGTACTTGTGGTGACTTGTGCAACCATTAGTACTGTCATATAGCCACTTCTCTATGGCTCTCATACGCATGTGGAAATTGTAGGCCTGGGCGTAGCCGATGGCCATGATGCCAACGATAACGTGAACAATAGCTGTATAAACCCACCGTTATTAGTATCAGATCGCCAATGGTGGGATTGAATATCTAGTGGCTGTCATCACTTACGCATTCCACTGGCATTCTTTCCGAAGCACTTGTCCTGGTACCCCCCGAGGAGGCCTGGGGTCTTCCTTTGTGAAGCAGGTCCCTATGAGTTGATATTCCAACAGCCGTTAATCCCCACTTCCGTTCAGACCTACCATCACCTGAGCGCCAATTTGAGAAGCCATGACATAGATATGAAGTAATCTCGCGAGATATGAAGAGGCAGGCGTACTTTGGGAGCTTGGTGTAGAAGTCAACTACAAACGGCGCTGAGCTATATACCCCCACCGTCAATAGCCTGTTATTGTCACATCCCGGTGTCGGTAGCGGATGCTGAAGGTAGGAGAAGAGGAGGACGTACGCCCTATATTCGTGCCATGCATGGATCTACACTTGCACATGTGCCCCGGCTCGGCGGACAACTGAGGAGGCCATTGAATACTCACAGCTGGAGAAGCCATCTTCGGTGGGATAAGGGTAGAGATACCCCTCTTGACGATGAACGACATTATGTTGTAAAGAATAAGAGGAGGGGCGATTTGTAGCGAGGGGATTATTACGATACAATCCGTGAGGTTGATTTCACATTGATTTCAGGAATTCCTGCTCCACTTTCCTCTCCAGCACCACCGATGGTACGAATACATATTTGGGTTCGTCTACGGAGTACGTATACAACATATTAAATTGATGAACGATACAAGATTCAGTTTCTGGAGCAAGTTCTTGGGGAGACACAGTGTAAGTTGGGGTGAGGAGAACTAAGCACACTGTGAGGAGCATGCACATACGGATACATACATGAAATCCGACCCAAGGATCCGGTGAAGCAAATTTGCAGCGCTGTGGTGGGGGTATCCCTTTTCCTGCTCAACCACAACATCTCCAAAGGAGGAAAGCATACGTAGAGAGCCCACAAGAGTTTTTATAATTTGCTGGCTTGTATTCTGGCATTCATTGGGAGTGGGAAAATGCTATGGATGGATCGTGAGTTAATTGGTCGGCATCACAAATATATTCAGGATTTACAGCAAGCAACTACTATCAGAAGATAGTATGCTTACTTTCGAAACTGAGGATGTTACAGACCAAGTAACCGTATTAGATCCTGGAGTAGCGGAAAGTGCAGAAGCATGGCCTTCAAGCTGGAATTCCGCAATAACCTATTACCAAAGCAACATCAGAAATTCTACCAGTTGAGAACAAAGGTGCCGACAATTTCAGAAGCTATTTCGCAGCTTGATGATCATGCTACATTTCTCCAGAGTCTCTTGGTCACTTTACCTTATACCCAGCGCCATATTCAAGTTTCCGACATGTTGAGACAGTTCATCAGGCCCTTCTTAGTAGATTCCAGCTTACTTAGGTATATCTGTATGTAGTTATTCTTTAAGATCAATAATTTCCACACCAGTCCGGTTTTTCCGTATAACGAAGAAATTTGAGTGGGAAATTAAAATATCATCTAAGGCCATCTGTTATGGCAGTTCCGGTAATAGCAATGTGCATGCAACTGTATGTACCATAGCAGCAACATTTGAGATATAATTTAGGTATGGCAGAGGCTCTCCCGGAAAGCATGCTGTTCCAGGGCAGCACGTTTAAATAATGGTGCAATGACAGGGCTTCGCAAATATCTCCGCCTCGTTAAGATGTAAGTTATTCCGAGAGTAACTACAATATGCCATCCCAGGGGCATATTCACTTGCATATTCTCTGCAAGGGGGTATGGTATCTTTTCTCTTTTCTCTTTTAACTTTTATTTTTTAAAAAAACGGAAGCGAGATATGATAACCAGGTCGTATGGACAGGCTCATGCATACAATACCCCGGCAGAAGTATTCGCGAGGCTCCCCATATATATTTGCAGGGGGGGTCGCAAATACTTTCGCCGGGGTACTGTATGTACTGTTTATATATGATATCCCCGTGGCGGGTACTCTCTCGAATCAATAGAGTAGTCAACAACCAAGTATGTACTATAGGATGACAGGGCCATGTTATCACGGTGCGTGGAATAAGCCATTGTAAACACTCAGTTGTCAACAACATTGTACTCAAGTAGATAAAATTTCCGTCAGTCAGTTGAAGAGAGCTAACGGCTTCGTTTCGATGTGAGAGCTGTGAGTCCAATACTACTTATTCTCTTCCAGTTTATCCCGTTTGTATGTTTTTTCCTGCTGTTGGAGACCGTGATTAGAACGGTTTACTGCAGAATATCACACCAGACTTAACACCACCACCATCACCACCACCTGGCGCTGTTACTTCATTGGCATTGTCAAAGTTGCTTCGTGGATATATCTATAACCATGACTTCCTTCCTCAATACTCTTGGTTTTTGATATATGAAGAGTAATCAATTACCTGGGCGAGGTCTGACTGGCTAGTAGTTCATGTTGGAGTTGAGGTCGCTGCGCAACTGTGTAGGGAGAAACGTTCGACTTCGCAACCCACACACATGGCAAGACTGCACGAATATCTTCTTGAACTGCCTTGTTTTATCGTGCTCTTGCCTTGCTGCCGAGACCGAAGGCATAAGAACACAGGGATGCACCCATGCCGAGAAAGCAGTTTGGGATCTTCAAGTGACTTAAGTGTCCTCCTTTTTCACCTCACGTTGGCATCGCAATCTTCGGTTTTGGCAATCACTGAGACTTCCCCAGGAGTTGAAGCAGTAACCAGACAATCCCTCTAGACATCCCACCATCACTCGCTGGAGCTAGTGCTCGCTACCCACGTTCCTTACAAGTTTACTGGACCCTTTTTACCCCCTTCTTTCTAGTCTGGTTAACGCCTCGCTTTCGGTGCACCGGCGACCCCAGCAGAAGAATATTTACCTACGCTGCGGGTGGCCGTCTCTTGTAGTTGGAACATCTATACTTCTCCAACGACGTCCGGTTGGGATAGTCGATACTTGATTGTTGGTAACATAGGGGGTTGCAACCGTGCCTGCCAACTTTTTCAGTCCTGCTACCTCTATCCTCAATACAACATACATAAACAATGCGGTCACGGTTATCACTGCTGATACCCACGGTACTAATTTTGGGGCTGTGCATCGTACTGTTTGGAGCGTACAGTGAGTTTAACTCTGCATAGGGCCCGCGGGTATAAACGAACCCGGCTAATTCCAAAACTATCAGGCCCGAGTTCGTCTGATACATTGCGCTCAATTCACAACCAGTATGAGACTACAAAATCAAAATTGGGCGGATCCTCGGATAAGGCGCTCAGCACAGTAAAGGACTTGTTCAGTGCGGACGAACAAAAACAGCTTGATAAGAAGGCACGGTATGCCATTACTAGCAGTGTGCAAACTGCTTCGTTCACAGCCTTCGCCCTCATGCTTGGGTACTCAATCCAGAAGCACAATGACCTGGCTGCTATGGGCGCGGAGATGGTATTGTTGATTCGAGAGGATGGCGCGGATGCTGTCACAAAGGAAAATAGGACACGCTTGGAGGCGGCCGGATGGAGGGTGAAGGTCGCGGAGGATTTGGAGTTTGAAAATGTAGACAACTCGAAGATTCGTGCGCACCATCGACACAACTTAAACAAATTACATTTGTGGTCTTGGACGGAGTACGAGAAGATTCTGTTTATTGACGCTGATGTGGTCTGTAAAGGATCATTGAGAGAGCTTTGGGAAATTCCTGGAGGTGCGGCAATAGTCACCACTCCCGACGTTAGGCACACGGATACTGATGTCGTGTAGACTTTGCTGCTGCACCAGACGTTTGGTGGAACGTTCTTACTGATAATAAGTTCAACTCTGGTGTCATCGTGTTCAAGCCGAGCTTGGAGGAATTCCACAAGTTAATCCACAAGGTCTCCGATCCCGAATACCACCGACCCAACGACGCCGATCAGGCTTTCCTTAATGTCTATTATCGGTTCCGTTACTTTGGACTGCCATACAAATACAATTTTAACCTAATCATGGTGAGCTTGTCGTTGCTAATGCCCTTACCAGAGTGTATATACTAACACTGTAAAGTACCAATTCCACCGCCCACACTGGGATCAACTCTGGGATGAAGCTGTGCTTGTCCACTTCACTGTACGGAAGCCTAAACCAGACCCCAGTGAACACTGTCATAAGGGCTGTAACGAATGGGAACCAATGGAGGTAAATCCAATACATTTTCGGAAGTTGGAATAATGCAGGGCTAATGATATGATAGTGGTATGCGATGCTTTTCAAGGAGATGCTTGCTTATTACGGTTGGGAGAAAGAGATTCCACTATATGCCTAATATGACGAACCATTATGATTGATGAACCCATATCCCCTATGCAAATTAATTTCTGTAATGAGGTGGGAAATGGTGGAACTGGCTGGTAGATGAGATTAAGCGATGCCATATGGTCCCAGAATTAAATACGCACACAACAGGTTTCACTAGGGGATGAACCGTTGATATTGGCTCTAGGATGGGGAATCGCTGCTATGCTTTGGAAACTTCGATTCGTTGTTCATTTTGTGTTATTATACCTTTATATTTGCTTTCATTTGTTTTGGGGGTGGGAATAATTTTTTTGTACTTATCTTTGCCATCGATTAAGGCGTCGTTAGAATCTTGAGAGAAAATTGAGTACGTGAAGGCACGTGACATATAACTCTCGTTTCGTGATGTTTTTTTTCTCAAGTTTCAAGCGAGTTTGAGGTTAAGCTCAGTCATCACTCACACGCCAATTCGTTCAATTTACAATCCAACCCAACCTAGTCAATCCACTCCCGTTCTGTCTCCTTTCGTTCGTTGAAACACACATATAGCTGATCTAGATGTCGGCAATTGGTTCACTTGTTTTCTGCAGCGATTGTGGAAATCTTCTTGATACCACTTCAGGTAATGAGAAGCTTGTTTGTGAGCAGTGTGGTGGAGTTACTAGAGGTCGGCCAGCTCTCAATTCCTCAGCTTGGAGGCGAACACTGATTATGATCAGATATCGCAACGAAAGAAGTCACTACCAAATCAGCACCGTCAGCATTCCCCTCTGCATTGCGGCAAAAGCGATCAGCTGTCCAGACGTTGTCGAGTGATGATTTACAGACGGAAGCAACGGTAATTAGGCTAGTAGACTAGGTGAGATTGGAAGCTGATATCTGAGGATTGAGGGGTGATAGATTCAACAGGCGTGCCCGGAGTGTGGGAACCCGGAGATGAAGTTTTATACGTTGCAGTTGAGGAGTGCAGATGAAGGGGTGAGTTTAGGTTCCTGAGATGCACATGTGGTGAGGCTCTGCTAAACTTTTGGGGGGTTAGGCAACGGTGTTTTATAGGTGTGATAAGTGTGGGCATAAGTATGGATTCCTAGAATGTACTCTTCTACCCTGAAGACTAATATTGATGCGATGCATAGATTCAATACGAACAACTAAATGTTGGATTTAATTGGATTTAATAAGGCGATTGTTTTCATGTTTGTGGCAAAATGGATTTGGAGGAAGACTCTAGTATCACGTAATCATCATATCTCTAGACACTTTCTCTAGACACTTTTCGAGCGTGTTCCATCATCGAAAACTCGCCATCTTTTGTGAGCGCCCGTTCATATAGAAAATCGAAATCGCTATACATATCTACACCTATTGATCTTTCCCATTAACAGTTTCTAACTGAATCAAAAATGGGTTCCGTCGTTTTGCCGCACTTGAAAACTGGTAGGCCTGTGGAGTGGAGAGATAGAAGGAAAGCGGCATTTACTAACTGCTTGGTGTTTGTGTTGTTCAGGATGGCACGTCGACCAGGCTATCATGTCTGAAGAGGACCGTCTCGTCGTCATTCGCTTCGGTCGGGATTGGGACCCCGATTGTATGAGGCAGGATGAGATTCTCTATCGTAAGTCACTGGTCCGCCTACATAATGTTTATACCGGAAGATCCGAAGCTAATTTAATTCCTGGGCCATGAGCACAACAGGAATCGCTGACAAGGTCAAAAACTTCGCTGTCATCTATCTTTGCGATATCGACGAAGTGCCTGATTTCAACAAGATGTATGAGCTGTACGACGCCGTCACCATCATGTTCTTCTTCAGGAATAAACATATGATGTGTGATTTTGGTACGGGGAATAATAATAAACTGAACTGGGTCTTGGAGGATAAACAGGAGTTGATTGATATCATTGAGACGATCTATAAGGGCGCGAGAAAAGGTAGAGGGTTGGTTGTCAGCCCGAAGGATTATTCTACGAGGTACAGGTACTAGGGTGGTGGTCGGCGTTGCATGATGGTCCCTCTCTGCTCCGATTTGGATATATGGGAGTAGGTGCTTTGGTGAGGGGAGCATGGCGAGCTCGAGGGGAATAGGTGATGATGCACCATGTGGTAGACATTGCTCGTTTGACATTATGGAGTATATGGGCGCCGGGAATTGTTGATTTTGTTCATCCGAAGCAGCACAGCTTTGTATCACTATATCAAGTTACATTTAAATCATTAAATGCAATGGGATCAAGATATTTGCTATCTATTTTTTCGTAAGATTGTCGCTGAAAGTCGGTGGCTGATGCCAGTATGAACTCACGCGGTGAGCTAAAACATTAAAATGGTAATTTACACCCTGCGCGTCAACCCGCAGCCTCAGTCAAGCATTCGAGCATTCGCAACGCTATAGATCTCCCGCATACCAGAGAATCAACTGAATCAACATGACGGACTACAAGAAATACCTAAAAACTGCTCTAGTTGGTGATGGTAAAATTGTAGGGTCCCTCTTTCTACAGACACCTCCCCCCCCAGAAGTGCAGAGCTAACATCTTCCCCGGACAGATTACATACCGTCAGCTCTCACGGGAGCTCAAGGTTCATGTCAATGTTGCCAAAGAGTATTTTCTCCTCCTCCTCTCCGAACACAATTGTAGCCGTGAATCTCCTCAGCTAATTCCAACTTCGGTAGAATGCTGCACGATTTTCACCACGACCTTAACCTCCGCAAACCATCTTCATGTCACGCAACGTATATCTTATCTGGGCTCCGGCGGACATTGGATGGTTCTTCGTGGCCGGCGACAAGTGAGGGGGCGAAGGATGTAGAGGGAGATGAGGTTATGGTTAGTAGTCCGTTTGAGTTGTCGCAGGCGTCGTCAGTAGGGAATAGGAATGGAGGTGGGGGTAGGGGTGTGGGAGGGAAGGGGAAGGAATTTGTGAGGAGTATTGTGTTGGTGGGGGAGGAGAGATTGGAAGGTAAGTTTTTATTGGGGTGGATGATAGAGGAGAAATCCGTTGTGGGTGTTAGGAGTCTGGGCTAATGCGATGTTGGGGGAGCCCAGAAGTGAAAGCGAGCTTTGAGGTGCTTTCGGCGATACATGTCTATAGTATTGAGCCTTCCCCGCTGAGTGTATGTTTCCCTTGGCTGGATATCTGTTTAGCCGAGGTGAAAGCTGATATGGAGACGGGGTACAGGATATGCTTCTCCTCGCCGATAACAGCCTTGCTGTAATGCGTCTTGATGCCGCGGAAACTTCTGCACAGGATCTTGCGAGGCAATATGGGAGTATAATGAATCCGCATGCTAAGGTTTACCCTGGCCCAACTTTATCCACTACCTTCATCAGAAATTGACCTCCATCACTGCAATCTAGCGCCGAACGGGACCACGAATAGCACCCCCACTGGCGGCCACTCCCGCAAGTGCAGTACCAAAGAAAGCCACAGCCCCAGCTCCAGCTGCAGCTTTTACGGAAGACCAGAAGTCCATATTCGGGAAGAAGACTGCCTCCGCCACCCCGTCAACCTCCACCTCTACACCCGCAGCATCCACAACCACAGCGACAGCCCAGGGTAAACGCGCCCAAGCAGACTTTTTTAAGGCCTTTGGTGGAGCAGGAGCGAAGAAGAAGGAGAACAAGACCAATGACACCTCGTCGCCAGCACCGGCTGCAGCATTAGCGAAACCAAAAGCAGGGAAACCCTCCCCCCCCGTCAAAAGGGCTACAGTATCTACGCCACAGCTGAAGAAGGAGGATTCAAAAATGGATATTGACGAGCTGGAGGATTCTGAGGAGTCCGAGGAAGAGATAATGCGGCCATCCGAAGACGAGGACGAGCCAACTCCGGTGGTTGAATTCAAGCTAGCGGAAACTTCCGAGGAAGAGGAGGACCCCGATCTCTCTCCCCCATCATCAAAGAAACGCACGACAGCTGCGAATGCGGAACACGCTCAACGCAAAGCCGAGCGCTCAGCAAAACTCCGTGCAATGATGGATGATAGCGATGACGAGGAAGTCCCTACTCCAGGGCAACAACAACCTACTATCACTTCTCCAACCGCAAATCCAGGCGATGATGAAGTGCCCCCGTCAGGACAGTTACCACCGTTGTCTATTACTGCTAGTACGAGCACCCCAGCGAGGAGGAGGAGAGCTAGAAGGAAGGTTAACAAACGGACTACGACAAGGGATAAAGATGGGTATTTGGTCACGCGGAATGAGATGGTCTGGGAGAGTTATAGTGAAGACGAGCCGGAAGCTCCACCGCAGGTGGTTAAGAGAGAGAGGCCGGTTGTGATTGCGAGGGAGAAGAAGGAGGATGATGAAGGGGAGAAGGGAAAGAAGAAGGCGGTCGCGAAGAAGGGCGCCCAGCAGGGGAATATCATGAGTTTTTTTGGGAAGAAGTGAGCGTACGTGGAGGCCGGTGGAGGAGGAGGATTGGTTGGTTTAAGGAGGGGAGAGAGGTTTCTTTCTTTCTTTTTCTTTCTCGTGAGTAATAGATGTTTACTTGGGATGTGTTAAAAATGCACCGCGCCTGGGAATGTTACGTTGGGAAAGTATACCAGAAAATAATTAGATTTTTTTCAGGTTAAGCCATAGTATGAAGAATGAGGGACATCATAATCACACTCATCTGGATTTTAGACATCCTGAATAACTAAGTGATATGGGTGTCAGTTCCACCGGGACAAAGTAGTACTGTGTATAAAAAGCTAGTGTTTACGTAGTTGTCTTTCAGGGTAACATCTGAAGATTGGCCTAGCTTTTAACCCTCAAAATTACCCACTAGAGTTGCAGTCTCGTGCCCTATTCGGTTTAATAAGACAGCACAGCCCGACGTGTGAAGTACTGTCAAGTCATATATGTTCGCGGGCGATTCATTTAATTACTGCATTTAGTATATAACGTACTTGAATTGATAAAAATACACCTAATTAGAGCTATATTAAATACATACAGCTAGGCTATTAGCTGTCCTCCGGGTCGATTGAGTCATCCTCCAGATCAATTGGGCTATTATCCAAGAGTCCAAGTTGTGTCCGTTCAGGTAAAGCCGAGATGTTACCGCAGTCATGATCTGCTAACCTTCTGGTATTTCAACTCAGTTGTGAAGCATCGGCAGCAACGACTGGTATAGGACTTTTTGTATATAAAATACGGTAAGACAGAAAAGCCGGGTTTTGAGTGTTGAAAAGTATTTTTGTTCGATTAGTACCTAATGTAATACATAGAAGTGCTGTATCTAGACTTTCTATTTAGTGAGACGAGATTGTATATATAAACTCTATCAAGCCTTTGGACTTGAGGTGTGCGGGTTTTTTTCCATGTTTTATTTTAATACTCCAAGCTCATAATAAAATACTCAACTTCTTCCTTAAATTTTCTACTCATTATCAGACCGTTAGAATGTTAGATGAGCTAGAAAGCTGAATCCATAATGTCATTGCAGATGTAACAGACTCTGACTAATAATAGAAGTATCATATTACTTGCAACTAATGAGCTTAAACTTATTCTAATGGAAACAACCACGTACCATACCTATGGTCTTTTATATGTGCCAACAAGACTACTTTTATATGAAAGATCCATTTATATTATCCATCAGGCTCATGGAGCATATCAATTAGAACAACTTGGACCCGTTCAATGTGTCTATATTTTTATAAATTCAAGTGCGTTATGTACCAAATGCATTAATTAAATAATTTGCCCAGAAGTTGAAGTTCAGGGTAACATGAAATGAAAAGATTGGCCTTGCTTTTACCCTCAACGACGTGTGAAGTACTCTCAAGTCATATATATCGAATTGTGAAAACTGCATGGTCCGCAGCAAAAAAAAACTTGGGACTAGTTGGGTTGGGTTCTTAAGGCAGAAGAACATAGAAATCTATCGATTGGATGGTACTAGGGCAAATACTACTCCTGTTGTTCTAGAGGACACCACTGGATCTACACAAGAGCTCATGAGCATTGTCTCTCAAAAATTCGTAGGATCTACATCCTCAACACCACTTCCGTGGAGCTCGCAAACACCAGCTCTTCTGAGCATCCAAGCTACCAACTCCTCCGACCGCTCAAAAACAGCTCTTCCGAGCTCTGATTCAGATGCAATTGTGCCCCTCTCCACCAACCAAACGCAAGATACCCATACAACCGCTGTCGAAGGGAGACACACGAAACGGCACAGGGTCATAATCACAGAGGGGCGGAATTTTGAGGAGCTTAAGAAGGAGCGGCTTGAGGTGGCACCGAGGCAGATCGAATGTAATGAAAAAATAAAAGCACATGCTTAGGGAAAGACGTTTGACGCTCTAATGACCATGCTTAACAAGATTGGGTCTTCCAGCTGCGCCCCTGAAAATCCTGCCTGAGCCGTACGTTTGTTGATAGATTCAATTCTGCAATACAATTCCTTAACATTTCCCTTCTGGGTGGCCAGCTCTTCTTCCACCACCGAGTACGTTCCCTTGGGACAAGGCTTCATATGCCAGAGCAGCCGTGGAGCAAGAGACAAGCTAGATAGAGTCCAACTAATAAATCGCATTTTCAATGCTGTCCTGACGGATTCTGAGTGGTAACTTATATCGGGTAGGCCAACTGGCTATGGCGTTCCAGGGTAAAATATCGATCTTCTGACAACAGTTACGAAGTACGCCCTCTCCTTTATACATGAGACAGCCCTTCCAGGCTTTTGAATCATTTACTGCCGCTGTAAAACTTATCCAGGAACTCAGAATAGACATTAAACCCCCCTCGCTGGGCGACTGCTATGGCAGGGAATGTGTTATTAGGCCATTTATCAACGTGATATACTATGTACTCATAAGCCCTCGCTATGCATGATATCCAAATGCGCCCTCACACCAGTATCAAAATCACACCAGTATCAAAAACGCAGAAATTCATCACCACATCCCAAGTAAAGCAAGTAAACAATTACTAAAACAACCAAAATAACGTAATCTGGGAACGGGGAAAATTCGAAAAAACACCATCCTCATCACGCCCATCGTAGTCCCTGTCCCCATCATCCTATCCTCGTCCCCATCGCCTGGCTCAACCCCCCCGCAATCCCCACATCCGGCGCAAACCACCCGTGCCCCGCTGCATTCCCCCCAGTCACTATATCACCATTTCCCCTTCCCCCATTCCCCCCACCACCACCCATATGCTTCAACCTCCCTGTCGTCAACCAAGTCTGATAGGCTTTATACCTCTTCTTCCACAAACCCCCCCCAGCTCCCCCAGCTCCGCCACCTAACCCAAGCCCATCTTCACCTTCAACCTCCACCCCAAGAACATTCTTTTCCTCTTTTATTTTTATGAATCGGTTGTAGAGCGCTACATCGTCGTCCTTAACGACGAGCGCGTCAACGCCTAGATTTGGCATGTTGACGTAGTTGTAGAAATGCGAGTACTGTTGCGTGGTTGGTGTTGGTTGGGTTAAAGGTTTCTTAGCAGAGATAGAGGAAGAGGTGGTGGTAGAACAGGAGTTGAAGGTGCCGGAGGACATTGATCTAGTCGTTGTGGTTCTGGTACTCTGTGGAGAGGAAGAAGAGGGGATTGTAGACGGTGGCTCTGCGGTGGACGAGGTCACAAGGGGAAGATTAAGAGGATGTGACATGTATCTGCTATACTCATCTGCATCTGACGGCGAAACTGAAGGGGAAAGCAATTGCAAGACCAGATCTTCAAGTGGTGGGAGCGGTTGGTGTTTCGGTCCAGGTGTAGTTGTGGCTGATGAGAACGAGAAGGACTTTGTTGGTGACCCCAGAGGCTGAGGGAATAATTTAGGGAACGTATTCAGACTATTAGGCTGCGTACCAGAGTCACCACACTGCTGCTGCTGATGTTGCTGATCTTGCTGTTGCTGATCTTGCTGTTGCTGATCTTGTTGTTGCTGCGAGCCCGTATCTGAACCCCCCACCCAAGAAAATGCAAACTTTTTTAAGTGATTCTCCATCGTCAATGAAGATTGCCTTCTATGCCCCTTCCTCTGTTGTAAACTCGCAAGTTTATCATCTTCATTCACCTCCTCTAATACCCGTCCTGCACTTGCACCGTCTTCAATTTGCAATGCAATTTTCACACTCTTCCTGTTCCTCTTCTTTCTCTTTGCTGGGTCCGCGCTTATTGAGTCCGCATAAGTCACACGGACTCTGAACGGTGATAGATCATATTTTCCCTCCTGTGTCATCTTAATGGGTATGTATCTAAATGCAGAATTCAAGTTATACGAAAACACTTTATCCAATGGTGAGTATGCCCTTGGGCGGTAATATTCCAACCAGTAGTCATCGAAGAAGCTGAATGGTTTTCCTGCATATTTTCCGATAGCATGAGATGTATCCGGCATAATCCTTTTTTGAAGGTTATTAGAAGTCCACCATTTAATGTAGCTTCTTCGGCGCTTCCCCTCCCTTGGGTCCATATGGTGGAGGTAGTAATCTGTCGTCAAATCCCAGAGCATAGGTTGCCCACTCACGAAGACGTAGTTGCCCAAGAAAAGGTTGATGGCTTCTTGTCTCTGTGCGTCTAGAAAAGAATTGTTGTAGTATCTTTTGAAGCTCTCTAGCATGTCTCTTGAATGACTTGTCCACTGGTTAATCTTCCTGTAAGTCTCCATCGTATTTACTAAATGCGAGCCAGCATACTGCACAGCAATTGTGTCTCCATGATCTCTGAACATATGCGTAAATAAATTCACAGCATCGGTGTCATACTCAATTGAGGTGGTATCAATGACCCCTAATGCGTGAAGCTGGTGCCCTAGCGCTCTCTTCCCTACTACAAACTGGGCCGCGTTCGTTCGATCAAGACAGTCGATACAGTTAGTTCTGCACACGCCGTTCTGCATTGATGAAGGCTTCTCAGGGTTGTAGCCATTGTGAAAGAACCCCGTGGTCTTCAAAACCTGATCTGCAATCTCTTCCAGTGTTTCAATTACATCCTGATCTCGGCTCTTTGAGGCACGACTCATGTCCCACGCGATATATTGTATTCTGTGTTTCTTAGGAAGGAACTGGTTCAGGTAGGTAATTGCCTGTGTGAACTCCTTCAATAGAATGGACTCTCTCGCTACTCGCTCACGAGCCTAAGGCTATTTTTAGCAGGTACTCCCTATAGTATAGGCTCAATGTATGATTACGTACCTTCACCAAGTTCAAAACTATAATTGGAGTGCCATACCTCTGAAACATGTTATCAAAGTGCAACGCCGCGGCACTGAAGAAGGGATCAATAAGATTCACTGTATATTGTCAGCTAGGTTCGTTTGAATGCTCTTAAGGCATCTTACACTCTATAGGCGGCTTTGGAGTGGCCGGATTATTTTCCTGTGTCCAAAATAGTGGTATACTTCCACGGTGTTGAACATAGGACGTGTAATTCGGATTAGAATAAAGCCTACCGCCAGAGGCATGAAATGAGGTATTCTGCATCTCGGAGACAATCTGCTCAGTCTCCACATCATTTGCAACATAACCTAGGTCATTTGCGCCACGTTTAAGAAACCGTGCACCAGCAAAATGACGAGATCTACGTGCTATCACCGTGATGTATATCTGCCTCCCATAAACAGAGATTGCTAGCGCATAAGGTTAGTGAAGAATAGAGACTAGTTATAGGGTCTGGTACTTACTGGCTTGATCAACAAATCCATGAATGATAGGTAAACACCAGTCAAATGTATTTTTACCAATGTGACGAATAGCTGGCTGTAGCAAGTAGTTGTTCCAAGCGAACATGTCATTGATACCTGAATTCCCTGGATGGGGTAGGCCTTTTGCCAGGGCCCTCCTCTCTCTTGTGATATTATACTGCAGCGTATGCGTTATGTCATAAGAATAACTGAAATAAAACGAGCGGGAGAGGTCTAGATTTCCCAAAATGTGAATAAACCTGGCCTCTTCTGGGGTATGGTCAGTTTTCTTGGGGTTTACGGAGCTTGTAGTAAGATGAACCATCTCCGTATTGTCAATCTTATGCGATGTTAGTCGGCAGGCGGAAAGCCATCGGGGGGAGAAACCCCAACCTGGTAGATATAATGCCCTCCTATTGTAGCTACAATGCTCCTCTTTGTAATGAGTAGCATATAATATGCCCCTGTAAATCGTATAAAGCCCAGTAATCCCCAAAACGGACATCGATGTTTTAGACCCCCATTGATAATATTTCCATCCTCAATAGTCGCTAACAATCTCGACATTTCATCTCGGGTATATTCCACCTCATCCTCAATTATTGAGAGATCACCCATCTCAGCTGTCCTATCAATCTTCAATATTCTAAATCTTGAATCTTGCAAATCTGACCCTACAATATAGTACCGCATTGTCGTTTCGTAGAGAGTGAACTTATACATCCTTCTGATACCTTCATCCTTTTCGAAAATCTCCTTTTTTGCACCATGCGTACTAGCAAAGTGCCGTTTGTCTGACCTGTCGAAAGGTTTGGGTACGCTAGACTCTTCATCTTTATCATCTGTCATGTAAGCTGCTCTAGACCGAGGACTTGCCGGAGGGTTATTCGAGAGCTGGGGGAAAGTGGGACGTGGCGGTGTGGGTGGGCTCTCGATAACTGGACTGTAGACTGGGGGTCGGATAGTCTCTCCAAGAACCTCGTTTGAGGTGATCTCCGGCTGCTCGTCCGGATATACATGACCCTGATTCACATCTGCTCCGGGTACGCTGACCTGTTTATGACCATCGGGTTCATGGTGTGCACTGCCGGCTTCCGAGATGGATGTTGGAAGTGACCCTACTGTAGATTTGGATCCTGAATGTGCGCCGGAATGTATGCTATTTGGGACAGAAGCAGGTGGTGTGTAAGAATCACCCCCCCCACGGTTCGCCGCGGCACTCGAGCTTCGGGGCCCTTCGCCTTCTTTCTCCGAATATATTGGGGCCATTATTATCCTGAGTGGGGTCGTTGTTGCCTTGTCCTGTGAGGGGTTTCACGACGGCAAAATCACACAGCGATACGATGTCATGACATGCAGCATCTGCGTGATCGCTGCAGAGGATGCCTAGATGGGATGCTATTGTGATTTGAGAAGCAGAAGGGATAAGCAGAAGGGAGAAGTAGTAGTACTGTACAGTATGTATGGGTTGATATGTATCTCGTTCAGCAATCCGGGTTGAAGCAATCAAAAACACACAGGCAGCAGCAACCCACAGCAAAACCCAGGTGGGTATGCCAAGAATCTCATAACCAGCTGAGCTCATATTTGCCAATGCCAAAAACGAACCTCCACCCGTTTAACGAAATATAATACCCCAATAAATGATATCCTCTCCCTTGTACGCAGCCGACAATCGCTCCACCTTCCGCGATATTGATATATATCCGCGGGTCAGCATTGGTTTAATTAGGCTGCCCCCATGGCCTGCCTACCACTGGCCTCGTTCCAGAATCCCTGCGTTCGCTATACAGTAACTCAATGTCATAGACGACCTGCATCAAACTTATCCCTAAGCGTACCGGCATCCAGAACTTGGCCTTCTCACATGCTTGTACTCGCTGACATGTGCCGGAACAGAGAACAGAAAGTTATCAACATTATGCGGGTTAAGCAACGGCGGGGGAAGCGGAACCGTCGATTCAAGAAACCTACAGGGAGGACCTGCCTCGAGTCTACATGGTTATCAAATTGATTTGTGGCCAGAGGTGGGTGGGATACGTACATCGGGAGGAGCAATTCTATTCTCACATGTATACACTACTCATTCATACTAAAAGTCTCTAGATCTTCCCGATCTCGATCCCCAAACGCATCAATGTGCGCAGTATAAAGAGAGGGATAAAAGAACGAAAGGTGTCAATAGTTTTGAAACAGAATGGGCTAAACCGCACTCAGTGACGAAGTCATTTTTCTCAGCCTGTGCCTGAGCCCGAGAAGTTCTCAAGGGTCCTGAACAAAATTATCGGCAAAGTAAGCATCACGGGCCAGTCACATCGTAACAATACCCGAATTCTCGATTTCGATCGCATCGAGGCCTGGATCCCTTGCTAGAAGGGAGAGGGTATTAGGACTCGCTTTAACGGACCACCCCCCCTTTGGCTCTGATTGACCCTCTCCCTTTCTCCACCTTTCACCACCACTACCCCCGGGAGAAATCCTAAACCGACAAATCACTGAATTCCACCCACTGGGCTTCACGAACACCTGCTAGATTCATACCTCATCATACACGAGGGCTCGAGTGTGTTGTTCACTTTTAAAGCCAGAATAGCTTGCAGCTACTGTTCCAGTTATCTGTTTCAGTTGTTCCCCTCAACAACTTACCCGCGCATCTTCTCTCATCGTGATTCCTTTTTCCACATTCTCTATCACTGGATCGATTCCGCCCTCACTCCGAGATCCCGGCTCTCTCACACTCCTTGCTTCTTTTTTTCTGCTTGACCTGCGTGGGGAAGGTGGTTAGACGTCCGTTACATCTTCTTCTGCACCCTCCTTCGTCACCGGGTCGAATCAAAATCGGTATTAACTGATAAATAAACACTCCCCACAATTCAAAAGCCTTCGCATTCCACCTCATGGAGCTAGACGGTGACCTTTCATCACCGGCAAGTCGAGCCAGGTACAAATCTCAATTGATAGAAGGCACGAACCTCCCTGCAGACTGCACCCTTGCCAACACTAAGTTACAAACGTTGAATCTAACTCTACAACACAGATATTCTTCGCGAAGATGACCTTTACAAGGTCCTGGGTGCCCCTAAGGATGCCACCGCTTCAGAACTTCGACGCTGCTACCTCGAACGCTCAAAAATGACCCATCCAGACCGGTTACCATACCACGAATCATCGACGGCGGCATTCCAACGTCTAGCATTTGCATATGAGATTTTAAAATCTCCATCATCGCGGCGAATTTATGACAAAGCTTCCCGTCAAAAAGGAGGCGGTCGGAGGGCGTCTACATCAGCACAATCACTGAACGGAGACCAGACTTTCCGAGGGGCTGTTGAGGCTATGCTATACGAGTTTATGACTGGAGACTTCGCTCTTGTCAAGAGCCTAATACAGTCCTTGAATAGGCAATACCCGAATTTGGTCAGCGAAGACGCAATTGACGGCATTGAACGCAGTTGGTTCCGGGTCAGAGATCTTATCATCAGCACTCGACACTACGCGCTCTTGGTATCAATCGAGCTTGGGAGGATAAACCGCGTACAGAAGAAACTTCGGGCTTTGGGGTACTTTGATGTATTTGGGAGGATTAGGATGACCGCTCAATTGGTTAAGGTCACGCTTGCCGTGCCGATGAGAGTGGATCGGGCTTTAAGGCTGAGGGAAGAGCGAGAGAGGAGGGCGACCGAAGCGGGGTGGAATGCAGCAGAGGGCATGGGATTTGATACAATTGAGGGGAAGTCTGGAAGGAGGGGCGGAATATTGAATGAGAGGGTATTTAAGGTTTTGGAATTCATTGTGGGTGAAAGTGCGGAGGACCCGGAAGCAGATGCGGCATGGATTGCCTCAACATCTAGGGCGGCATAATTATTAACGATGAGCAATGGATTAGGTTGGCAGAAGGGTGGCAGTCGAATTTGGCCTTGAAAAAATGGAGGAGGAAACAGACATAAAGGCGGGGCAGTACATTGGTGATCGACACTTTGGGGTATAGGTTGGAAATAGTAGCATGGTATTATGACTTGGGGCTACCTCTATGTGGGTTATTCACGCTGTTGGGGTTTAGGAGGGTAAATACATTCATGGGCTTCTCCTGTTCCTCATCTTTTCACGCTATTATTTTCTTCTTTATATCATCTCCCCCCTCTCCTTGTTTAGCACAATATATACCTCCCTACTAACTATGGGCACTGTTGAAATAGCCTGGAGATTTTTTCTGTCAATTGTTCGGCTCGGTACGGGTTTTGATGTTTGAGTGGCGTTTAAGTTGTATTGTGGTCTAGTACTGTTGTTTACTTTTTTTGTATTTTTTCTGTCCACTATCTACCTTTGATTAACATGTGAAAGTGCAATATGGGGAATTTTCGGAACTTGTTGGCTTTTTTTCTTTTTATGATTCTGTTAGATTGTTTCAATGTCTTAGACTGGGATTAACATAACAAATGTTGTACGGTAACAATTCTTGGGGGGGCCAAGGGGTTTCTTCTATATCACTTACTTGCGTGTCTGTTTTTTTTTTGGTGGACTCTATCATTCTCTTGTATTTGTTTTTACTGTTACTCTTATATGGGAAGGGGCAGGTGAGGTAGTTGTAGGTGGTGGTTTGCCAGCGGTAGAATGCTGGCTTACTGCTTTACGGACTCTTCTTACCCCCACAAAACTAGAAGGAAAAAAAGGCACCAGTTAGCTATGATACTTACGATGAACGACTTTTACGAAATTTAGTCCACTTTGCATTGTACAAAATTCCATACGATTACCTAAGTGAATCTCTCGTCCCTTGACTGATGGATGTAAACAGTGCATATATCATAGAGAGGGTAGAGAAACGGTGGCCATCTCAGTCATCGTGCCACATGTATTTCCTCACGCCACATGCAGGAGCTCCGCGGATATGGAAACCCAGTCAACTGTTTCAAATCCCCTCTGCTGATATCAAGCACGTGGTATAAGTGGCAGCGTGGCAGAGTGTCAAAATAACTTTCTTATCAATTGAGATTCCGTCTACTCTGTACTAGAAATGTAAACGTGAAAGCGCCCAATGCGAAAAAAGAGTGATAAAGGCTGAAGTAGAGGAGAGGCTAGAGATATGTAAGAGATGGAGCGAAGTGTAGTCCATAAATTTGAAAATGAACTCATATTTATCAATATAATAGAAAAATCGTTACGTTAGTGAAAAAATTCGTCAAACGACCACACTCAATATTGATGTGCTTAAAACCAACTTGGGTATGTATGTATCATTCTGGGCTTGGTTCTGCTGAAGCAGAATTTGTCCTATCTGCCCTTCAGAGACCATGTATCCCCTTAAGTTATTAAACAACGTCTCCCAATGTCTCAATGACTTCTCCACCCACAGTCGAATCTACGATGGACTACCGCAAGCACAGGTTCCTGACGGAAGCTATGGGCTCAACCTCTCGATCCTCCACATCGTACCCTCGGGCGAATCGCGAGTGTACTGGAACCTATCGTGAAGTCTACTGGGTCGCCCTTGCTATTGTGCAGAGAGAAGTTAGCCATCGACATCCAGTCAAAATCTCATGCATGATACTCCATGTATGTGTACCAATGTGGAGTGTATCCTACATTCCCCCTTATATTCATTTCGTTGAACCAGATCAATGGGGAAAGGTGGAAGGAAAAAGCAAATGTATACCCAAAACTCAATTACGGTAGGGACGATACGCAATCCTCCCCAAAAAGGTGGAACGGGAATCTTCTCCTGACCCTCGAATTTCTTTTCGATCGATTTTACTCTTTCTTCTAATTCTCCTCTGCTTTGCAGAACAGTGCTTTGCCGAGACGCCCATGCTCCAATTCTGCTTCCTCGAATTCTAATGTGGTATATGTCAACTCACGTGACCTTGAAGTTTTTGTGTTCCTACCCCAGTGCTCGCAGGCCATAGCGAGGACCTTTGGAATGGAGCATTGGAGAAATCCGTAAGCTGCAGCACTGACCTTGTGTCATAGTATATTTGACTTTCCTCGGCTGTCAGCCTTTCTGTGATACCCTCAATCCTAACCTGCCGCTCGAGCTCCCTGAACCAGAATGTGAGTGCAGCTTGTGGGTTACTCTCAATATCCTTCGCTTTGTGGGAGGTTTCCCAATTGGAGTAAATGACAAAGCCACGGTGGTCAAGCTCCTTGAGGTAAACAATGCGAGCCGAGACCCTTCCGGAGAATAAGTGTGAGGTCGAGAGAGTTGTAGCCTCAGGCTGGGGTACTTTGGCATTCACAGCTTGGGAGAACCAACTGTGAAACTGTAGAAAGGGATCTACTTCACCAAGTCAGCATTACTTCAGCAAAAAAGGAGTCCACAGCGAAGTTGGCTTTTCGGCACCATCTTGTACGGAATTGAATGTGGGTATTGGGGAATATATAGAGATGCTAAAGAGTAGTGCGTTATCACAGATGGCGAGTTACAGGTTGACCAGGTTCAAGGCATAAGAGAAGACGGAAGGATCTAAGAAGTTCTTCAGGGAAGATATGCAACTCACCATCATTCAGATCATCTCGTTCGAGTTCTCCAACTGTGTATTGTCCATCATTCGGTGCAACTGCCCGCAGGTCACAAAGTTACAAGTCAGTTTTCCCATCTCACATAATTCAATAACAACCGTTCTGTCCGCAAAAATGACAGCTCAGAACATGGATTATTTTGTCCGATTTTCTGCATGGGTCGATTTCCAACGCGGATAATGTACATGATGAGAGATACTTACAAATGAGCTTCTCCTCTACACTAGCAGCAAGCTTACTGGTGTCCGAACCAGAATCGGTGATTGGCGAGTGATTACCGTCGAGCTTAGCTGAGGCCGAGGTGGTAGCCATGATGGAGAAATCGCAACGCTTCCTTGTTCTTCTGGATTGTGGGGAGGGCCTTGGTGATGGGGTAGAAGAACAAAGACCAACTCTTATAGCAGAACAAGGAGTTGTTGAGGTCGCTTTAGAGTCATGGAAAGACCTAGCGCCGGCAATAGCCAGTGGTCAAAAACACCCAAGTCAGGGAAAGAGCCATCAAAATCGCTATTACGTGAAGAGCATATAGTTCAGATAAGAGTTGTAAGAGTTGACGACACCTCGCAGGGCTATGATGAGCTTAATAGGCCAATATCTTCTGTGGTAATTTGCAAGCATGGTTGGCTCTAGGGGACGTACGCACGACAGGACTAGATATTTGGTTGGAAAGGGGGGCCGAAAGTGTCGAGAGCGGTACAGAGGGTTAGGATGGCAGAATCTAAGACCGAGGGGTTGGAAGAGGATATACAGTGGATGGGCATTGGATATTGTGAAGAACCACAAACAGCCCCAGTGGGAGGGAATTGGAGGGATGTTGGAGAAGCTTCATGGCTGCACAAAAAGTTACAATTAATCTGGCAACAAACAGCAAGTTCGCATGACCTTGCGCAGTGAGAATTCGCCCAATTGCAACTTCCTCCTTATGTTCGGCCTATCTTTTATCCTTTCTTTGAAAGAGCTCTTTAGACATACTGTCGACATTCGCAGAGCATTCACTTATCCATAGCGAATTCCGGAATGCTGTGAATCATTATGTGAGAGGGCATGGAGGCAGATCCGGGGTTTACGGCCTGGTATACGAGATTGAGGCTATGGTATACGGGTATACGGTAACTCGAAGTCGTGATTGATGCTAATTGACTCGCTTCACCCACCAACACTAAGCTATAAGCTATTGAAACTGCCCATAAGACGTCACTGATACATCCAAGCTATGTAGAAAATACAGATTGATATAGTACAGGGACGTAGGTGGTCTCCAGATAGCAAGCTGTATGTTGATAGCCTTATCGATATCGCCATTTGAATGTTTCAGGTTGGCGGTGCAACCAAAAGAGTGCAGAGACCTGCTCTATGAGAGAGAAGATATGTCCAAATATCTTTTTCTGCTCCTCGGCCGTAAAATCTCCAAGGATTGCTGTACGTCTGGGGTTTCGGAAATATATGAGCCAAAGGGTTTAGCACGAAAGGCTGCCTAGTTAATAGCCCTGTGCCCATACCCTCGTAGGCCTAGTGGTTTGACAAGTTGCATGTAACAAGCATGCAGAACATCCGTGGCTCCCAAACACTGGAATAGCCAAACTTCTTCTGAATTTGCATCTCTTCTTCAATCATTGGCAGGAAGAGTACTTAGCAGGCGCAATCGGACGAGGGAGCAGTAAAGAAAAAGCAAAAGGTACCCCGCGCCAGTAAACACGAGTCGGGATAGGGCAGATGAGCGAAGTTTAAAAGTGCCACCACAAAGTTATTTCATCAAAGTTGACGTCTGTAAACGAAGGAATCGGACGAACAGGGTAATGCAAAAGCCTCTCTATAATATTATATACCGCCAACACATCCATTAGCATCTGTCTTTCAAGAAAGTCGCAGATATTTCGCATGAGGATCGACGCATACATACCTCATGTGACATGTTACTGCTGAAAAACGGTGTCGCCCATTGTTTTGGTTGGAGGACGACCCTAGACAGCTCTGTCAACTGCTTTAACATCATGTGTGGGTGATCATGGCGTTGAGCTCAATTCGGGTAATCCCAGGCGGAGCCACAGTTTCTGAACGTCAATGGATGGTGACGTAGTGTTGGGTGCAGATCAGAAGTGGCCAGCGAGTTGGAAGACTTCTAACCCCAGCAGTCTGGAATCATTTTGACAGATTCAGGGACAAGGACCCTTCTGTACGCCACAAGCTTGAACACAAAATCTCCCGGCAATACGGTGATTCGCTCATCCAGCCCACCCCATCCATTCCCTGGGGTCTAGGTTAAGAGTACGGAGCCTAGCACTACGAAACCAATGAGCCGTGCCAATACCCAAATGTGCGAGCTAAGAGTATGCTTGTGGTGCTGTTATCTGAAAGTCATGCAGTTCTGTCCCCAGTCGGAGTGCCCCACGCCGAGCCAATAGCTCCGGTGAGCCTTCTCGCCCTCGTTATTTCGTATTCATGGCCCCACAGGCTAAACTCTGGTTCTGACTATGAGAGGTGGTTCCTGGAGTAGGGTTATAGCAGCCCACCTCTTCCACCTTCGGCTCTTTATCCTTTGGTACAAGGTGGTCCCCGGTTGAAAACATCCCTCACCCTCCTCTCATCGGGGGAGTAACGAGCTTCAGTCTCTCACAATCCACTTCAAAATCCCTCCCACAAGGTCCAAGGGTATTTGTAGGATCTCCATCCTTTATCAATGGGACCAAAATGCCAACCCCCTCAACTACGATTTAAATAATCTACCAACGCCTTCCTTCTCTCCCTTTCCCGCTCTGCCTCCTTCCTCGCACTCTTCGCATCCAACTTCTTCACTACTTTGGTCTCCGAGCCACTCCCACTACCAAACCCCTTCGCCTTCCTCTTGTCCCTATCCCTATCCTTAATCTTCACCCCCAAGCCCACTGTGTCATGTTTCGGCTTCAACCTCACCGCCATTGGCACCCTATCCCCCTCTGCACCTTCCTTCCCTAGTCCAACCTTCTTATCAGGATCCCATCCCCGGGAAACAAGATACTTCAATCCCTGACTTGATCTATCAAGGTGATGTGGAAGCTCTGAGTGTGGGAGGGATGACTGATGGGCGATGGTATGCTGATGCGTCCTTGGGTCGTGGATAGGCAGGGAACAAATATCGCAAACTGGGTAGGTATTTTTCGCCACCACTACTTCCTCTTCATCTTCCCCTTTCCTCTCGGTGTTGGTGATGAGTTCTGCATTCCCTGTCCTTATAGCCGTAGCTGTAGGCGTAGCATCCGTAACCAAAGCAGGTGTCCCTGGTGCTGCTTCTGACCCCTTCAACACAAGGTTCAGATAAAACGAGGAAACATCTGTACTTGCCGTCGTAGCCTTTGTTGTTGCCAGTCTCGCTTGTACACTTCCGGCTTTTACAAAATTGATCCTTCTCTGTGATATCCCTGCTCCATATGGTTTATGTTTTTTCCAGTCCTCGGGGCCGACATATTCCTCCTCATCATGGTCGTCCATGTCGACTTGTCGTTTAGATGATTAGATGTTTATCTTTTCGTGACTAGTCGCTTACTTAGCGGCCTGATTCAAGAATCAATCTTATGTCAGCGATACGGCCCACGTGGTATTTATTCAGACTACTCTTGTATATAGGCATCGGGATCAATCCGGTTGCCTTCGGGATATGCATAGGCCGTCCGCTCTGTAGCTCTTTAAGTATAATGCTATTGTATTACCGACGAAAAATGCTCTCAAGCGAGATCTAGATGAGTTAGCTGAGTATCATGTAATATACATTTTATATAAGCCAATTGCCTTAGTGCGTATATGTACCTATGATAATTATTAATGAGGGGGCCCACGATTCAATTGTGCAATTTCGAGATCACAGATAATATGTTCCTCCGGATCCTCATTGATATGGGGGGCTCCATTCTTTTTTTTTTTTTCCGCAGCTACCCTTAATTTGTGTTTCATTTTTGCCGTAAATAATAGACCTCCTTTTTAAACCCTTCATATCACTCGTAGGCTTCGTTGGTGGACTTACCCCTGCTGATAGGTAGGTTAGGTAGTCTGGTTCCCCTCCTGTAGATGTGTGGGTTTGACTTGGGATAAGGGAGTTCTGATTTACGTCTAGCCTTCCTTTTGCTATATTCGAAACCTCTTCCTTCTATCATGCTAACTGTTGCTTTACAAGTACCATATATTGATCCATAATTTGCTCCTCAAAGATTCATCAACTCACTGACCCACCCACAAGAACACGAACTTCCACTCACATCTAACGTTCACTCGCATATCTGCATCACAAATGACTGGAAAACTCTTCCAATTAACCTATATAAGAGTGGAGTTGTCTAAATATCCTTCTTTCCGCAAAGAAGGCAAGTCATAGATTCACTAGCAAGCTAAAAAAATAAAGAAAAAAAATTGATTAAAGACCAACCTGAACGCCGCCCCTGCCCAGACCAAAACCCAAAGTAAATTATACAGCTCTGCATCAGAAAGCTACTCTAGCGAGACCATCTAGACATGGTATGAAGAATAGCAGAGGATCTAAGAAAAAGTAAGATATAGGAAAAATATATCCGCCCATTCCCCAATCCCGGAATTTCAGAGTAAAGAAAACCCCAGGTTAACAGACCCAAGAAAGAAATCAAACACTAAAAGCAACACAACTTTTCAGATAATCGTCACCGTATTAAATGCATTATAATCGTTCTCAGATGCTTTGCCGTGATGATGTAAAAGAACAAACACCTCCCACCTCAGAGAGAATGTGGGTCTATCCCACAACTGTTTGGTACATCTGGCCGCCCTTAACCAAGTCTAGAATCCTACCCATAACAGCCGCGGGGTATCCGCGAGACCTCATCTCGTTCACCACGGTCATTGCACCAGCTCGGTCCTCGACAGCTAGGTATGCCCTTGTCATAGCCTCGTAGGTGCTTGGTTCCCGTCGAAGTTTCGAGTTCTCGTTGGAGTTCAGCATGTCGTACACTAACCGGGCGTTCTCGATATTCTTCTCGAGTGCCCAACCGTGAATCAGAGTATTGGCAATATATGGGGTCATCTCTACTCGAGTCTTCTTCATGTCTTCAAGGTACTTCGGGGTCTCATGAACACGGTGGTTGGCGACGAGGGCTTCAAACAGAGCCTGATACAAAATAGCGTCTGGCTTGACGGAACGGTTGCTCATGGTCTTGTGGAAATAAGCGAGACAGCTCTCAATATCATGAAGGACGCAACCCTTGGCGTGAATTAGTGACGCATGGTGTGTGCATTCGACCGGAACCCTCTTCTTCTCCATCATTTCCAATATGCCTTGTGCAGCATTGATATCCGGGGGGTCAAGACTGGCGTAAGCATCAATGAGAAGTTTGTAGGTGTGTCCGGTAGGCTCGATCCCGACGGTGAGCATGCGCTGATAATATTTGAGAACCTTCGCACGGTCCCGCTTGGTGATAGCAAAGAACTGGATCATCGAGTTGTAGGGGGCAGCGCGGGGCTTGTAATTCGGCATTGATTCCATTTCCTGGAATAACTCTTCCGCATATCGCTCATCGCTAACACGGCAGAGGGCGTTAATCATGGTTCCGTATGTGACAGAGGTTGGTTTTAGACCAAAGGCTCGCATTTCAGCATAGTAGAATAAGCAATCATCCACACGTCTAGCACGGGCTAGCTTGCCAATGACAGCATTATATAAGAACGGAGTAGGAAAAACATTCTGGGCCTTAGACTGCTCGAAAAGCTTCATTGCCTCTGAGGCTTCATCGAAGGTTTCGTGAGACTGTTTCAAGTTGACAATGAAAAGACCATAAGTGTTTGCCGAGGGTACACCACCAATTTGTGCCATCTCATCCCTATATGTAGCCGCGCGTTGGTGTTCTCCGGAATTGAGGCAAGCAGCGATCATGGAATCGTAAATGTAACACCATCCAGATCGAACAGAGCTAAATTCCGAGTGCAGGGGAATCACCTTCTCCGCCGTCGCAAAGACATCATTGCACGCATCCATATTTTTCATGCGAGTAGCGTGTCCAATGAGCCTAGCAATAGTCTGATATTTCAAGGCTTTGCCATTATCCTTGGTGTTCCGGAATATCTTCATGACCTCGTTAAGTCCCTTCTTCTTGTCAATCATATTGTCTATAGAGTTGGAGGCCCTGATATCCATCTTTGTCCAGTAAGGATCTTGCTCCTCCACGGAGCCTTCACTCGCAACCAGTGTGGGAGAAGTCAGGGCACCATCCTTGGTATATGCAATAGGAAGCTGGAGCTGTGACTGAGCAATTAGATAATCGTGCCATGATTGAGCGAACTCTGGGTGCATATTGGATGCATTCAAGGAGATAGCATGGGATACAGTATCCCGAGTAAAGTTATCCAGTGGCAAGGTCCTCATTGCAACGCTTACGGTTTGTTCGAAACGATGTAAATCCTCTGTCGTGGCGTTATTACCTTCAGCTAGGAGACAGCAAGCATTGAGCTGCAATAGAATACCTAGATGAGCCCAAGTCATTTCAAGCAAAGGTACAGTGCTGCATGCTGTAATCAAGGATTTGATACAGTCAGGGGGCAAGGGACCCTCTGAAGAATATCCGCCGACCTTCCAAATTTCGCTAGCAACATCCGCAGTGAGCAATTGACGTGCAGCAAGGAAATCAATGATATTCTTCCACCCTGCGGCCACCGCCCACGATCCTGGTTTCGAATCTGGTACAGACTCAAACCCAGAGATCATTTTGGCAACGGTCTGCAGCGCTTCCGTAGAGAAGCCATTGTCAAACAATAGCTTCACATAGGCCACAGTAGCACCCAAGTCGAGGTGGGAGGTTCTCTTTGAACCCAGTAGTTCCGCCCACACCTGTCTCGCAGAGTCCAATTTGTGAGTCCTAGCGCAAAGGGCGAGAAACGCGGTCTTTGCATCCACAAGATCTTCGGCCTTTGGTGTCCAGTTCAATTCCAGCTCTTGAGCTTCGGCTTCCATAGACCTCATAATCACCAGCAGATTTTGGTAAGCCTGGTTCGCAACGTCAAAATCCCCAGCATCCGCTGCTTTGGCTAATGTCGACATGGTCCAATAACAGTGGAAGCTGCCGTTGGCGTTGAATCGGTTGACCCACTCTAGAGCATTCTTGAATTCACCCTTGTAAAGGAAGCCCTCCACAAAACCTTCCATGACAACATCGGGCCTCTCTCCTCGCTGTGCAATAACTTTTTCAAGGAATGATGTTGCCCCAGCAGTATCACCTGCGGTAACATAAGCCATCACTAGATGCTTGTAAAGGCTATCCTTCTCACTCTCAATAACCGAAGTCTTGACTTCCTCATACATCTCCAAGACAGAATGAAGGTCCTTGTCCTTTGCGAAAGCATCAATGAAGTTAAAGTAGATATCGCGATTAGGCCTGACGCCGCTCGCCTCCATCTGGTGCAAAATCTTGAACATTGCTTCGGTAAGTCCACGTCGAGCACATGCCTCAATCAAGGTGGTATAGACATCAACTCCATATACTCTGTTCTTGACCACATAGGTGCTGGCGGCAAAAAGCTCAAGAGCAACTGCAATTCCATCGCCTTCTTCCACCGCATCCACCAAAATAGCATGTTGAGAGGGTGCTACAAAACCAAACCGACTGACTTCCTTCGCCTTCAACTCACGAGAGGCTTCCACACTATGGGCACACTTGACAAGGGAAGTTAGGAGAATCGAGTAGGTCTTGGTACTGGGTACCAATTTACGGTGAAGGAGATCTTTGTAGACGTCAAGAAGGTATGAAATGCGGTTATCTAACACTCCCAAGCGCATTAATTGAGCCTTGGCAGACAAGAGACAGTTGAAAGTTTCGGTGTTTGGCTCAAGTCCGGACTGCACCATGAATTGAAACTGGATTGTGATATCCTTGAATCGTCCCTGACGCTTCAGTTTCTCCAGTTCGGCGTTAAATTGATCCACTGGAGACATTATAGCCTCAACGCGAGAGGAACGACCTTCAACTTCCGCTGAAGCCTGCGTCGTATCGCCATTGGAGGTTGCCTCTACCTCACCAGCACCTGCGAGGGACTCCACCGGGGAAGGGATAGGCAATTCCGAGGTATCCTCAGCGTTCACCACTGCTTGTAGATCCTGAGTCTGATGTTGAGCCTTCGACCAGAGGATCTTCTTCGAGAAAAGATACCTTCTTGCATCCTTATCTAGACTGTCGTCGAGCTGTTGCCCGTGAGTGGGATAGTAGGAGTTCAAATCATTGGATTGGGTGGCATGCGTCGATAGGGCACGGCTGCCAGTTGCTGCAGGACGTCCCCTCGAAGGGTGTCTATGTGTGTTTACTTGTGCCTTGATTATGGGGAGGGACTGCGAAGCAGCAATGACTTGCTGAGCGTAGTTGCCATTGACCAAGTGCTTGGTGATACCTTGACGGGCAAGGTGGGCCAACGGTTTGAACACCATTCAGATCAGATTTTTTTTCGAATCTAGGGAAGGTTAGCAATTGTATGAACATGCCCAGAAAGTGACAAAGCCCGAACGTACATAGCTATCCGAGATTATAGTGTTACAGTCATGGAAGGCGACAGAGAAGTCGCCGGACGTCAAACGATGTGATGGATAGGATGAGAGTTCGAAAGGTTTTTGGGCAGTCTAGAGAAAAAAAAGTCTATTGAGTAAGGGTAGTATTAGCGGTGGCCTAGCTCAAGGAATGCTGTACTGGTGGGACATTCGACATACCTTGTGTTTGGGTGGGGTGGGGGGGAGTTATTGGGATAATTGGGAGTGACTGGAGATGGGGATCGCTTGGAGGAAACGGTCGCAAATTATATTCAAGCTACTGGCAGTGATGACTGGGCCATGCCTGATAACTTTTTTTTTTTTACCATCCGAAGGAAGTTTGGCGCAACCGCTTACAGGCAACGTTCTGTATCGGTAACACACGAAACATCTACAATAACCGACGCAAGACTTGCCAATATGCGTGTGTCGTGTGTGTCGTGTGTGCCTTGGGGCTCCAACAGCTGAGTGAAGGGCACACAGGTGCCTCTGCAAAAGTACCTACCTACATGATTAGATGCAGGCTTCACATCTCCAGGCTCTCTCTACATCTACATACAACAGCTTCCCCGCCCCGATGGAAGTTTTGTCAGGCCGTGTTCCGGATCATTTTCTACCGTTGCCAAAACTTGTGCGGGCGCGGCATCATGGCCCCTGCGTGTCTGGGCGCCGGGACGAGAATCTTGCGGGAGCTAGTGGAGCTAGTTGATGTCATACACAACGCAGAGTAATATTATATTAGGTAGGTACAATAGACCAGCTGAGCAAGAGGCTGACGTTCAGCAGTGACAGGGCCGGTTTGAGGGTAACCTGTGTACATATAGGAAAGTTCAGTTAGCCGATCGCGTTCCGGAGACTAACAATGAGCAATTATTCTGGGTCGAATCGATCAGCGTAGGTATCGTGGTTTTGGCTAATCACTTACTCAGTGTGCTCTCGCTTATTGGCGCCAGGTAGGTATTGGGATTGTTCCTGAACGACATGCGTATGCAGATGCACATGCAGGTCTTAACCGGACAAGAAGAAAGCAAACGCTAGAGGCTCTATTACTAATGTATGTAGGTACACCACTACTTACTACCATGCTGCTTTATGGATCACCACTTGTATGGATGAATATGTGTGGATGTAGCTAACCCATATGTACTAGTTAGTATGCTCTACAAGGCACCCATGACCGCTGCAATGGCTCAAGGCTATGCCTTGAGGTTGATTTTCCAATACCATTACTTGACCTATCTATCTACTGGGCTGCATTACCAGTGCTTCACAGGTAGGTATACTACGGTAGGGTCTCCTATATCGCCTCGTCTAACCATCAGCCATCATTGCCACATCCTCATCCATAGTTATCACCAACATTGATATC
Source organism: Terfezia boudieri ATCC MYA-4762 (assembly GCA_003788615.2). Taxonomy (NCBI): domain Eukaryota; kingdom Fungi; phylum Ascomycota; class Pezizomycetes; order Pezizales; family Pezizaceae; genus Terfezia; species Terfezia boudieri. The sequence continues at coordinate 601,868 of ML121527.1, read as the reverse complement.
CTCATCTTTACCACCCTCACTGTCCCTGCTGTTGTTCTAGAACCCGACCCAAAAACTCAATCCTCCCGACTTGTCGCCCTTGTAAGCTCGACTATGTCTATCACACCGTTGAGGGTTTATGTATATTTTTATCTTTTCTAACCTTCCTTCCGTACAGCCAGCTCATTCCTTGAGTCCCTAGCCCGTATCTTTAAAAAGCCAACTGGTAAATATAGAATACGTACTCCCTATGTAGAGCAACAAGAAAACGACGAGAACAAGCCCCAAGTACAGCCAAACCTCTATAGCTGCATCCTCTAGATAGATAGACAGTACTGTCAGCTCTCTTAGTGCATTCCTAACAGGGGAATTACCCTCAGAAAACCCCTTCCTTTTGCATAGAACCACATGTTCCTCCCGATCCTCTGCAACAAGACAAGCTCGGCTATACTAGAATTCTGCTAGCAGTTTCACATACATCTCATAAGGTGGTGCCCATCAATAGCTTGATCCTAAATGAATAGAAGAACACCTTACACTTTATACAATCAGCATATGGCTATGTTGATAGGAATGGAGTGAACTCTCAGGTGCCGAGAAATTGGTGTGATGTAGGAGGAGGAGGATCTGTAGGTATAGAGGAATGCAATAGGAGAGTTTTTATTGTACCCGCTGTCATGATGAATTTCTTCCCAGTCTCTGATTTGTGCTTCTTGAAGACATTGGGGGATTTGAACTTAAGTACTTACGTAGTAGGTACTTAAGAGGTACTGAAGAGAGTACTCCTAAATCTTAAAGAAAGGGCTATTATTACAGTTTCTAATCATTATCCGTATTCTCGAAACCGCTACCGGTACTCATAGATACTTATTCAAAATATGTTTACTTGGCAATCTGTAGTAAGTAATATAATAAATAGGGAAACGGACGGACGCAACCAAACAACCAGGTACCAGAGGCTGTACGCCGTCGCTTTATACGTACCTTAAGGTACATACATTCACACACTGTACTTAATTTGTAACACTTGTTCCGCCACCTCTCAACTCCGATATGCACCGGCGCGCCTGCTCAGGTCCAAACCCCACTAGCACGCAAATCATAGTCTTCTTCGGCACTTGGTTTTTTTGTTTATTATTCTCCACATGACTTCTTAGCCTTACGTGTCCATGCCTCTCTCTCATCGGCTCAGGCTAAGGAAATTTTAATTCTAGCAAGCAAGCGTGAGCCGCGGAACGCTATTCTCCACGGCTAATCCAGATTTGAAGTCTAGACTCTCGGCTACGCGAGCCCACCGAGCTCTAGTCTGGTTGGGCTAGTGGGAGAAAATCACCAACCACACCAACATCCAGATGACCAAACGCTACTATACCTCTGTGGCGCGCTGGGGCCACCTGGTCCTCAGTGGCTTGTAATAAACAACTCTGGCACAATTGCTGCCGTGCCGGATGCTTTTGCCAGAAGGTCCTTGTAAGTTAGGTAGTGTTATACCGTACCTCAGTCGTCATAGTGATCGCTTGATAATCAATTCAGTTACCCTAGGCGCCCTCCGTGCTAGATGCTTTTGCCAGAAAGGCCGTCATGTGATCGCTTGATAATAAATTCAGTTACCTCCGTTGATTGGCCCGCTCATATTTCATTTATAAAGATGGATGCTCAGGGTAATACGTACCCACCTGCCAAGTTCTAATCATTCATTCACTCCCTTACGCAAGTAGCAAGTAACCCAATCCAATTTTCTTCCAAATACACTATCATTCTCATCAAACCATTACTGCCTTTCTCACCAATCGAACCAAACATTACTGGGAAGAAACAACAAAAACGCCGTTCATGGAAACTAACCATAACTACCTCCATCTACAGTAGGTATAGCTGTGGTAAAGAAAAAAAAAACCTCTTTATGTACTTCCCGTCTTAAGAATCAAATGCGGCTTTCTCTCTGCCAAATCAAACACCGTCTGCGCAAACACCGCATTCGCCCAGGCGAACCAACTTCCTGTTACACTCCGAAGAAGTTACATTAGTACTGTCCTTTCAATTATTCAGAATAACTATTCAGAACAAGTGCCAACTTACTTGTATACTGACTCAACCTATCCACATTCACACTCTCATGAATCAACCCCAATGGACTCATCTCTAGCACCATCTTCAACAACCCCTTGATCTCCTCATCATCCTTACTCGTCATAATCTGCACAAGTAAGCTCATTGGCCACGCGTTCCTAATCCCAATATGCGGTCCTCCAACACCCTCTCCATGTTTACCTTTCAGAAAATATGGATTCCCCTTTTGACTTAGTATCATCTTACGGGTATTCTGGTACACGGGGTCATTTACGTCTACGAACCCGAGCAGTGGGAGGGAGAGAAGAGAAGGAAGGTTTGCGTCGTCCATGATAATGTGGCTGCCGTATCCGTCGACTTCGTAGGCGTAGACTTTCCCGTATACAGGGTGCGTGATGATGCCGTATTTGTTTACTGCGGCCTCGATGGCAAGGCCTTGTTGCTGGCAGACGGTGGAGAGGGTAGTGTGGCCCGCGGATTTAAGTAGGGTAGCTATGCGTTTAAGTTCAACTGCGAGCATTGCATTTCCAGGGATGAAGAATTGTAGGATAGTAGCGTCGTCTGAAGGGCGGAATGCAGAACGGACAAGGCTAGTATTTGATGCAAGGGGGTTACCGATCCCGCCAAGGTTAAGCGTTTCGGTCTGGGGTTCTTGTTAATCCACCCAGGGGTAAGATGTAAGATGGGAATTTTGGGATGCTTACACCAGAATTTGTGCGGCGTTGGAAGGTGTAGACCATATCGCTCGGAGCACCTATGGCAGTGAAAGTGCCAGTTTGCTGTTGCTCGATAACAGCGAGGACGGTCTCGACTGCACTGAGGAATCTGGGTGTGAGGAAGCTGGTGTCAGAGGAGTGCGCGTGGTATTGGTTGGCGAGGGAGAGGAAGTTTGCGAGGGAGTCGATTTCGTATTTGCATTCAAAGACGAGAGTGGGATCGTAGAGGGGGTGGACTGAGTCCTCTTGGCCGTTGTTGGTTCTGGCAAAATTAGAATCTTTGTGATATTTAAACTAAAAGAGTTGAAAACTCACGGTTCAAGTCTGCTTTTGGCGGGAGGTTGGAAAGCATTGCAGTAGGGACTTGTGAGGACATAGTCAACCTGGATGGGAGTGGGATAGTGTGTCAATAAGACTAGAAATTCCCAATAAGACAGGCAATGGTGCCAACCCAACCTGTGTATTTATCGCACCCAGCATCAACTCCTTCAACTTCGGATCATCCTTAACCAATCTCTGATACTGCGACAGCTGGTTTGTAGCTATACCAGGCCCATTCCCACATCAGCCCCCCCCCCACGAAGCTGCTTCCGCATAGACCAAGAAAACTCACAATCTCTCAACCACTGCGCATTGATATCCCCCGTGACAATAAAGCTCTGCGCGTCTCTTGCTCCCCCGCTTACATGCCATCTCACGGTCGTATCTAGCGTATTCGGATACGCATTCTCAAACAATCTCGCCAGATCCGGATCCGCAATCTTCCCAACCATCTCCTGAATCATGTCGTCCACAGCCTGGCTCTGGAATAACCGACACTCCGCTACTGGCCTTTGGAAAGGTAGTTCATATTGTCCACTTGTGTACGGAGGATGAGGCCGTGCAGCGTACGTCCTGTAATCAGGACAATTTTCCTGTCGAGAGGAAAGCTTAGACAGGCCGCTGCCGCTGCTGCCACTGGCGAACGAGAAGATGTACAGGAGAACTGCAGCCGGGATGAGTATCATGACGGCAAGGGTCGGCCGGGGAAATGACGTTGCTTGGCGAGCTTCGCGTGTACGAGGGGTGCTCTGCTCGCGCTTGGATGTCTGTGGATGGGAATTAGTATGGTGATGGTCTCTATAGACCGGCGTCCTCGGGCGAGCAGACGACGATGTGTATGCACTGGGTCTTAGGAGTTCTGGAGCTTCGTGAGGTTCGGGGCGGTCGGAGGGTGAGGTGGCCTTGGGGTGTCTAGAATACATTCAAAGCAAATTGCATCCAGGAAGTAGCTGTTGTACTTAAGAAAGGGATGATATCGGACAGACAAGTGTATTAACAAGTATGTGATAATCATGCGATTAAGCCCAAGAGCCAACAGCTCGGAGACTAATGAGAGCCCATGGCTGGATAGTTTCCACTGATAGTCCGGTGATTTTTGATGCGCAGCAGCCACGGAGCGGAGTTGTGTTCCAGGAACGGTGTGAGGTCACAGGCACCATGCGATACGAGCAAACCAAAGGCGACACGAGAAAACATTTTGCGGGGTAAATTTGCTGTAGAACAAGTTACAGTACATACAAGATGTGAGGGAACTGGATGACTGCAGGTTAGGTACAGAACCATGCATAGGAGGCTTGCAAAATGCATACTGACACGCATACTTACATATAAAGCCCAGACATACTACCGGTACTCCGTATGGGAAAAGACTCTTTGGGGGTCATAAACACTTGATGCCCTGATCAATACAACCCCATGATCATGGTAGGCCTCAGCTGGGTATTCTCCTCCTTGTCATCCACAATCCATTGGAGAATGTAGCCGGTACTGATGATACCTCAGCTGATTCTTGGGTCATAGGCTGCTATCATTGACATTAGGATATTGAATAATAAGAACAAAGAGAATGTAGGAAATCTACGGACCGGTAACCTCATGTTCCTATAAGTCGAATGTAGCTTATTGGGGCCACAGGGTTCCAAGGATTATGAAGTTCTATACAAAGGTAAGTATCTGAGGCTGGTGAGACGGGCGCGTATGATGGAATAAAGAGAGAGACGCGTGCGGAGAGGTTTGGATTGAATGTAGTATGTGATATTAAGGAATCACAAAGTAATTATCGAGAACAGCAGGGGTTTTCTTTTTTCTTTTTTAATTATTTTTAATTCAGTACTCGTATGCGCCATCCTTCGGGACGGTATGACGACCAGGAACCATACGCAAGACATTACCCTGAACCCACCCGCATCTCAACGACTTATGATGTCGCTGCATAACCCCCCCTATGGCCCGCTGCGCGACTCCGAGCCTCAACAACCCCGTGGAATTAGGTCCCCACAATGCCCCTCATTTCTGTTATAGACCCTCCTCATCACCATCCTCGAATTCCCGCGTTCCATCAACCACACCACCGCTCATTCAAGAAGTCTCATAAGCAGCGACAGAGCGCAAGAATGACAACCTCAACTAGCTCGTATCAGAGCTCTTTACCGTTCCACTACCTACCGATACCTCTGACTTGAGAAGGTTGGAGGAATTGTACACTAAGGTACGGCATATTTCCTATTGGAGGATATTATGGAACGGAATAGGACTGATTGTTGCGGTGGTGTTGGTAGGATAGACGCTGAGAGGGATAGCGAGCGTACTTGCTCATGTAGGAAATGATGGCTCGGGTGAAAAAAATGGGGATGGGATGGTCTGGGGGAATGGAAGCTGGTTAGATAGGAACCGTTGATGGTATTTTGACTGCGGTGAGGAGACCTAAGGGGGTGTTATTCAGGCCGAGGGAGGTGAAGGAGATGGAAGAGAAAGGTGAAAGGAGATGAGGAATGGAAAGCAAAGACGATGGATGGTAGGAACCGCCCTTCTGAATGATCTCCCCTTTATAGGAGGTACCAGCTCCTATCTATGCATTTGCTAACACATACGTAGTGATTAAGGAGCACCCAACCTCCCTATATCACCAACTTACTATCAAAGTCCTTACCCTCTTCGGCTCACTTCTCCTTACCTGTCCCATATTACAATCGGTCTTAACTCTTATAGCCACCTTCGCCGACCCCCTTGAGCCATTGACCACCCCCAAGTCACACCACAAACTGCAAGTCACACCACAAACTGTCACAGTTCCTCCTCCCCCATATCCTCACTCCCAAGCAAAACACTCCTTCAAACTCCATCGAAAGGAGAAGGACACGTTAGAAAAAAATGCAGGATGAGCTCTGAATATTCAGAGACCCTGGCATGGGAGCTGGGTGGGAGAGCTGGGTGGCCGTAGGGTTTGAGGGGTCAGGATTGCCATGCACGTCAAAACGACGTCCGTTTGCGAGGTTATCAGGAAATATGCATACTTGGAGCATTGTTTCGTATATTATACTACCTTTTGGTTTTCTTTTTCTGATTTGTCTTTTTCACCTGTTTTCATTTGCCTTTGTCTGCAGAGGCACGCCACGTTTGCTTGTCTGGACAGAGCGTCGATTATCACTGTATTTCACGACATGTTCCAACATTACTATTTGAGAGTTCTTCTTGCCCATGTGAATATACAGATAATGACTTTTTCGCGCGTGGGAGGCAATTTGACACCTTTATTCAGGCCCGATAGGTACTCTCCTCTTTCCTGGGCTGGCCACGAGACTTATGCATGTAGGGCAATATTTTCCGGCTGGATATGTACAGCATGTAGGTAGAGTAGTCTCGAACCCGACCGCTCCTAGGGACTCTGCGCACCTACAATAAATATCATATAGCATAGCATATGGTGTTGTACCTGCTTAGTAATCACAGCAATCTACAGCTCCTTCGTTTCCTCAAAATCACGACAACTCCCCCTCGACCGGGAGCCCCAGCGTCCAGCACACTCCAACTGCACTCACCCTTTGCCCTCCTCAGCCCCTCTGCCGTCTGCTGGAAATCATACCCACAGCCGACTTCCCGGCCCTCCGGTATGGCGTCTCCCTATTAACCCCCCCTCCACCAATCTTCGGGACACCGGAGCTCGGCCTCAGACTACCGAAGCTACGCCGAGACAGGCTCCACTTGAGCCCCTTGGAGTTTGGCGCAGCGTAACAACTAAACAACACCCCCGCCCCCACCTCCTCCCCCGGTTACTATTCGCCTCGCGCCCCTTACCAGTGCGGACGACGATTTGCTTGCGCCAGGAACTCGAAATTTTCAGCCGCGAACTGGGCTTAAGAGAACGACGGCACCCCTCCAGATATAGCAATAATATCAGCAATCTCACGGTTTACAGCCACGAAATCGATCTGGTGTTTTATGTTTGGAAGTGTGCGATATCCCCAGCCACAACAACAACAAGCAGCGACAACGGCAACGGCAGGAAGCCGACCGGGGCATTTCATCGCATAGCACCATAAGCATTTCATCAGCAAGGAGACGAGAGTTTTTATTCTACTTTGTTGGAGCCAGGAAAGAAAGCAGCTGGTCATCATGAGCATATTCAGGTCTTTGCGCCTGCCGCGCCCGAAGGTCAGTGAATGCGTTATCTCCCCGAGCACTACTATTGATTCACACACACACCACATGGCGATTCCGTGCGTGTGCGTGTGCGTATGCGTGCGTGAAGACGCTCGATGCCCATCCCAAACCATTGGAGGGAAAAAATGCTATTCTCCGAGATGAGATTACGAGTACACGCACGCACACAGACACACATACACACACACACATACACACACACATGTAAACCACAGACCAAAGTGGCTATCAAATGTCGCCATCACACCGCACACTTCTATAACTTTCAAAGATTACATATTCTAAATATATGAGCTGACTATGGTGTGTGCATATCCAGCGCTTCCTCTACTTCCTCCCTCTCCCCCTAGGCACAACCATAATCGCCTACACCCTCCTCATCAACAAAATTAGCGGGCTTTACGGCCTACTCACCCTCCTCACCGGCGCATCTCTATCCCTCCCTCAACTCCTCATGTACATCTACTCCCTCCTTATCGCATTCCTCCTCGTCACATGGCTGATCCCTGGGATCGCGGATAAGAAGCCTGCGGAGGCGGTGGTGTTTACGTGGGTATTTGGTGTGGATTCGGTTGTGAATGCGGCGTTTACGGGGTTGTTTGGTGCGGGGTGGTATCTAAATGGCCCTGGGGCGACACTCTATGCGCACCCAATTAATCCCTCCGGAGGCCGTATTATGGAGATTAGGGGGAATGCGACGACGGGGGGTTTGGAGGGGGGTCAGATCCCTGTTGTTAACTCTAATGACCCTGCAGCTGCAGTTGCAGCGGGACAGCTCCCAGCAGAGAGCGTGGCTTCGATTACTATCATTGCTGTGCTGTGGCTTATCCGGATATACTTTTTTCTTGTGGTCCTGGCGTTTTCAAGGGCCGTTGTCAGAGGGGAGGATGTTGATGAGAATAGCGCCTCTGCGGGGGGAAGGTACATGGGGTTTAGATCCCCGGCGCTGAGGGGCGTGAGCGCGATTGAGGCCGAGACGGGGTGGAAGGGGAAGATTGGAAGGGCGTTAGTGGGAGTGAATAGGGGGTATTGGGAGGAGGAGGGGAAGTGGGGGAGCGAGTGGATGAGACTGGGGGATGCAGAGGAGAGGGGCAGGGTTAGGAGAGGGGGGAGTAGGGGGGAGAGCGTTGGGAGTAGTAGGAGTCTGAGTCTGAGGAGGGATTAGGTGATGGGGGATAGGGATGAGAGTGAGGGAGGTGGAGAAAGAAGGAGCGACTGGGGTGGGGTTGTAATGGCCTGGCGCTGTACTGCTGTGCTGGAGTGATGGCATTATTTGAGGCACCGCTACTTTGGTATTTTTTATTTTTTCCCGCGGGATCATTTCATTGCGGTTTATCTTTTTTTTCTTTCTGTTTTACTATCTCGTAAATATCATATTCACCTATTTTTTTATATTTTTTTATATTCTTTTTTTGTCTCATTCATACCAACATTCGATCCATCCATTCGTATCTCCCCTACACCACTACACCTTAATCATCTCCGTATCCGTACACTTCTGGCATTTAACCGCTATCTACGTATATCTCTCCCTTTTGTGTCTTGTGTCTCTTTTTTTTGTGTGTGCCTTGGGGTCTTGTGTTTAAGTAAACTTTTTTTTTTTTTTTTTTTTGTGTCCCGGTACTTAGTATGATTACCGGTAGGGTAGGGTAGGGTTAGGGTTAGTCTCTCTCAAAAACTTGCACACGGGGAAAGGGGGGTGGGGGCGCCTTTTTTTTCCTTTTTTGTGTGGGACGGTGAATCGGCTGGGTGTCTTTTTTTTTTTTTAATGTGTGTGTAAGTCTAATGTAAACAGATATTATACATATAATAGAGTGTGCGTGAGTCAGTGAGACAGTGAGTGAGTGGAGAAAGTGAGTGAGTGAGTGAGAGTAAAGAAGAGAGAGGAAGTAAAAGAAGAGAGAGGAAGTAAAAGAAGAGAGAGGAAGTAAAAGAAAAAATAAGGAGCAAGTACCAACTGCTCATTGTTTCATGCAGTATTGTGGGGGGTTGTACAGTATGTGTGTGCACATGACGAAAATAATTCAGGGTAACAATGCGTATACTAGTGGTATCCATCTATTCACTATTAAATATACATACCAATTCTTCTATAAACATAAAGAATAATAAAAAGGCAACCTTTTTTGCCTCCATACCATGTCTATTCCATCCCACAAACTGATATGATAGTCACTTTTAAGCGCGTCCACAGCACTCAATATTCGCAAAACAAAAAGAAAAATGATATTGTACACCCCCTCCTCTCTCTATATCTCCCCCGCTGCCCCTCTATCCCTAACCCACTCCTCCACCTCCTTCCCCCTCCACTCCGGATTCTCAATCTGCCGCTCCACAATCCTCTCCAGCGCCTCCTTCATCCACGTTCCCCCCTTCCTCCCCAGTACAGTCGCCAACTTTTTCCCATTCACAAGACTCTTTATTTCCCATGCCTCGGACAAGTTTTCCTCCAAAACTCTCTTGACCAAAAAATTGTAGCGGGAAATAATCGCTTTTGCGGGTTCGGTCGGTTCACCCTCCTCCATTTCCTCCCAGACGTCGACGAGTTCTATGAGCGCAGCGTGGAGGAGATGATTGTGCCATGCTGCGCCCCAGCGGCGGATTGCTCTGCCGAGGGTGAGTCTACTTCCCCCATTGGGATCGGTGGAGACAAGAGTGACGGTGGATTTGATGTCCTCGAGGTGTTTATACGTATTAACCATCACCTCAAAATCTTTATTTCTCAGTTTCAGCCCCTCTCTCGCCGCGACCGCCGCCGAGCTAACCCTCTTGTGCCCATCCCCACCTTCGTAATTGAATCTCCAGGGAGTCGTTGCGGCAATAACCCATGCCACATACTCATCCCCCTGGGTAAGCCCCTCCGCGAGGTATTCCGGTGGGCTAGTAAAAAGGATATACTTGAGCGCATTGATTGCGGGGAGTATATCACCCCACGGCAGCTCTGGGGGTTCTTCTATGGGAGGACAGAATATGACTGAAGTGAGGTTGAGATTGTGGATTAGAGAGAGCGAGAGATGCGGGTCTCGGCCGTTGTTGAGCATTTTTTCGACTTCGGTGCCGACCCGCTCGCGCGAGATTTTTGTGGCCAGGTGCTTGTGGATTTCGGGGTCGCGCATGGCGGCCTGCACTGGGGGGAGGATGGTGAAGTTGAGTCTTGATGCGAATCTGACCAGGCGCAGAACGCGGAGGGGGTCGTCTCTGAACGTTTCAAAGGGGGGGAGGGGAGTATCTATTAGTCCTTGTTTGAGATGTGCTAAGCCACGGCCGGTAAAGTCCTCGACCTGCTCAGTATGAAGGTTGTAGAAGAGTGCATTCACAGTTGCGTCTCTGCGTAAGGCATCCTCAGTCGGTGTGCCAAACTCCATCGTAACGGGGATCCTAGAATCCTCAGAGTACGCCTCGCTGCGGAGGTTGACAAGGTCGATGTCTAGGTCCAGGATCTTTGTGGTGGCCGTCTCGAGGTGTTTTGACTTTAGGGGGTTGGAGAGGATTTTGTGGATGCTGTGGGGCGGAGTGGAGATGTTGTATTTGGAACCGTGGAGGGAGATGTAGGTGGACAGGTGGACGGCGAAGTTGTACCCGGTCATATTGTTTATGGCAACGTCGATGTCTGAGGACTGGTTTTGGAGGAGCTTGTCCCGCACCCAGCCGCCGGTGAAGCGGAGGGTGAGGGGGGTGGTGGAGGCTCCGGGGGTTTGCGGGTACGTGTGGAGTTGGTTCTCGTCGATGTAGGCGGCGCAGTCGAGGAGAAGGCGGCGGAGGCAGGATTCGGTGGGGGTGAGAGTGATTGAGGGCATCGAGAGCATGATGAGGGGGGGAGGGTTATGCGGGGAGGAGAGACGACGGCGTTTGGTGGGGAGGCCGGGGGATGGTGGTGCTGGCGCCGGTGGTGGTGGTGGGGGTGTAGGGAATGAGCAAGAGGACGAGGGCCTGTGTCTCGGCATGCACAGGACTGGGCAAGGCCGGAGCTGTTTGTGGAGGTACTGGCAGCGCAGCAGTGAGCGGGTGAGGAGGGACTGTGTATCAGCAAAGTGACGGATCATGGCCAGCGGCGTGGGGAGGGGTGGCGGGGTGCCTGGGGAGCTGAGGTGGTGCAAGGGATGAGATTCGGTGTGGGAGGCTCGCCTGGCTGCAGGGTTAAGGTGAGAAAGAGATAAATGCAGGAGAGTCCAGCTCCATATGTAGTTTGTTGTACTGGGTACCGGTTATATAGACGGGGGATTATACAGCGGTGGAGGTTGGTGGTGGTGGAGGTTGGTGATGGTGATGGTGGGGGTGATTGTGGTGGAGTTGTTGTACTATGGACTATGTCAAGGTAACAGTGCGTCGGGGCCTGCATAAGATGCAGATGCTGGCTAGCTATGAGACATATGTGCATATGTGCATACTGTATATCATATATGTAGCTTAATATGCATATATGCATATATGCTTATGCTATGCTAATAACATCCCGTTCTGTTTCAACAACAACAACAACATGTACATGTACCGGTATCGGAACAGTACAGTAACATAATATACACATATGTACTCAGCATACAATAAACCACCCCCCCCCCTTCTTCAACTCTTCATCCGCATCCAAAGAACACATCTTCTCCCACTCGAATGTGTCTTTTTCATCTACTATAAACTTTTATATATATGTAAAAAGAAAAAAAAGAAAAAAGGAAATACACCACAGCACAATGCCCCCCTCAAAACACCACGCTGACGCCGCCCTGCAAGGCCTCATCGCCGCCCACCCCCTCTTCACCCGCTCCCGCCTCACCTCCCTCTACTCTGACTTCCGCCCGCTCATCCGTACAAACCCCGACGGCTACACCGCAAACATCTCCGCCTGGCTCTCCCTGCTCGCTGACGCTGCACAGCTCGGCTTGCTCCCCTCATCTTCATCCGCGCCAGACACGCTCGTCCTTACCGTCAACCCCCCCCTGATCTCCTCTCTTGCCCGAGACGATGTTGGCCGCCCACTGGCAATCGGTGCAGTTCTAGTAAGGCACCCCCCCACCCACACACACAAACATCTAATCTCTCTCTCCCCGCTAACCCGAGAGCAAAAAGTAGTCCGACTCCGTCAAATCAAAACACCTCATCCCGCTCAGCACCTTCCTCCAACAGCCTACAAGCATCTACACCCCTCCCAGCGCGCTGCTCTCGCTGAGTAGCTGGGCTCTCTCCAAGCTGCCTCTCATTGGAACCCTCATTGACCCCACCGCCACCCCAGCCACCCCATCCATCTCCGAAGAAACAATCAACCGCCTCACAACCCAATACGTCCTTGTTCCAAATCTCGAGACCTGCGCACGCTCCATCCTCACGCAATTCCAAGCACAGCACTCTGGGGTTGTCTCCGAGCTCTGGACCTACGATTCCTTCCTCGCCAGCTTCCCCAACCCCCACACAAAAACCACCCTATCTCAAACTGACGCCGATGTCCTCCTAACCTACCTCTCCCGGGACCTACCCTCCCTCACCCTCTCCCCGGTCCACAGAATCATCAAATTCGGTAACCCAATCTCTAACTCAACCCCCGAACCAATCACACAAACAGACATCACAATCGCGACACTCAAGTCAACCATCTCCCAGACTCACACCTCCCTCGACAACCTCAATGCCCACTCTGAATCCCTCTCTAAACGGATCAAGGCCTACCTAGCAAAAAAAGATAATAAGCTCCTGGCCCTCGCCACCCTCAAAACGAAAAAACTCGTCGATGCGAATATTTCGCAGCGAGCGGCAAATCTGAATAATCTCGAGGCTCTACTATTCCAGATTGAGCAGGCTGCGGATAATATCTCGCTCATCTCCCTCCTTGACTCCGGCGCCACCGCGCTCAAACAGCTTAGTACACAAACTGGGGGCGTGGAGAAGGTCGAGGAGGTGCTTGAGCGCGTGCGCGAGGCGGGTGAGGATGCAGACGAGATTAGTAGGGTTGTGGCTAGCGGGCTGGAAGGGGTAGGAGTAGAAGGAGGAGGGGGAGAGGTGAATGAGGTGGAGGTGGAAAGGGAGCTTGAGGATATGGTCAGAGAGCAGGAGGAGAAGGAGAGGAAAAGGGCTTTGCTGGAGTATGAAGGGAGGGTTAGGGAGGCGGAGGAGAAGGCGAGGAGGGAGGCGGAGGAGCTGGCGAGGGGGTTGGGGGGGGTGGAGTTGCAGGTGGGGGGGAATAGGGGGGAACACGAGAAGGACAGGGAGAGGGAGAAGGAGGAGGTTGTGTCGTAGTAGTAGAGGTGCTGGGGGAAGAAGGGTAAAGACTTTTTATTGTAGATGTGAACCTTAGTTTTACTTGTGATGATACACGTTGATGTACTGACGAAGGGGTGTTTGATGATTGGTTTTATATTCAGCTACACTGGGGTTAATGTAATGATTATGTCTTTTTTTTTTTTTTTTTTTTTTTTGAAGTCTATACGCTTATGGAGCCTAAGGCTAGTATAGGGGAGGGTAGGGGTGGAGAAGCAGTTATTTTCTACCCCCCAGCCCGCACCACCCCCCCCCCCTCTTTTTTTTTTTTTTTTTTTTTTTTGTCCTCTTTTTTCATATAACTTTGTAGGAATAAGATGTACTGATGGCTTCAGGGTAATTAAACTTGAAAAGTAATTCTGCCCCGCCAAGATTTACATGTTGCCCTAAAGCCCATCTCAAAATTTCCCCAAACTGGAATCCACATCCAAATTCCTCCAACCCCCCCACCTCCCCAACATTGACCGCCATCCACCCCTCCCCCCCAATCATAGATGTCTTCAGGTCCCCCCGCAGCCTACAAGCAGCCCTCTCGCAAAGGCAAGAAAGCCTGGCGGAAAAACGTCGACGTCACAAAGTTCAATGCTGGCCTCGAAGAACTGCGGGCCGAAATCATCGCTGGGTAAGTTACGCGGAGGATACTGTCAAGGCCATCTTTGTTTCATGCCAATCAGAAGCCTCTGCTAACGATGACTTCTCTGCTCAAAAAGTGGAGTAATCACTGAAAAGCCAAATGACCAGCTCTTCTCCCTTGACCTCAGCGGGGACAAGGGCATTGTCACCAGAGAACTAAAAAAGCAAAAACTCCTCAAAGCCGACGAGATCCTCACCTCCCGCTCCGCCGTCCCCGCCGTCTCCTCCCGGAAACGCTATCACGACGACGATAACAACAGCAGCTACAACACCGTCACCGACGGCGTCATTACCTCACCAAAGAAAAAGAAAAAAGATTATATCCCGCACAAGGAGCTCCAAAAGCTAAAAAAGATTGCATACGGAGGGACTGAGGTCGCTGTAGCGAAAACCCAGGCTGTAAAACTCCATGACCCCTGGGCGGAGCCGGTGCAGGAGGGGGAGGTTGTTGACCCGAAATTCTCGTTTTTGGACAAGGAGAAGGAGATTAAAGCCCCAAAGACAATGAAGATTGCTCCTGTCTCGCTAAGCGCGACGGGGAAGAAGTTACCTGCGGTCAAGGTCCCAGAGGGAGGCATCTCGTATAACCCGCATTTTGAGGAGTGGGACGATTTATTGCGGAAAGAGGGAGATAAGGAAGTCGGGGCAGAGAAGAAGCGGCTGAAGGAGGAAGCGGAGGAGAGGGAACGATTAGCGAGGATAGCACAGATAGAGGCCGAGGAGCTGGCTAAGGCAGCGGCGGGGGAGGAGGAAGAAGAGGAAGATAATCTAGAAGGCGATGAAGGGCTAAAGGAAACATTCACCAAGCCCCGCGCCGTCCGAAAAAACCGCGTTCAGCGCAACAAAGAAGCTCGCCTCAAAGAACAAGCTCTCCTCAAAGCCCGCTTGCAGCAACAAAAGCGCCAGCGGCAGGAACTCGAGAACCTCCGCACTATCAAGCTCAGCATCGAGGCAAAGGAAGCCGCACGGCTCGAGGCCCTCGCTGTTACTGCTGACGAGGCCGGAGACTCTGAAAAAGCGGAGAAAATCCGGCGACGCAAACTAGGAAAAGCCCAGTACGTTGCTCCCTTTCCCTTGTATATATGTGTCTAACTTGGTTTTCGTAGCCTCCCACCTAAACCCCTCGAACTCCAGCTTCCCTCCGAACTATCCGATTGCCTACGGCGGCTGAAACCAGAGGGTAACCTCCTCAAAGACAGGTTCAGGAGTTTCATGGAGAGAGGGATCTTGGAGACGAGGGTTATGCCGGTAATTGCAAAGAAGAGGAAGGTCACAGAGAGCGAGAAGTGGAGTTATAAGGATTTTAGGTAGATTTTACGCCCCCCCCCCCCCCTTTACAAACATGGTATTTTTCTACAAAACTTAGACATGAATATGTACATATCGAACAAAAAATCATGTTATCCTCAACTCACCAAATGAAATAAAAACAAGCCTCACCCTTGCCATCTAAAACAACTTTGCCATCGCCTTCTTCACTCCTTCACTACTCTTCACCCCTTCCTCCCTCGCTGCCTTTACCCCCTTAACCTTATTCTGCCTAAACTGCCTCCTAACCTCCACCGCTTCAACACTTCCGCCACTCTGAGCCGCTCCCCCATTCTCAGCTGCACCCGCACTCTGAGGAGCCTTGCGCTTCCTCGACTCTTGCATATTGTCAATCATCTTGGCCCTCTCCACATTCCTCGTAAACGCCTTATTCTCACGATGAGCCTGGGCGATTTCCGCGCGAAGGCGAGATTGCCTCGCGGCGTTCTCGTGGGCAATTTGTGCCGTCAAGTGGTGCCATTTAAACTTTGGGAGGTATTTAATATTCCAGACATCGTCGTGGTAATAAGAGCCCTTCTTTCCACCGATAATCGTAGCGTTGAGGGTCTCTGCCACGAGCTTTGCGACCTTCTTGTCGGTGAATTCAACCCAGCCTTCTTCGTAGAGGGTTTTTTTGTTACCGCCGAATTTGACCCGCCGGGAGTGAGAGGTGGGGTCTTCGGGGGAGAGGAAGATCCGGTTGATGCTGCCGAAGCGGGAGAGGAGGGATTTGACTTTCTGGGGCCGCATGAAGGGGGGGACCCGCGAGATGTAGACGACACCCGAGTTTTTGGTGGCGAGCCGGGACGCAGCAAGTTGGCTGGGGGTGAGGGGCTGGAGGGAGGTGGGGTGCTCCTCTTCCTCCTCCTCCTCCCCTCCCTCCTCCTCTACTTCTTCTTCTTCTTCTTCTTCTTCTTCGTCCTCCGGTGGCGACCCGTCCGAGTTTGAGGCTGAAGAGGCATTGTTGTTGCCGGAGCCGGAGGACGAGTGGGTGACTCTGCGCCGCTTAGAGCCGCGAGATGCACCCGTCGTCCGGCTTTCGTCTTGTTCGTCGTCGGTGGAGAGGCTGGCCGCGGCGTCGTCGTCGTCGCCGTCGAGGCCGAAGAGGTCTTCCGCGCGGGGGAGGGCCATTGCTATCGATGATGGCCAGCTCAACTCCTCAACTCGCACGTCTGCCCGGGGCCCGAAATCTTGGCGGCTTAGTCATCATACACGAAATAATAAACAAGTGAAGGAATCCCGTCTGCTCGCTCTCTCTCTGTGTACAAGTAAAACACTCAACAAACAGCACCCACCAACAAACACCCCTCCCAACACACACACCGCCAGCCAGGACGTGTTCACGATGCCGGTCGTCAAAGGGGGAGTCTGGTCAAACGTCGAGGTCCGTCCACCCTCCTCGTTCTCACTGTGCTTTGGCAACAGCTAACTCAATCTCAACAGGACGAGATCCTCAAAGCCTCCGTCTCCAAATACGGCCTCAACCAGTGGCAGCGAGTCTCCTCTCTCCTCGCGCGTAAATCCGCAAAGCAATGCAAAGCCCGGTGGAACGAGTGGCTCGACCCGAGCATTCGAAAGGTCGAGTTCAGCAGGGAAGAGGACGAGAAGCTATTACATCTTGCAAAGCTATTTCCTACGCAATGGAGGAGTATTGCAAAGATGGTATTTCCCCAAAATAACAAAACACAACAGTGAAAGTGAAGCTGATGATTCGGGTCTCGACGATTAGGTCGGCCGAACCGCCTCCCAATGCCTCGACCGCTACCAAAAACTCCTTGATGAAGCCGAAGCTCGCGAATCCACCATGGACCTCTCTCTCACGGGCCCGGAGGGAGCCTCTGCCCCCAGCGCCGACGACATTCGGAAATTTCGCCCTGGGGAAATCGACCCCGACCCTGAAACCAAGCCCGCCCGCCCCGATGCCGTGGACATGGACGAGGACGAAAAGGAAATGCTTTCCGAAGCTCGCGCCCGTCTCGCAAACACCCAGGGTAAAAAGGCAAAACGTAAAGCGCGCGAACGCCAGCTCGAGGAGAGCCGCAGATTAGCAGTGCTGCAGAAACGACGGGAGTTGAAACATGCGGGGATCAACATTAAATTGGTTAACAGAAAGAAAGGAGAGATGGACTACAACGCAGATATTCCGTTTGAAAAGAAACCAGCCCTAGGATTCTACGATACCGCAGATGAACAAATTCGCAATGAAAAACAACGAGCAGCATTCGACCCCCGCAAAGCCCAAAGTAACTCTAAACGCAAAGGCGACAATGACACCGACGCCGATGCCGAGCGCAACAAAAAGCGCAATAAAGGTGATAAAGCTGGCGCTGCAGCTGCCTTCGCCTCCGCGGCTGCCGCGGGAAAAATGCAGAAAATCAGAGAAGCAGAACAACTCTCAAAACGGCGGAGCCTCGTCCTCCCTGCTCCGCAAGTGTCCGAATCCGAGCTTGAGGCAATTGTGAAAATAGGTGTACATGGGGAAGCGGCGCAGAAGATGGCTAGACAGAGTGAAAATGATGCTACGAGGGGTTTGGTCTTTGATTATACGTCCATCAATACGGGCGCGCCGATACGAACCCCGAGAGCGCCGCCCGAGCAGGACCATATTGCGAATGAGATTAGGAATATTAGGGCGTTGACGGAAACGCAGAGTTCGTTACTGGGGGGGGAGAATACGCCATTGCATACTACGGGGACAACGGGGTTTGATGGGATTGCGCCGAGGAAAATGGCCATTGCGACGCCGAATCCGTTGGCGACGCCATTTCGAGGTGGTGGTGGTGGGGGGGGGCCAGGTGCGACTCCGATGATGATGGGCCCGGGAGCTACGCCGATGAGGACCCCGAGAGATACGTTGGCGATAAATAATAATGGCGGAATGAATGACTTTATGGGAATGACGCCCAGGGATCAGAAGCTCAGAGAGCAAAGTCTGAAACAGCAGCTCAGGGCCGGGTTTGCGTCGTTGCCGAAACCGGCCGAGATTGAGTTTGATTTACCGGATGAGGATGTAGGCTCAGCTCCGGCTCAAGGTGTTTGGGACGGGGAATTAGATGAGGATGCAGCTATTCGAGACGAGAGAGAGCGGAAGAAGAGGGAAGCTGAGGAGGAAAAGGAGCGGAGGAGGAGGACGCAGGTAGTCCAGAGGGGGTTACCTAGACCGAGTATCACCGACGTGGCCAAGATGCTGGAGGTGTCGTCTGTGGATGATGAGATTTTGAGAATGATTACCCAGGAAGCGGCAATGCTGATGGTCAACGACTCCCTGCGCTTCCCGGTTAAAGGGGGGAAAGTCAGCCACGCCGCTGCGGCGAGGAGAGTAGAGAAGATGGATGATGAGATTCTTGCTAGGGCTAGGAGGGAGCTATTACTTTCTATCCCACCGGAAGCCATTTCTAACTTCTCAGAAACCTTCTCTGCGGAATGGCAGCGCGTGCATGGGAATAGCCTCCTTCCGGGCCTCTCCGCACACGACAACGGCGACGGCGCCGACACTACAGATCTCGCTTTCAAAGAAGACTTGCTGAAGACCGTCCATGGGAAACTCCTCGCCGACGCCGAGGCGGCGAATAAGTTGGAGAAGAAGCTGCAGCTGCATTTTGGAGGGTATATGAGTAGGGAGAAATTGCTGGCTGGGAAGATTGCAGAAGCGACAGTGGCGGTGTGGGCTGCGAGGAGGGATTTGCATGTTTTTAGGACGCTGCAGGTGCACGAGGAGGGGGGCGTGCGGAGCAGGCTGGAGAGGCTGGAGGCGGAGGTGGACTATTTGGAGAAGAGGGAAGCGGAGGCGCAGGAGCTGTATAGGAGGAGGAGAGAGGAGCTGCTGGGGCTGGGGGGAGGGGAATAACTGTGCTTGTGGGGAGGGTTGTATAGTAGATGGGGAGGAATAGATTGTATAGTAGATGGGAGGAATTATTCATGACGATCTAATTAGTGATGTTGATGGTGGAGAAGTATTTGTGTTGGCATTGTTTTCCTTAGTATAATAGTATAACTAACTAGATATGAATGAGAAGGTGGACTAGCCTTGTACATGTACATAGATAGATACATACATATGTATAGGTAGATGTGGATGTATTGGACCTGTATGTATAGGCATGTACATGTTATAAGTATGGATGTACTGTATATACTGTACAATGTACCTCCATTGTACTCGTACGTGTGTCGTGTATTCGTGTGTCGTGAATCGTGTCGTCCGGCAGATTCAGGGTAATGTTTGATTGTTTATATATTCGTGGCCCCTGCTTACAAATTTTGGGTGTCTTATCACATCGACTGTAAACCCCACCTTCCGGCGAAAAAATTACTTCAACCCCCCCCGCCCCCCCACCCCCATATCAACGTGGGAAAGAGAGCTACGAAGAGCTTCTTTTTTTTTGCAATTTCAAAATCATCACAAACCCTTCAGGAACCCGAGACCTGCGTGTATACCAGATTCGATTGGCTAACACCACCGGGATGGATATCGACATCCCCGTATCGATGGCAATGTTCGGCCAGCCTCAGGCCATTGTCGCAAAGTAACGTTCCGCCCTCTCCTCTGGGAACCTCTCATGCTCAAAAGCTGACATATCTTTTCCTCCACAGTCTCCTCTGCTGCAGCTGCGGCGCCCCCATCGACGGCAGCAAAAACAACGGCCTCGCAATCTGCTTCGAATGCATCAAGCTCACCACCGACATCTCAGAGGGGATCCCGCGGGAGGCCACGGTGCATTTTTGCCGTGGCTGCGAGCGCTGGCTACAGCCCCCCAACCACTGGCTCCTCGCGCAGCCCGAGAGCAGGGAGCTCCTTGCGCTCTGCCTCAGAAAGCTAAAGGGCCTGAGTAAAGTCCGCATCATCGACGCGAGCTTCATCTGGACCGAGCCACACTCGAAACGGCTCCGAGTCAAAATCACAGTTCAATCTGAGGCGTACCAGAATACAATCCTGCAGCAGGCATTTGAAGTCGAGTATGTAGTCGTGCACACGCAGTGCCCGGACTGCGCAAAGTCATTTACGGCGCATACCTGGCGCGCATGTGTTCAGGTCCGGCAAAAGGTCCCCCACAAACGCACGTTCCTGTATCTGGAGCAGCTGCTTCTGAAGCATAACGCCCACCGCGATGCGACAAACATCAAAGAAACTAAAGACGGCCTGGACTTTTTCTTCTCCCAGCGCAACCACGCTCAAAAGATGCTCGACTTCCTCACCGCCGTTGCTCCCGTGCGGACAAAAAAGTCCGAGGAGCTAATCTCCCAGGACATCCACACCAACACCAAATCCTTCAAATTCACCTTTTCCGTCGAGCTCATTCCTATCTGTAAAGACGACCTCATCTGCCTGCCACCAAAACTAGCCATGTCGATTGGGAATATCAGCTCGCTTGTTCTATGCCAAAAAGTCGCAAACTCGCTCCACATCCTCGACCCAAACACATTGAAAACAGCAGAAATTGCTACTCCGTTATACTGGCGCACGCCCTTCCCGACACTCGCGGACGTGCAAGATTTAGTCGAGTTTGTCGTGCTGGACATTGAGCCCCTCGGGCTCGTCAAAGGCAAATACATCCTCTCGGACGTGCAAGTCGCGCGCGCGGCGGACATGGGCAGAAACGATACCTCGTACCTTGTGCGCACGCACCTGGGCGGCGTGCTCCACCCAGGCGACTCGGTCATGGGATACCACCTCACTGCAGCAAACTACAACGACTCAAACTTCGAGGACCTGCAGAGAAGGCATAGCGACCGCGTGCCCGAGGTGGTGCTCGTCAGGAAATTCTACCCCAGGAAAAAGAAGAATAAGAATCGAAACTGGAAGCTGAGGAGGATGAATAAGGAGGAAGGGGAGTTGCTGCCAAAGAAGGCAGATGTGGACAAGGCCGAGAGGGACTATGAGATGTTCCTGAGGGATGTAGAAGAGGATGTGGAGCTGAGGAGTGCCCTGACGCTTTATAAGAATACGAGGAAGACAGGCGAGGATAGGATGGTGGGGGTGGAGATGGATGCCATGGATGAGGATAAGGAGAGTGAGGATGAAGAAGAAGGATTACCGCAGATTAGTATGGAGGAGTTGTTGGATGAGTTTGAGGTATTGGGAATGGCAGATGACGATGCAGAGGAGGTGGTTGGGTAGGAAGGGGGAGGGGGGGGGGGAGGGGGAGGATGGCGGTAGATGAGCAAAAGTAAGGCGTCTTGACTCGGTGTTCTGGGTTTATTTAAAAAAAAAAAAATTTTTTTTTTTCCTTCTTTAATATTTAAAGTACTTTTTTTTTCCCCTTCTCTTTTCCGGGTTATGAAAAAAATGCGCATTTAGTATTTCTTTCGACGAAGGACTTTTCTTTTAAAGAACGTCCTACTGCTGGTATCTACCTACGAAAACATAGGTATTCAATTTACTATATCTCGTCTTCTTTTTTTTTTTCTTCTTCTTCTTTTTCACGTTCGTACTTTTTTGTAGGTAACTTTTATGTGGCCTTTATTTTTTTTTATGGGGTGGGGAGGGGCGTTTACATTATTACCTGGAATAAATGAAAAAAAAAAAAAAAAAAAGGAAAAAGGGGTACTGAGGATTAAGTAGAATGAAGTAGAATGATACCCTGATAAAAAAAACTGTTACCTGTCTAAAGAGGAAAAAAAAAACGCCGTATATATATATATATACATATATATCTATGTAAGATATATTTCCCCCGTATCCATGAACAAAAAAAAGTTACAGAGAAAAAAAAAGAAAAGAAAAGAAAAGAAAAGAAAAGGGGGAAAAAAAAAAAGAAAGTAAAAAAGTAAAAATCCAGCGCCATTTACAACACATTAGTTTTCTTTTTACCGAACGAGAAAAGAAGAAAAAAAGAACGTGCCAGCATACAAATCAACTACGAATCAACAAACTCATCATCATCATTAACCCTCTCGACATCATTGACCAACCCCCCAAGGTCCACACTCTTCCCCCTCTTATGCCCCAACTGCAGCTCCACCCCCTCCATCCCTACCCCCCCAAACCCTCCCTTCCCCACCATATCCTCCGGACTCATTAACACCAGCCCCTCCTCCTCATCTAACACCCCCCCCTTCTCCACCCAACCACTCTCCCTCTTCAACCACGCGACCACCTCCCCAATGCCCCTCCACCCCCCCACCAACCCCTCATATACCGGCGCCGCCTCCTCAAGACAACCTCTCGACCTGCCTCGTTTCCCCAACTCCATCCACACTTTTGCCGCCAAAATCTTCCACATGGCCGTTTTCCTTCTTCTACTGCCCCATGCACCGCTGCCTACGCCCTTCCGTACCTCGTAGCAAGCCGAGACACGCTCCGTAACAAGTGCATGCCCTATAGAGCCCAGAGCGCTCATTTCTAGCGCGCGGATAGCCCAGCGGGCGGCGTCATCTGCAGCGCCTCCGCCGCGGGAGCGGAGAAGCTCGACGGAGACAAGGACGCAGCGGAGGGCGCAGTAGGTCGCCGTGCAGCGGGTGAGGTACGAGTATAAGGCTAGATCGAGAGTGGGGTCAATTGTGTCTTGGCGGAGTTTTGTTGTGAGTGGTTGGCCTGTTAGGAGAAGGGAGAGAACAGTCATTTCCTGTTCCTTGTTAGCTACCAATTTGGGATTTGGGGCAGGGTTGGCGGGCTGATTTACTTGCGCTCCAGCATGATACCTCCACGCTTTGTCATTCGCAAAATCCGTCCTAAGCAAATCATAACAACTCCACGCCAACTTCCAATCTCTCAGCATAAACGCATAATCCGCCAACTTCCTCATCTTGGCCTCATTACTAGACGGTACATAGCTCGCCGCTGCGGCATCGTAATTACTCGTGCTCGTACTATTCGACCCCCTACTAGCGCCAAAATATCGTTTCGACATGGAGATAAATCTACCGGAAAACCCTTTCCGCCGGGATGCAACTTGGTCATTCCAAGTCGCGATGCATCGCTCCATGAAGGGAATGATAGATTGGGCGACCATTTCCCGTACCATGGTTCTTATCCCAGAGATTTCGGATTCGGGGAGGTAGAATGTGGGATCAGGGTCGTCCTCTTCGCCGTCTTGATATATGTGATAGAGAGGGTTAGTGAGTTAGTCGAAATAATGGGGGGTAGTGGTAACTCGATCCCAAACCTCTCATGCGTATATCAGCAAGCTCCTCCGCTGCTGATAACCACTGGCATTTTGGTACTGGGACTGCTTCGTCGTCGGTGACAACTGTCCGACCAGACCGTAACCGTAGCAAATGACAATGTAGTCCAAAATGTTTCTTCATTTGATCGAACAGGGCATTGGATCTAGGTGTTTGAAAAACTTTAGCCCACACCCACACTCCGCGCACACCCGCCCAAGGCTTGGGGACGACTAACTTCATGATATCATCGTTATCCTCATCATGCACCAAGACATAATACCTCAAATAATCATTATCCACATACGCCGGCATGACCATCTCCGACCCAGTGGCATACAACCTTCTCAACGTCTCTATCGGTGCCAGATTCCTACTCGATATCGCAACTACACAAGCCGTCGGATGTGTAAACGTCTCGTGCGGGCTCATTGGCATCCCAGATAGTAACCTTTTCAAATATAATAAATATAGCGCCCTCCCTGTTGTTGGGGTATCGTCATCCCCAGCGACCGCCGCCCCAGCCAACTCCTCCGCATGGTCCACATATGCGTGTGCTAGATCCTCCACATGCTGAATATTCCCCCCCACCATCCAGCCTGGTTCCTTCGTATTCGGCCCAGCAATTGTATCCCCTCCCCAACCACCAGGCCCACCACCACCAGGCCCACCACCTCCTCCTCCTCCACGAAACCCAGTTTGCCCATTGATATTATTCTTCGCCCCCCCCTTCCTCTCCTCCGGCGCCACCGCAGCAAGATCACTCAGTCCCCTAATCCTAATGCCAAAATCCTTATAAACTGCACTCACCCCCTGGCTATCCCTAACCGAGACCCTCCCTTGCACCTTCTCCCCAAACGGCCTAATCATCTCCTTGAAACTGCCAAACCCCTTATCCCTCGCCAGCGCATCTGTGTCCTCGCTCGCATGCACCCCGATGTGCGGCACGAATGCCTGCGTCACAAGCTGTCTAAAGTCGTCCTCGGTTCCCTGGGGAAGGTTATTGAGCGACTGCGATGCAAAGAGGGAGTTGAGGGAGGTGGTGGAGCTGCGAGTCGAGGGGCGCAGATATATTCCCGATGGTGAAGGGGGGACGGCGACGTTGGGCCGGGGCCGGGGTGGCGGGGGGGAGAAGGACATGGGATGTGTGGGTGTGGTATGTTCACGTCTATGGGCTTCGTCAGTGGTGACGTAGAGGGAGACGATGCACAGGGCGGGGAAGAGGGTGGGGTTGGTTGTAGATGCGGTGATGGTGGGATGTTGATGCTGATTGACTTGACTGGCTTGCCCAGTCACGGGCAGCTGGAGGTGAGGATGCGTATGACGGGGCTGACTGATTGCTGACTACAATACTGCACTACTACATCCAGACGGTAGGTAGTGTGTGGCGGTGGGTTGTGACGCGTGGCGCGTGGGGTCGAGTTGTTATGCAGCCCATTTTGTTTTTCGGGACGCAATAATGACATCTCCTTCAGTCCCTCCGGCATCGGGGGCACAGCTCGCTCATGCGTACTGCCGGAAAGCGGATATCCTGAACAGAGGTTGGTAACATTAATCAATTATATATATCTGTATTCAAGATTCAAATTCACCCCCCTCCCAAAAAAACAGGCGCGCTCAGGGTAAAAGTAACTCTTGTTTGCCGGCAGTACTCGTGGATAGTCGTGGAAGTGGATTTGATGAGAATGAAGCCTTTTTAAAGCGTGCAGCTTTGATATTTTGATATTTTATTTTAGGAGTCTCGGGTTACAATTCACGCTGGCTGCCTCTGTTCCGCGACTCCTTGGCGCAATTTACGCTATCAGACAAAATCCTGCTGTATATACTCTGGCTAGGAACAAATGATGCCTGTCTTCCAGGCTATCCGCATCATGTAAGCTGTACCCATCTGCCGCCAATTCCAGGCCCTGCTAACGAATATCGTTCGATACAGGTACTACTGAGCGAATTCAAAGAGAACCTCCGCACCATGATCACCGAGCTACGGACTCACCCCCTTACCCAATAGTCAAAGGTTCTAGTCGTCACTCCACCTCCAATCTACGCCCCACTACTGCGCAAGAGTGCCCCGAGAGAGGGCAAAGATAGGGACTACAAGGTCACTCGACAGTATGCAGATGCTGCATTAGCTGTTGCCAACGACTTCCACGAAGATGAGGGAATCGCCGCGATCGACTTCCATAATCTGATTGAATTAGCAACCTCCTATGGGTGTAGTTTGATGGTGGAGATTGAGGATAAATCTGTCAGATTGGCCCTCAATGGCATCTTCACAGATGGATTGCATTTAGGCTGGAAGGTAAATTACAGCATTGAACAAAAGCGAGTTGAACAAAGGCCCCCGGAAGAAGGAACCTAACCTATAGTCTTAGGGGTATGAAATTTTATATAAAGAGATTGAAGCAGAAATTGGACGCCAATGGCCTGAATTAACCCCAGAAAAGGTTCTGTTCACTGTAAGTATTGCAGGATCGGGGATCAAAGTTCAAAT
Organism: Terfezia boudieri ATCC MYA-4762; assembly: GCA_003788615.2. NCBI lineage: Eukaryota > Fungi > Ascomycota > Pezizomycetes > Pezizales > Pezizaceae > Terfezia > Terfezia boudieri. The sequence continues at coordinate 575,837 of ML121527.1, read as the reverse complement.
GATAACGTAGGGCAAGGCTGATGGTGGGGTGACCTGGTCAAAGACGGCGGCAGCTGAGTCGGTACTATCGGATTGAAACTGAGAGAACGAATAATGATCGAGCTCACGTAAAGTTACCAAGTTCGAAACGAATTGTATGATACTAATACTTATATCTATTACTTTTATCACACCCAGCACACTTGCTTAACCACGATTGAGTGTATTTCCGGAGCCCCTGTTCATAATCAGCGGTTGTACATGCTTGCCCTGTTTACAGAACTTACCTTGGGTTATTCTCCACAAATTCATCCCATTCCCTAGCTTTCGTCGTCTCCGCATCGGCTTTTTCGTAGTTGTCTTCATCTGGCTCGGGCTGAAGCCCGGATTTTTCCCTACAAATAGTTAGCAATGCGCAGCCAACTGACACTGAAGCCACATACCCTCCGCCTTCTATTATATTTCCTCTCCTTCGTTCTTCCTCCAGGTATTCGTCAATAGACATTGTAGGTAGATTATGGCCCGGTCTAAAGACACCCTTCCTGATTTCCTCTCGATTGCTTACAATTGTGAAGGGTCGTAGAGGCTTCCCATCTGCAGATAGTAAGGGGGCTCCACTCTTGTTTGTGAAGATATTAGGATTATCCAGTCGATCACTGTACCCATCAGCTTTGACGCCCCTTATACGGTTATCCAAGACCTCTTGCTCCCTTGAAGGCTCCTGCGTTGGCGGAGGGGCCATTTTGAGAATATCAAGCTCTAGTATGATACCCTCTAAAGCCTGAAGAGATTGCATAGCGGAATATGCAATGTTTGTGGTGTATAATTCCCGCAAGACATCCTCATCTACATTCAAGTCTGGATTAGTTGCTAGCGCCTGGGATTGTGAAAATCGTTAGTTATAACCCTAGAACTTCATTTCTCAGCGGGGATTCCCACCTGCAACTTTGCCTTCAACTCCTTCTCCTGCCGAAACCTGGCTATTTTGGCCTGCCGGCGTTCTCCTGGATCTGTTGGAAGGTGATTAAGACCGGCAGCTGTAGTCGCCTGCGCCAAAGTCTCAAACATGTCCCTGTCTGTTTTATTTAAGAGGTCATAACTGTCGACGAGACGAAGAAAACTCTTGTATGCCGTCTGGGCTCGAAGTAATACAGATTTGCGGTCGAGACCTTGCTCTTTCATCATAAGCTCGCCAAGGTAGAAATCGATGAGCATATATCTAGAAAGAGAGCGGTCAGGGGTTGATCAGAGCTTCCTGCAGTAACAAAACACACGTACTTGATCTCCGGAGAGGAGATGTCCTCCAGAATTTCGTTGGGGCTGAAGAGGGATAGGTCTGCCACAAGCTTCTTGCATTCTTCATAGGCCTTGATGGCATCCTTGAGTTTCGTTTGATAGCCTTCACAATTGCAATCGTATGTCTTCTCCAGTGATGTCCGTAATGCCTCTGCCTTGACAAATGTAACCCTAAGCGACTGGTCGGTGTCTGCCGAAGAATCCATCTGAATTGTTGTTTACTGCCAGTCCGGGGTTATTTGTTGCGATAGTTTTATAACTGGGGTCGTGCCACTAGGATAAGCCGATGAGTTCTAATACCTGGCAGTGGCCAGTCCCACCTCCTCCGGTAGGCGGCAGGAACCATTTATTGAAGGAACCTTGTTCAAGTTATTTCCCCAGACAAAGCATTCACACCAGGAAACCTCAATACAGTTTTAAAAGTCCTGAGAAGCCCTATAACGCTCTTACTTACATACCAGGTATGGAGCTAGGCCCCCCACTATGCATATATACAATAACTTACATACATTTGCGTCAAGGCCAACCCTATCCCGTGCGTGTATAGAAGGCCCGCAGCCGTATCTTAAGGGAATTATGAAAAGTTGTGATTGAATATCTACGTTAAATAGCTGTGCATACCTAATTATGCAACCAGCTATACAACAGCACAATAGCAACAACCACAACCACAATCAGCAGAAGCAGCAGCAGAAGCAACAACAACTACAACAACAACAACAACAGCGGATACCTACGCAGTACGCGGCCTTGTAGAGCGTGAGGACTGTAACCAAGGTATCCAGCCGTGTAAGGTTCCAAAATCTTGCCCTTGGTCCCACGGAAAGTTACAATAGGACTATTTAATGATGCCTTCGCATGGGGCATATGCATTAGATGTCTCTGATTCTTCAGGTTCAGAGATAGACGAGGAAATAATGGTTGAAGGAAAAGATGAGGAAGTGGTGCTTCCGTCTGGAGAGAATAACAGCCTTGGAAAAAAAATGGAGGCCCAGGATCCTTACGATTTTAGCGAAGAGGAAGGTAACGGTCTTCACGCTTTCTCAGAGCACGATACCCCTATGGAACGGTCCATGAAGCAGAAAAAACAGCGTCATTGGGATAAGTTTGCAACTTGGTAAGTTTTCATATAGGATCCATGAGTAACTATAGCTGAGTATGACCCGAGGTTCGAGAAGAAGAAGATTGAGCTTAAAGACGAGATTAAAACGTCAAACCGAGATGAGGTGGACGAAGACCTCATGTCTGCGAAGGTGATGATTTCAAGCAAATCTGTTATTATCAATGACCCTAGAGAATACCAACAAGAGTTATTTGAGATTGCAAAGGAACAAAATACTATTGCAGTACTTGATACTGGTTTGTACAACACTCACCCGGGTATATTCTACCGCTAACTCAAACGTAGGTTCCGGAAAGACACTCATTGCATGTCTCCTCTTACGACATACGGTGGACCAGGAACTACAAAGTCGAAAAGAAGGCAAGCAGAGGCGTGTCAGCTTCTTCCTAGTAAGAGCAATGTACCCTAGAAGACCAATTACCAGTTCTAACTCTTCCGTGTTCAGGTGGACAGTGTTACATTAGTTTTTCAACAAGCTGCAGTGCTCGAATGTAACCTTGATGCAGAGATTGGCAAATACTGCGGAGCTATGGGGACAGATATGTGGTCAAAAGAGCAGTGGGCTGCTATTTTGGAAAAAGAGCAGGTTCGCGCCTTCTATATTGAGGATTATTGTGTTTGTTATTGACACCTTATAGGTCATCGTGATGACTGCAGACGTTCTACATAATTGCCTTACGCATGGTCTCATAAAAATGAAGGATATCAATCTGATTTGCTTTGATGAAGCGCACCATGCGAAAAAAAATCATGTATATGCTAGGTATGAATCAAATGGTCATATAAAGGAATATAAGCTAACGCTTCCCAGGATTGTCAGAGATTTTTACGCTGATGAGCCCCCGGAGAGTCAGCCAAGAATCTTTGGTATGACCGCTTCCCCAGTTGATTCTCGAGATGATCCTAAGGAGGCCGCACTGTCAGTCCCCGTCTCCATTTCTCTACCCTGTATCTAACGACCTCCTGAAGTGAGCTCGAAAGGTTACTTCACAGCCGTATCGCTACAGCAAGTGACCTTAAGTTGTTGCAAAGCTCAATAACTCGCCCAGATGAACAAATACTACTCTACCCACAGCTAGAGCCACCATTTCCGACTCCCTTGTACAACAAACTGTACGACAAATATCACAAGATCAAGTGTTTCAAGAGGATTTTCGACTTCTGTCTCGATTGCTCGTCACAACTTGGTATGTATTGAAACCGATCTTTTCACAATCAATACTAACAGTAACCGTAGGCACATGGTGTGCCGATGAAATATGGAAGATAGCATTATCCGAAGTGGAGGCACAGAAGATAGAGACAAAGAACGAAAGGCTCCTCCACAGGATAAACGATCCGGCAGCAGTAGAAAAAGTCGAGATGGAGATAAGGATGATACGAGAAGCTCGAGAGATTGTTGCTACTCACCACTATACCAATCCTGAACTAGCCCTTCCAGATGTCAGTGCCAAGGTCCAGAAATTACAGCAATTTCTTGATTCAGTCTATAGCGAGGATACAGAGGACAAATGCATTATCTTTGTTACTCAGAGATATACAGCCCATTGTCTTGCTGCGCTACTGAAGCATAAGAACCCAGCCTTCATGAGATTGGGCATTCTAATTGGCACCCGAAGTGGGAGCCCGGGTGAGGAGAATGTTACTTTCAGACAACAGATGGTCACAGTGAGCAGATTCAGAAAGGGTAGGCTTAACTGTCTAATTGCTACATCTGTGGCAGAGGAAGGATTGGACATCCCAGACTGTAGTAGAATAGTCAGGTATGGGCCCAAGCAGGAGACATGCAAAATACATCAATTAAAGCGTGCGATAGGTTCGACCTTTATTACACAATGATACAATATATCCAATCAAGAGGAAGGGCTCGTCACTCAACTTCCAAGGTAACAATCCCTCATATTTAAGAACAGATGGAAGTCCCGCTGACAACAAATCATAAAGTATGTACAAATGGTCGAGATGGGAAATAATGAGCATGCTCGGCGAATCATGGAAGTTCGCGATTCAGAAAAGGTGATGCGAGAATTCTGTCAAAAGCTTCCAGATGACAGGTTGATCAAAGTCCCGGAAATGATTTTGGAGGGCTCCTTACCAGGAACGTTCTACATTGAGCCTTCAACCGGAGCTAAATTAACACCATCTGCCGCACTTCAGCTGCTCTGGCGTTTCGCTAACAATCTGGTAAGAGCACTTACCGATATGCGTGGGAGATGCGAAGCTAATATTTAGGTGCTGTCTAGCCAAAAGAGTCTGATTATTCAGTACCCCCAACATATTATATTCGACCCACAGATGATGGCACTTTCACTTGCGAAATTATCCTGCCACCAGATTCCCCAGTATTATCAGTGGAAGGCAAGCCGTGCCGAACCAAAGCGGAGGCCAAACAATCCGCTGCATTTATGGCATGTCTTAAGCTGAGAGATGAAGGCTTCTTGGACGAGTATCTACTGCCGCTAAACCACTTACGGGCCATACCAAAGGGAGCCAATGCACATTTATCCATAGATAATGCGAAAGCTAACACATATCCGTACCGACAAAAGCCCAGCTTCTGGGATGTTGCAGGGAAACCAGTGCCAGGAATACTGTATGTCACAGTATTCGGCCTTGTAATACCGGAGACTATGGGGCGCCCATATCAGCCGCTCTGTGTAATTACTCGGGAGCCAATACCGGCGATTCCCTTGTTCACAGTCTATGCAGACCGAGGCGGCTCATCTGAAGTTTATGCTATTACCCTGAAGTCTACACTAGAGCTAACGCCTAATATGCTAAAAAGACTGAACGAATTCACTGACAGATTTTTCCATGACGTATTTGCAAAGACCTTCGAGATAACACCAGACATCCCTTACTGGGTTTTTCCCATCAAGCATGTCCCTATCACTGAAAACAGCGAACTGGACGATATCTTCGATAACGAGTTAATTAACTTGGTAATGGAGCATAAAGAGTTATTATGGGACGAGAATACCCCCCATGAGTTCTTCAAGGATCGTTTCTTGCTACATAAGATCTCCCGATCACGGCGTTTCTTTACCGAGCATGCTGTTGCTGAACTCACTCCGCAGTGTGAAATTCCAATTGGTGCTTGCACAGCCCCAAAGTCGGCCACTATTTACGACTACAGTTATTTCGAAAGGCAGAGAGGATCAGACTACCCAAGGCCAGAATTCACTCGCGAACAGCCTGTATTACTTGCCTATAGGGTCCTTCACCGTATCAACTATCTAGACCCCCCACCGGAGCGAGAAAAAAACACACCACTCCGAGCATTCATTGTTCCCTCTGCGTTCGAGGTTTCATGTGTGAGTATAAATCTGCTCACTTTGCCCTCTTGCAATTAACTCATATATTTTAGCTCCCTCCCTCCTTCGCCTCCTTCTCGATTTGCTGGCCAGCTATCAGCACACGATTAGACGCATATCTCCATGCGCGGGACGTGTGTAGTCTTATGAACATAGATATATCCCTAGATATTGCACTTGAAGCAATTACCAAAGACTCTGACCATTCCGAAAATGATAATGCCATTGTCGTTGGGCAAAAGAAAGGGATGGGTTCTAATTATGAGAGACTGGAATTCCTGGGTGATACATTCTTGAAATTGGTATGTGAAACAGTTTACAGGGGGAGGATCCCGGCTGAATTTTAGGCAATAGACGACCACACTCAGTCTTTACGTTGGCTATGACGATGATGACGAGTACCAACTTCACGTGAAACGTATGTTGATGGTTTGTAACCATAATCTCTTTATGAATGGTAAGTATTCTGCTGCTTTATTTTGCTTGCTCTGTTGCTAATGTTTTATGTAGCCAAGATGTTGAAGTTGCCCGAATATATCCAAACACAGGGATTTTCCCGTCGTGAATGGTACCCTCGGCTTAAGCTCTTGAAAGGAAGAAAAAGCAAGAAACGGAAGGTGCTAGAGCGTCTGGAGCAGGAGAAACTTGCGGAAGAAAAGAGAGCAGCAGAAGAGAAAGCGGCAGTCGCCGAGCAAGACAGTGCAGAAGGAGGACTAACAGAGAACACACACACCGCGCTTGCAGAAACTACCACCAGTGGCCCTAAAGAAGAGAGTACAGCAAGCACTAAATCTGCAGAAGTGACGGCCAATGATTTTAAGAAGCCGCCCACCCCAAACAATAACGCTGTTGATACCCAGGTTATAACTGCCACCCACAAGCTAGCGCCAAAAACAATTGGTATGCCCCCCCTGGAAAGAGATAACCATGAATGAGGTTGTACTGATGATTTACATAGCCGATGTCTGTGAAGCTCTTATTGGAGCAGCAGTATATCACAAGGGCTTCGACGAGGGGATCAAAGTGATTAATCTTGTCGTCAATAATGCTGATCATGATAAAACAAAGTTCACCCAATGGAGCAGTTATCGGGAACAGTACAAAATACCCTCCTACCAGACCGCAGTATCGTTGGGGAGGCACCTTGAACTGGTGCGGCAGATTGAACAAAAAATTGGATACAAGTTCAAATATCCTAGGCTTTTAACATCTGCTTTTGTCCATCCTTCCATACCTTTATCTTGGGAGAACATCCCATCTTACCAGAGGTTGGAGTTCTTGGGTGATGCTCTTCACGACCAAGCTTGTATCAGATATATCTTCGACAAATATCCTGACAGAGGGCCCCAGTGGCTTACAGAGCACAAAGTATGTAGCCAACTGTTATTTTTCAGTTATCAGTAGCTAATCCCGAGTCAGATGGCGATGGTCTCGAATAAATTCCTTGCCTCACTAGCTGTAAAGCTTGACTTCCATAGACATTTACGCAAGAATGGCACGGGGATGGTGAATGCGATTCAGAGTTTTGTGGATGATGTCACAGCAGCTGAGCTCGCAGCCAAAGGATCTGTTGATTTTTGGGTCAATGTCTCAGGCCCCATTCCCAAAGTAAGCCAATTACATACATTTCAATATAATTGGGTTTTTATATTAACGCCCCAATCCCATCTGCATAGGCTCTTAGTGACTGCCTTGAAGCCTTCATAGGTGCGATGTTTGTTGATGCAGACTTCGATTTCTCGGTTGTAGAGATGTTCTTTGATAAGTTTATCAAGCCATACTTCATAGATATGACTACTTACGATACCTATGCTGGAAACCATCCTACTGTAAGATCTTCACCATATCCCATACAATATGAACACTCATGCTGACTGGTTCTCCCACACTAGACCCTCCTCACCACCAAGCTCAAAGAAGTCGGCTGCGAGGACTGGCGTATCCTTTCAGATGAAGTCACCGAAAAAGACGCTACTGTTATTTACTCCGCCGTCATGATTCACAACCACATTTTTGCCCATGGCAAAGCACATAACGTAAAGACTGCGAGAGTGAAGGCATCACAGAACGCACTAGAGAGACTTGCAGATATTGGCTTGACGAGGTTCTTGAAGATTTGTGATTGTGCGACTGCAAGGGATAGGTTGAGAAGTTTGAAGACTAGGCAAAAGGAGGCGGAGAAGGCGGCAAGGTTGGCTGGGTTGCCTCTTCCTGGTGAAGGAGGAAGGAACCCGGATGGGGAGGAGACTGGCTTAGTGGAGGAGAAGCTGGGGATAGAGATCAAGAGATTGCAGGAGGAACTGGAAGGGAAGCTGTCGTTAGAAGTGGCGATGGGTTGATTTTGACATTGGTTTAAAGATGACAATGATTTCTAGATATCCTGGTATCTGGGCTTGTGTATTTAGTGTGATGTTCTCTTCTCTAGGGAGGTGGGTTTTGGACTTGAGCAGCTGGTGAAGAGCGCTTTGGTTCTCTGCACTTCTATATCCTGTTTGCTAGCTATCTTGCGGATACAATATAATTAAAGATTTTTCTTATGCTTCATCATAGTAGCCAATACGCTTCTGGGCTCAAGTGCTACAGAGATAATTGGATTCGATTAGGGCGTCTAAGTATGACCTTAACGCTTCTCGGCACCTACGAACGTAAACAAATTATAGCACAGTAGAACAAGAGGGTGACAAATACTCATGTCCCTATGAGTACAGTCTCACTTTATTTATGCTACTGAATATAAACCAATTAAAACAAATTGCCATATTCCCCATATTGTACAGCAACAGTCTCATAAAAAACATTACTGGGCCTTGTTTCTTACCTAATCCACGACCTTACTCATTTCGGAAGTGACTGCTTATTTAGGAAACATTCTAGTAAATAATGACTAAGTAAAACGAAATTTAGAGGATAAGGTTAATTTTTTAAGCACATCATTTCATATAGTAGGTAGGTAAAGCATTGGATACATCAACGTTATGACCTAGACCATGGTACTGAATCCTATGGTTAATAAATCTGAGAGGCAGAAATTTAAATTCTGACTCGGCGCAGACTGTTACCGATGAGAACAATATCGATACCTATTCCCGTGACCGCGAAAGTCAGCCTAATTAGAAATATGGATATTGCCCTTTCGTGGTAGCAGCGCTAGTGCTTGTGGGTAGGTTGACGGCCTGCGTTCGGGTATTAGTGGGCAACCCACAGTTTGAGGTTTCACTTTTTTGACCAGGCGGTAATATGGATCCATCGATTTTCCCCTCCTGCCCAACAAATTTTAGTAGATTCGATTATAGCACTGCCTTGTTGAGCTTGTGGATTCCTGTCGGGTGCTGCTACCCTGAATTTTGACTTCAGGGTAACCGAACTATGAGAACGGTCAGAACGACACTAACTAGAATTTGAAGTCGATGCTTCCGCAATTCTTTCAGAACGCAAGCATCACCCAAGACCTGTAGTGAAGTAAAACCTGCCATCATACGTTCCCAGCTTCAGCACCATACATGTCATCCTGCTTTTGACCCATATCAATCTTGGCGCCAAGGCACTTAAATGTTATGATTAGTAATCAGAACCGTTGCTGTCTGACGAGGCCGCCAAATATCACCCTCATCTGTTGCCATCACCCTCACGCGCCATACCCCCCCCTCTCCTTTGACGTGAAGGTACATCGGATCCAACAAAATGGCGAGCAAAGAGAAAGAAGTATCGGACGACGCTTTGGACAAAGAGCTACTGGCCGGCCTCGACGCAGAGGAGCTAGAATACAAAAAGGTAATACCCATTGCTTTTCCTCCCATGATGTGTTCATACGCTAATCATCCCGTCCATTAGGATGCTGAGATATCTAGTACGCAGCCATTCCTCAATTCGAATTTACATGTTGGCCGCACGACCAGCAGCTTGCATGCATGCTTTTCGTGTCATGTGCAGCCACTCACTGACAATGGCTGCCATCCAGGAATCCTAAATGCGTTCAAGCTCGATGCGTAAGTATCTGTTGTATATTCCCGCCTTTATCCGCCCCAAGCTATCATCCAACCAGCTGTGTACACATGACGGTTCATCTATCTCCGGTACTACTTCTTACCATCATGCCGTCACATCATTTGTGTGATTCGCAATACGTTACTTGTGCATCAATAACGCTAACTGCATGGATTCTTCCGAATAGATATTCCATCCTAGAACTGCAACCGGGGGTCACAGAATCTGACATTAAGATACAATTCCGGAAAAAGTCGCTCCTCATCCATCCGGACAAGACGAAAAACCCACAGGCCCCTGACGCTTTCGATCGGCTCAAAAAGGCACAATCCGAGCTTTCTGATGAGAAAACACGCACGAGGCTTGATGAAGCATTTGCAGATGCACGTATGCTGCTAATCCGTGAACGGAAATGGACTGTAGATAACGAAGAGCTTAAAACTTCAGAGTTCATGGTCGACTGGAGAGAAAAAACTAAGCAGGTCTTGATCGACAATGAATTGAGGAGAAGAAAACAAATCAAGGCACAACTCGCTGAGGAAGGTAGGGAGCAAAGGAAGCAGGAGGCCGAGTTAGATGCGAGAAAGAGAAAGCGGGAAAGTGAACAAGCATGGGAAGATACCCGGGATCAAAGGATCAATAGTTGGAGGAACTTCCAGAAGGGTGCGGGGGAGAAAAAGAAGAAGAAGCAGAAACCACTGGGTTAAGGGGTATCGATTGCAGGGTTCGGCCATGAAACCAGGCAATCAGCGGAATATGACCCGTATATGGCTTCCATTGCAGGTCACAATGGCTTGATTAATTCATATGGGAAACCTGGGATTGCGGTCTACGGCGTTGGAATTACGGTGCATTTTACATACTTATATTCATTGGTTGCGTCCCTTGCGGTTGAGCGAGTGGTGGGCTTTGAGGCCCTTAACAGGAAACACGATATCTTGTGCAACAATCGAATGTATAATTGCTATCAGCAATGAAACCACCTGCAGGCCGTATAGTCATGCTCACCTACGGCAGTCTATGCCAGCGTGTCCTCTCCAAGGGGGTTTCCCGTGAATTGGCAATGTTACAGTTCCATCCTACCTCACAGCTAAGGAAGCATCCTCACAGCGCTGACAAAAGATAAGACGACACGACTCCCTTGTAGCCCGCCTTGGTACTCTCCTACCTCGGAAAGGTTACCGCTGTTCCTGAAGGTGAGAATTATTTGTGAACATTATTTTTTTTCTCATTTGAGGCGCAGCTCAAATTCAGAACACACACAAGCTTGACATCATTGAGCATCTGCAGCAATGCAACTGCAGATGCCCTGGAGATGCATCTAGCTTCGATCACTTATTGACTTGACCAATGGATATCCCAGTAATATCGTGACAGCGGTTACGTGTTATTAAACAACCCAATCAGAGAACCACCAGGAAAGAGATGACATAGTGAGCTTCTAGTCCGGTTGGTGGGCTTCCAAAGGCCGTGACCAGCTGAGCTGAGCTTCGAGACCGGTGGCTGGTACAGTGGAGCTCATTCAATCAGTAGGCAGGACTAATGTTCATAGTGCATTGGGAGTTGATCGCATCTAGAAGGCTTGTTTAACATTGCCTCGTTAAAGTACCCGCTTTAGAAAGAGAATCAAGGTGGGGGCGATATAAACAATAACAAACGTTTGTTCGTTTAAATGCCCTGCATTGTGGATCGGAGACAATCCCTGTGAGGATAACACACTGCAAACGCAATGCTAAACTGAAAAAGAAAATAAAATGGAAACACGATTACACCGTCATGATTGGAATACAGAGAAAAATTTGAATTTATTTGATGTTTTGTTTCCTACCCCTACTCATTATCGCCAGAAGTTTGTTCGTCCTGTAACAGTTGCATGGGCGACTCCAAACCATACTTGCGATGTCTTGAAGGCGAAATCAAGGATACCCCAGATCTACAATAATTTTGCTAACTCACTTGCATTTTTTTTCTCCGACGTCATGCTAATTAATCACCATTTACGGTACTCATCTGTTTGTTTACTTTTTGATTCCTGCTCCGGGGGGTAAGACAAAAAGGCCCGATGACGAGCTGCCGCCGACGTCACACCACGCATGCACAACGACACACAACTTAATATTTGAGAAAAAGCAAATTCAACTAAGGGAGTAGATACATATGATGTACAAAGTACATAGAGAAGGCAGAAGCATTGAGTGTGACAGTACTGGCGATGGCTCCGTATTTCTGCATCTAAAGATGGATGGCACTTTGCTGAAACGTCTTACCTAGGTATCGGTCATCAAACAGACACCGGACGCACGCATGCAGGCCCACTGCAAGTCCACCCTCCGTGCAGAGGCTTCCAGTGAACGAACGTATCATGCCCTTGCTTCACATATACGTTTCTCACAATATCTGTAGGAAAACATACAGCGCGGCTCTTTAAATATGTGTGGTTCTAGCTTGGGTGTGGTTAGCTTACTGATAAAGTACGATGAGTTGGCCATTGACTATGGGGGAAGGGTATGGGCCAGGGTGCCGTCGAGATGGGAAGGCAAGGATAGAAATGGATCGAAGCTGAGAGGGCAGACAGAAAAGATCAGATGATGGAACAGGTATGAGGTATGTATGCCCTTTTATTCCAGCATAAGCCAAGAAGGGATCTACCACACAGCATAGTCTTCCTTAGCCCAAAGTTACAAGTCTATACGTTTAGTACAATGATGTGACTATGACGGGGTTGGAGGTACTCGATACTTGACACCTGTGGTACAGTATCGCGCGAGGAACTCACCTTGAGCGCTGCAGGTTATGCTGATGTTGCAGCTATGTCCTAGAATAAATGGAGGCTCATGCCGGCTCAAATGGCCAAAAAGGATCACCCCGGCGCGTTCACCCTCTGGTGGATCTCCAGGCGGACCGATCGATCCTAGCTTGACTAACTTGGATCGCGAAGCTATTGGGGCGCTTAAGCGAAGGCCCTTTGAGTGACCAGTAAAAGAAACAAGTCAACAAATAAACAAGTGACCATGCACCACCAATCTACGGTACGAGAAAACCAAATAAATCAAATTTCGGCTAGCGGTTTGTGTCGCCCTTTGCAAAAAAAATACATGGATAACCGCAGTCGGCAGGTCGTCAGCAACTGGCTGAATTTCAAACAATTCCCTTAGTAGGGAGCTCCACAGTCTCGGAAACTAAGTAAAACAGCCTGATCAATGTCTTTCCCTGCAACAATTCCGCTCCAATTAGTCCGTTGTTAGACTAACTCCCGTCCTGTTGTTCTAGGGTACTATACTTTATCAGGCTATCGATATACCCCCCCTAACCCTAGCATGGAACGTCTGCAACAGAAAGCTACAGTTTTCAAGAAGGGACAACTGGCTAGGGTCAAGGCTATGAACTTGAACGGTACTATGCCGAAGCGGGGAGGGCCTTGAGGTGTGAGAATATTTTTGGATTGATGACACAGGTGCCAGGTACCAAGGAGTGATGATTGATAACAGTGCTGTTGCGTGAGGAACCTGGCCCTGGTGCCATACTTTGTGGGTATACCTGCTCACTCTATCCCCTCAAACGAGTCTAAGTAGAGCATGTAATGTTCCGAACAAGGGTGAGGAGGGGCGAAGGAGGAGAAGGCCACACACTCGATATCAGCATAAAGTCATGTTTAGAATACTGTCTGTGTTTCCAGCCAAAGAGCTTGCGCAGCCAAAGAGTTTTGCGTTCTGGGAGGCACTGGCCTCCGCACGGCAAGGCGCTAGATATCATTTTGTATTGTCTATTGTTGCCTCAAAATCTAACCCGCAAACATGGGAAAGTACGGAGTAAGCCTACAATTGTTGCACAATACCTTCAATCCTAGTACATTCTTCTTTTTTCTGAACGACACAAAACCTCGCTTTTGTTACAGCTAAAAAAACTTTTTCTTTTTCCACTGGGCCAGACGAAGGGGGTACAGGCGGACTTTGCTGCTTTGAGTGTTATTGTTCCGAGCCCGATCGGTTTCCTGCCAGGGTTCCACTCGAAACAAAAGCACAACAAACACACACTAAAACAACTTCAACTGTAAGAGGAAAAAAAGAATTTCAACAGGTTCCTGGTTCAGGACACGTGGCTTAAAATTCCAGAACAACGAGCAAGACGAGAGCAGATGTCAATTGTATGTTTTCATTCACTCAGTAAATCAGTACGTACATGACCATGCAATCAAACCAGCACAGCATCTTTGCAGCGGCAGGCAAGGCAGCTCAGCCACACGTTCACATCCTCCAGATCTACAGTCCAAACCATAATTCACCAGCGTCAAGCATCAAGCGTCAAGCATCAAGCGTCAAGCATCAAGCGTCAAGCATCAAGCGTCAAGCATCAAGCGTCAAGCATCAACAAGCATCAAGCGTCAAGCATCAAGCGTCAAGCATCAAGCGTCAAGCATCAAGCGTCAAGCATCAAGCGTCAAGCATCAAGCGTCAAGCATCAACAGCATCATCATCCCTGCCCAGGAAGTTCTATCCACTGAATTCACCCCCCAATCCATTCCCTCCGCACCTCGGTTCCCCCGATGCCCCCTGACGTATGGCTACATCAGTATGCTGTGCTACTGCATCCTGCATTGCAGCATAAGGTACTGATGTGACCACCACTACCAATCAAAAGCAAAAAAATTAAAAAAGTAACCACAAAAAAAGAAAGGTAACCCACACATTACGTTGTTGCGCTGCCTACCCTAACCTGCTCTACATACCTTCTACAATTATTTTTTTTTTCCCTTTGCCCGCCGGCTCAGACCGGGGGTTTTGCTTCCTGTTTTCTTTTTTTGGCGGAGTGTTTGGGGGGCTCCGATTTGTGCTACCAGGTGTGGTACTTACACAACCGTCAACACACGCAGAGCGCAACCTAAAAGAATAAAAATAAAGTACCTAGAACTTATTGTGTGGGCTAGGGCCTGGGCATGAATTGGTACTTAAGTATACATTACCTCCATAGTACCTAGCAAGCAAGCCCGGTATATTGCAAGTATCTTGACTTCTGAGACCTACTTTGGCCCTGGCCCCCGCACCTTCTACATGCAGTCTAATACATACATACATATACATTAACTGAGCAGAGACGTCACAGCCTCAACTGCTGCTGTAGCTGCCTTTCTGCCTATAACTCCTTCTTTTGATGCAACCCGAGTGTGCATCCCCGGATCTCCCTGCATTGGGCTGATTCAAGAGTCGCAGGGCCATCGTGTCATATCAGCAGCCATCGGATCATGCATTCAACTCTTTTCATGGCAAGCATTTAGGAAAGTGGGGTGAGGGAGGAGGAAGTAGTGGAGTGGAGGAGGGAGGGGGGGGCACTGCAAGCTACGTGGGTATTCTAAAGGATAGGACAGCGCAACAGCACGACTCGAGGTAGTATATACCACGCCCACCCGCACACACACATACACGCAATCTGCTCTCCTTCTTCCCTCCTTCCGCTCTCTCAACCCACATTTCCTCCCCTGTCTTAAGTATATCAACCTATCAGCCCGGAACTCTTATGATATGCAGGCCCACGATCAAACAACAACGCATTGCACAACAGAATAGCAACGTAGAACAACAATGCATCAACATAAGACGACAATGCATCACCGTTACCACCTAAGTCTCTATCAGCAAAGTTCTTCTAGACCTTTGGATAGGTGTGCATACACGTAGTGTATAGATCAACATACACTCCCCCGGGATCCGCCACCCCCAGTCAATCTCCAGAACCTCCTCGGAACCCGCACCCCGGAACCTCGTCACCTTTAGCATTCAATACCCGGAATCAAGTAAAATTCGACTGTACACACCATGTGGCAACTTAACGGGCAAATTTCACATACAAAATAGGCAAATTCAGCACGGCATGATGTAAGTAAATTCAGATTAACACCTGTATACCTTGCCTACCGCCCCCCGCCACTGCTCGCTGTTACTACTCATGGCCGATTGCATTGCAACAAGAAAGAAAGGAAAAACGAGAAGAGAGTTAGGAAACAATCTCATACGAAGAAGTAGGTATTGAACACTCACAGAGATTAAGACGCTAACAATAGACGCGCAACACAAAGAAATAGGAAGGAAAGGGAAGGAATCGCACAAAGTTTAGAAGCATTCCAAGTGAATGCTTTACCGTTCGTCCTTTTGCTAAATCCAGAATCGACTCTTGTAACCGTCACGCCCTAAACCTCTGGAGCCCATAAATTAGGGAAAAAAAGAAATCACCCAACAGAAGTGAACAGAGATGAACCAGCAACGACATTGGCGACAAAAGAAATAAGGAAATGTACATATGCATCGACAGGGTTGGGTAATCAGACTAATGATCAAGAAATGGAATCCAGGGGAGCGAAATGGAATGAAGGAAAGAGCTAAATCCGAGAGGTAACCAGGAAACTGACCACAAGAGATTCCCCCAAATTGCTCCTTTGATAACCCTAAATGAGCAATATG
Organism: Terfezia boudieri ATCC MYA-4762; assembly: GCA_003788615.2. Taxonomy (NCBI): domain Eukaryota; kingdom Fungi; phylum Ascomycota; class Pezizomycetes; order Pezizales; family Pezizaceae; genus Terfezia; species Terfezia boudieri. The sequence goes on along the minus strand of ML121527.1, from coordinate 559,689 downwards.
TTGAAGCAGGAAGACACCTAAATCCCACAAAATACCGCCGTCAATGCCTTGCGCGGGGTACATGGTTATCAACTGTGGCACCTATCCTAGGCAACCAACAGTCCCACTCTCGGCCCCTTTCGACTTCAGCACCGGCATCCCCAGCCCACTGGAACCTTCGCAATCTATCCGTCCATCATTAAACTCCCCCATATCACTGCTGCATGGATCAGCAATGTTCGCCATTTTTACGCATGCAATAGTTGACCCCAGGAAAGATTGAAACCAACAAAAACAATGGAAGAGAATAGAATTGGGAATAGAGCGGAATACATAAAAAACTCATAATATGATACAGTATATTTATATAAGGGCCCTGCTGGCCCACCCACTTGGAGTTCACAGCTTCTGAATCCGAATAGGTGATGCCTCCCAGGGGATATATCCGACTAGCATGCTTCTTCCTTATCGAGCAGGTTTCTCGGCTATCGTATCCAGGCGCCCCTGTTAACTTCAGCTCTGCTCGGTTTCTGTGGCACTTGAACAACTCCCCCAACAGACCCAACCAGCTTATATCGGCTCCAGCTCAACGGCCTGGCCTGGATATTCACCCTGGTAAGAGTCTGTCACCATAAGCAAATACCTCAGCGGATATATATGTAAACTTGACTCTACTGGAGCACGTCTTGAACAGCAATCCGCCTTGGCAACGGCACTGACTCACCCCCGACAGGCTCTTTAACACACCCTTCAGCACTGTTTGGTCGATCAAGCGTCCCGAAGGAGGACCGCAGGGGTGGAAGAGTTAGGTTGTTAGGTATGAGTAGTTGATCAGAATGTCTTCTGAAGCTCGACCCTTGGAGAAGATTAGGTGGAAAAGGATTTCGAACCCAATTTTGGCCAGAGTTGGACGGGTTTGAATTGGAATATTGTGCCAGTGAAGGGTAGGTCGATTCGGACCTCGGCCGAGAACCAACTGGGGATATTGTTGTCCTGGATTGTTTATAAGCGTAAAGTGGACAATCTGCTGGGTAGCTTGGCTGCAGCGGGGATGGCATAGGCTGCATGAATATCTGAGCATCGTAGGCTGGCAGGGCGCTATGTTGGATAGGAGAGGATGCGAGGGCTGGCAGTCCCGTGACTGACGCAAATTCAGCTACGACAAAGAACACGGAGGTTCTGACGACCTGCATCCGAATTACGATTCTGACGGTTCGATACTTTTGCCCACAAGGCAGTCTCAAATCCAGGGTTTCTTGCAGCACCCTGGAATGTGCACAGGCGTGGGCCACTTCATCCATTGTGGTTTTTTGAATTTCTGCGTGAAGTGTCGCAGGAGGTGGAGGATGGTAAGTTGCATCTATCATTTGTACCTCAGCCTCTATTTGGCTGGAAAGACGGTACAATCTATGACGGTCATCTGGCGATACTATATCGAAGAGACTCTTCATGCGTTTTTGGATATCGTATTCCTGGAATTCAAGAAACTCTCGCAGTTGCTCCGTAGACCATGCTATAACAAGATTTTCCGTGGTAAGAAGAGCCTTTAATTCTGACTGTGGCATAGTGTATATTGATTGGTCATCAAAGTGCGAGCTAGATTGTGGGATTCTTAAAGCATAACTGTTAAAGGACCGACTTAATCTAGAATTAGTCTGGTTGGCACAAGATCTAGAATGTGAGTCCCCAGCCTGTGACTTAATAACACGGTGAGCATTGGCACGGTACGGGAATGGCATTGATGTTGGAGAGGAGAGGGGTGACGTAGGTTCACGCTGAGAAGAGACGCTCCCAATCTGATTGACTTCGAAACTGTGAGATCGTTCATCCCTTAGACGTGGGCGTCCTCGTTTCTTATGCTGAACATCTTTACAGGTATCCTGCCATTGTCAGATTCTCATGTGTCTGCGGCAGAGGTTTGAATTACCTGTTTGTTCAATCCAATACATCTAGGGCAAGGCCGACGAACTAGCATCAAAGTCAGTACATGCTGTTATGAAACATTTGAGACAGTATTCGGTCACGTGGTGCCAAGGCTAAACGTCTCTGCCAACTGCAGAATGAAGGAGGTACAAATAGAAAGTATATTGGACAACCATGCAAGATATGATATGTGAGGGTTTGCAATGATGGTATGCAGCTAATGTTGTGGTGAGGTGAGTATCATTCGACCAATTTCCAAAGCCTAGTCAGGTAACGAACACATTCATATACCTTGGAAGGTATTGAAGATACCGCACAAGCAAATAAAATCAAGAAATGCTAAACATCGTGTAGAAATAACAAATTGACTTACTATCACAAGCCAAATGCGCCTTCTTACAATTGACGCATGCTGAAGCAACGTGCGATTTTGTTTTCCGCTGTGTTTGTGAATGACCTGGGGGTTGAGCCATAAAAGGCGATCGACCAATTGGGGAAGACACAGTCACCGGCACAGCTTGAGATCTCCGGCTCTCTTCTGCTGCCTGCGATAGTAGCGGTTCTAGATGGTTTTCAGCTGAACCCTGGTGTAGATGCCTCGTATTTTCGGAAATATTGTGCAGCCGTTCCTGCCGTGACGAATGCCCTGATTTGTTTCGCTGAGGAAGGAATTTATCTCGAAGCGACTGACCAGTCATGGGAGGGGACGGATAGGGCAGTCGTTGGGAGGCTTGTTGCTCTGCTGTCATTAATCCTATACCGAGGGAAAATTGTTTCGATAGTGGGGATTGGCCTAATCGACGTTCACCGAAGGAAACAGAGGCCGTTACAATGGTCGGAAGCGCAGAGTGGAGCATGAGGATCAAATAGCAGTCGAAAATAAGACCGGTCGCAAGCCTGCCGCTGTTGGAGTTTCAGGATGGTCGAGTAGATGCTACTCAACGCCCCAGAGAACAGTGGGGCCCTGCATGCGCTGAAAGGAACCCGAAACAGGGATTTTTGATTATCGGGAGCGAGCCTTCGCCAAAGCTGGGAGGAATCTGAAGAGTGAGGGACATGTGAGCATATAACGTTGCTTTCTCGACATCCGTGCCTGGGACAAGGGAATCTTCCCACTGTTCCAGGATGGGGGTTGCGTAAATGAAAACTTACTATACGTAGGAAAGTGCCTAGCCCGGTACAGGCTGCAAATCTCACTTTTGACTTGCCGTTCCCCCCCTCTTTTGTTTTGTTATTTGCTTTTCTATCTCTGGGCGAGGGGTCCGCGAGGCCCGCCAGTTGACGAGCAAGAAAGCAGGTGGCAGCTTATCCAAAGTGGGTTTCACTACAACTTAAGCTCTCCAGGAGGGTCAACCGCAATCCTTGTTGGGCACCTAGCTAGAGCAGAAATAATATAAGTGAGCTTGATGACGAGGTGGAATAAGCTGTGCCAGAGGGCGGAGGAACAGAAAACCAAGAAAAAAAATATTGAGCCTGAAGAAAAAGTTGAAGGAGAGAAGTGGGACCTTTTGGGAGGGCGTGGGAACGTACTATGCACGGAAAGCTTGCAGCGGGGAGGTGGTGGGAGATTGGATGCAGCACGGAAGCACTTAGGTACCTCGTGGCAATGGTTGTGTTGTGTGGTGGTTAGTGGTGGTGGTGCTGCTAGTGCTACTTACTGCTGGATGTATAAACGGAGTTCCGAGTTGAGACCCAGGAACCGGACCCGGCGAGGCTTTCCCCGTCAAATCCTCCGAGGAAGCACAAGACTAGGATAATAAAACTAAAAAGGCGGTCTCGTGCCCTGGGATCTTCTGTTCTGTTTCGATAAAATGGAATATATTAAAATTGGCTGCCACTGAATCCGCTGCGTTAACGCCCTTCTTTCTTTGTGCGACTCTGGTAACGCAGATATATAAATATGGGGGGTGGGAGGGGGCCCCGGAAGCCAGTGGAAAATGCGAATGCGATCTGGATGTGTACGATACGGCCCCCAAGGAACGAACGAACGAACGACCACTGCGGGCGAGCGAGCCAACAGGCAGGCAAACCAGTGGACGAGCGAGTGTGCGAAACGGTGCAAGACTGGTGCGAAACGATGGCTCTAGGAAAGACAACTTGGCAATGATTTTCCCGCCCCAGAGGCCCAGTCCTTGTCCACATCCAGACCAACCGTTTCGTCGACTAGTAGTTGCTCAGCTCAACCGCCAAATCAACGCCTTACAGCACGCTGTGCCTGCCCATGGACGACCGTACGTATGGAGGACCAGATCTCAGATAGATGGCACACTTATGCCGAGGACAGCGTTCCTAGCAGCAGCAAAACGCAACGCAACCACCGTCGTGCGACCACCTGGCAAGGTCTCAATAACGGCTGGAACACTGAAAAGAGCTCTCACACAGGCGTCAACCACGCGGAGTCGCGCACAGAAGTCTCGAAAAAGACGGAGACAGAACAGCGGGGAGTTTAATGCGCAGACAAAGAGGGCGGCGACAGCAGCTAGAGGAAACAGCAAGATATACTTAGGCAATGGTGGGAGACGCTAATCGAACGAACCCCCGAAACTGCTTTAAATGAAAGAAATTATAGTAGAAGATGTAATTTAGATACGCAGCAAACTTAGTCCCGGGCAGCAACTTACAGAGATCTGGATTACTTGCCCAACGGATGCGTTTCGTAGGGCCGTGAAACAAGAGGTCGCAATCCTGCCTGTGGTACCTTACTTATGATCCTGAACTCACAATAGGTGGATTAGTGTGAACAGAAGTGAGTTAAGACCCTCCACGCCGGCCAATGTGTGGTCAACCGTAGTACTGCTTGATAAAGAATGCTGAGCCTTGATGAGCAAGCAGAAGTAGTGGTAACAAGCAAAGGGCACAAAAAAAAAAAAAAAAAAAAGGGCTCCAACTGTCTGTCTGAAAAAGTGATCCCAGTACGCAATTTGCAGCCCACGTCTATATCTACTAAGACTGGGTAAGGGGTACAGTGATGTACACACAAAAAGAAGCCAACCGGCTTGTGGACGCAAGAGACAATAAACCCCGGGAGATTCGACAGGCGAGACAGGACACAGGAACTAGGCAGCTATATGCTGTATGCGTCAATGTGTAAGATGTATGTATGTATGAGGTAGGTTGTGCCTATACGTACCTCACATGTATGTACTGTACGTATGGTGTCCTACCTATCTGCTCTGCTTCGCTGTTTGCCTTTGCACATGTACAACGCTCTTCGCTGGGTGATATGACTTGGTCCCGCCCATATACTACGGCAATTTTTGTCTCGACTTCATGCGTTTGAGCCCGAGAGTTGAGCTGGGGGAAGCAGTCACCACCACGAGTGCGGCAGGGCAGTTAACCAATTGACTGGGGGAGAATGCCGCGCGAGAATGCTGGGGACGATCCAAAATCGGAATCGGCGAAGGAATCCAAATCGAACACGAACTAAAAACGTGATGCAGCTGTTCGACGAAGGAATTTTGCTTCGATTCAAGGGATCTGCCGCTAGGGGAGAGTGCTCGACAGAGAGCAGAGAGACACCCTCGGCCAGCTTTGAAAATGGGAGAAAAATATCAGACTGCGCTAGCAACAAGGTTCGATGCCTCGTCCACCGACGCCTAACCGACTTGTGCACGCCTCGCATATCCTCCTGTCGAGACACGCCAATCGAGTCCGAGATTTTTTCATTATTTCTCCGTGGCCGATCCTACGCATCACAGGTGATTACCGTGAGGCGGTGGGAGGGTCACTAATACTCTAAAGTCGCCGAGCGGCTGGGCAGGGGGAGGGCCCAGATCATCAACCTCACACACAGTTCCGAGCAGAGTCCCGACAGCTTGGCCGAGGGGAAGGAAAGCTTTTCACGTTACGGACTGCGGGTAGCATATTGTGAGTCCACTGTTTAGAGCAATACTTCCCCCCCAATATGCTTCATCAACTGACCACGACGGTGCACTCCAGCGGTCGAGCACTCAGTGAGTTTGCTACTGCCGATGCGGCTGAAGGCATGACTTTGAACTGAAAGCGGTTGTTCGTCATGTTGCCAGTATGCACTGGCCGCAAACATGGGCTGGAACGAGGCTGGAAGCGAGATCTGATCTGTCTCATAATGAAATATTGCGGGAGCTTTGCGAAAGCAATATCACCCATCTAGATACCCTCGTTGAGCAGTGTAGCTATCCATGCATCTTCGAGGTCGCTTTGGTCGTGGTTCCTATGCGTACCGGGCAAGTTCATCTGAAGGGGACCCCTGGTATGCCACCGATATTCACCGCGCAACTATGAAACTCACTGGAAAATTAACATTGAAGATCACCATTCTTCGCACTTGGACCCATCGATTTATGTTCCGGCTATCAGCCCTGACATCGGGTATGCCGTCATCCTAGGATTTCTGTGCATCCGGATCATTGTGCCTGAATCTTTATCCATTTGGCTGTAACGTTCACGCGTATGCTCGAAGCTGGGGAACTCGCAAGTGCGATCGCAATATATTATGACCTTGCTTACATCAGTACATACCCCCAACGCATACATTACAATATTGGGCATTTAGTAATGGAGATTCATACAATGGCCTTTAAATCCGGACTGTCTGTGGCCCCTCGCGCGCGCATGCGTTGGGCCAGCCTAGTTTCTTCTTGCGGCTGCACCTCAGGGACTTAACCTAACCCGCGGCTTTCATTTTGCAATTCCCAGGGTGCCTGCTTTAAAGCCCCAGCGGAATTCACAACTACGGTTGAGTTCCGACGAAGCTCAAAGGTCATTGAGTTCGGGCTCCGTGCTCATTATCAGCCATGTTTTTTTTTTTAATTTGGCGCTGCAAGGGGATGTTACCTATTCTCCGCGATGTCGAAATTGCAGGACATCGCTCCAGTGATCACCAACGCTGTTCCCCCCCTGGGAATCACGATGCCAAGGTTTCAGAGACCATTTGCAGTCATTTCCTTGGGATGCAAATTCCCCTCCGCAGAGCGCGGCGTATCCATACCAACCATTCATTCAACCTTTGACCGGGGGCAGGGTAATCTTCTACTTTCCTCGACAGAACACAGTTTTTTGTGTTTGCCCGATATCCTTGCCATAGCAGCTGCCTACACGTGTTTCGTTTAATCTCGCCGATGCTCACTACTATGTACTTAGACATGACAGCTGTGTGCAGCCTTTGACAAGCAAGTGGGTTGAGGTTAGCCCCCCAAAAGAGACCAATCCGGAGGCCAAACAGGATTACGGCACCAATGAATACTTCTTGCTGCAGTGGAGCATTCTATCTTCAAATGTCCCCTGCCCAGTCCGATTTTTGTGTTTTCCATTATGTAATTATGTACTCCCATATAGACCTCTTATGTGCAATCATATGAACTCCACATACATACAGTCCCCGTCCTTGGAAATTAACCGACTTGGGAGGTATGCAAAGTTTTCGAAGCTCCCGCTTGGTTAACAGCTGGTGGGGGCCAGTTGGTGTTGTTCTCATCTAGGCATGTATCTTGCAAGAACTGATCTCAAACCTGCATAGGTGGCGTTTCAGTAAAATAGTGATAAACTTGATTTTCGATCTTGATGACTGACCGAGTTACATAGGTTCCAAACTTCTCGGGCAAATGGAACAGTATTGTTACTGCGGCTCACTAGACTTCACTGGACCACAGGCAAATTCCAAGGCCAACAGAGTCTAGATACATTAACTCTCAGCTTCCTCAATTAAAATCGATCTACGCAAGGGTTATTCCGAGAATCCAACCAGTGATGGTCAATGCCCACCGCATACACCTACCAAAAATGCAACGGTCATATCAGATGGACAAGATCATCTGCTGGATTGGATAGAAGTTGCCTATATTTATTCTATTCCTCTGATGTTGTCGTGGCCGCCTCTGTCCGCTTTTGTGATGTGATATATAATATTGTCTCGGGCAGACGAAACACGACGCATCGCAAATGGGGTGGGAAGCAGTGCACAAAGAGACCCTACGGCCAGTCATAATGGTGGCAGTCTTGTGCCTTGCATCCAGAAAGCTGCAGATGATTGGTCCCCATTATCCAAGCTAGCAGATTCTTGAGATTTCTCCCTCGTCGTGTTGTTTTTCTGCTTCCAAACTGGGATGAAGCTGCATCCAACAGGAGAATTGCTGGGAGGGGACCCCAAGCTTCGCCTACAGCTCGTACATAACGGAAGGTGCCACGCAGGTTCGACATCCTTGTTTGTTATCCACGCGAACGCACACTATGTCATGTCATGCGGGCGGGAGTCTCCCTCGCTACGTTTCGACATATGTATATCTGCGGAGTTGGATCACTGTGGTGTGATACCAAGACTGCCGAACCTCTCGTTGCCGGCAAAAGCTAATTAGGGGGACTGTAATTGCAGTCTTTGGTTTCAAACAAGCATTTCTCCAAATGGGTATACCCTTGGTTGTGGCGTCATGAGCGTTGGTGTGGGATGTCGCTGGAGGTGTACAGTAGGTATTGGTGGGAAAGGACGGATGGTAGATCTGTCTAGAAATGTCCAGCGACGTGTGGCATAAAGGTCACGTAAATAGTGTGATGGAACTGCAGAGATACCACTCGATGTGGGGGCCACACTCATCGGGTGTTATGGACTTACAGGATTTGGCGGTTAATTTCGACTGGCACAGTTGCGGACTTGCACGCTGAGGCCACCACCGATTATCAACATATACCACCGATTTGGAAAGTCAAGGCAATCTACAATTACATTAAGATTCGCAAACAAAGCGCAACGATCCGGAAAATTCCTACAGAGAGTACATCCCATGGTGAGACATAAAAGGGCGGGGGCAGCCGCCCATGGAGGCAGTCTGACAGAGTTTTTGACGACGCGATACTGTTATAAATTACGGACAAGCAATGTCCTTACCACAACGGGTAAATCATGAGCAATCCATTACGCTCGAAATCCATTTACAGCCTGCTGCTAATTGGAGCGATTGATGGCAGTGTATCATGGGCCGCAACACTACTCCAATCGGGCCAAACTACCTTGAGGACATCCCAAATATGTCTTCAAATATCACCCAGGCATGTTAGCCACTACCATAATGCATGGTATGGGGCATGAAGGGAGCACGGGAAAGAAGTGGAGGACTTGGTCAGGCGGAAACTTACCGAGCGCACACTATATCCAAACTTCGCTTTACTTCATCCGGGAGTTCCTGCACATTGTACCGGTTTGGAGTCGGTACAATCACGGTTTTGACACCTGCACTTAGGGCACCGATGAGCTTCTCCTTAATTGCGCCTATAATGGACAGTCAGAGAAAGTATTAAATAATGGTAACTTTGGGGCTCGCGGTTCTAAAAAGTGGGGCAGGGAGGGATCATACCGACTGCAGTGACGCGACCACGTAGAGAAACCTCACCAGTCATGGCAAGGGTCGCGGGAACCGGTCGATCTGAGAAAAGTGATACCAAGGCGACGATAAAAGCCACTCCAGCGCTTGGGCCATCCTTTATATCAGGGGTTGATCACTTATCAGCTGACACTTAATCTCTTATTTTTTTAAACTCGCATGGAGGGCACAGGAAATCATTGCGCTTGGGATTGGGACTAGCGGAGGAGGGGTTTAATTACCTTTGGATCACTTCCTGCAGGGCAATGCACGTGGATGGCCTTGTTTTTCGTAATATCATCGTCCCGGCTATTGGTGAGCCCCAAGTCATAGGCGTGGGCCTTTACCCATGTTAACGCAACTTCCGCAGACTCTGGAAGGTAGCTAGTCAGCAATCCGGAAAAAGCAAATATCCCCTTACGGCTATCGAACATCGGGTGAACACCTGCGAGCTGCCGGGGGGAATAAATGAAGTACCAGGCATGAAGCAACAAGTAACGCAGCTGATTTAAATGGCACGTTACCTTTAATAACATTGCCCAGGTTCCCCGTCAACCTCAAATTTCCCTGGCCAGGCATTGCGGCAGCCTCAATGAATATGATTGCGCCGCTACCACTCATTACTCCATGGCCACTGGAGAAGGCGACCAGGCCATTAACAATCCCAGGCCGGTTCCCGCGCTCAGTCAAGTCCGGGCGGTATCGCTGCATCCCTAGGATTGTCTCAAGCTCCTCCAGACCCACTTGTGGCTTGTAATGCCCAAGGTTTGAGGAATCCTTAGCATCAATATACTGCACTGCCTTGGCCCGCACGACGCTGCCTATCTCACGCTCCAGGTTGCGCACTCCCGGCTCGCGCGTGTAGAAGTTGATAATTGTTTGGATCACCTGCTCCGGCAGCTGCACCTGGTCCGTTTTCAGCCCATTAAGCGCGACCTGTTTCGGTATCAGGAAGCGCGATGCGATGTGGAATTTCTCGAGGTTGGTGTACGCATGTAGATGGATGGTCTCCATACGGTCAAGAAGGGCCGGTGGGATCTCGCGCTTGTCGTTGGCCGTTGCGATGAAGATGACCTTTGAAAGATCCACGGGGATATTGACATAGTGATCCGAGAAGCTCCAGTTTTGCTCTGGGTCTAGAACCTCGAGGAGAGCAGCGCTGGGGTCGCCATTTTGTGAGCGGCCTCCGATTTTGTCGATTTCATCTATACCGAGTGATCATATAGTTAGCGAACTTCGAATTTAATAATTCCTGTTGAATTTTATTCATTTTTGAGATGCAAGCTGGATATCAAGATCTCCAGGTATGAGGTACACGGACACATTCTATCTGGCCCAACCATCACTGGTGTTGGATAATATACTGCCGAAAATGCCTCATCCATAACCAGGAACCCGAACCCGACCATCAAGTATACCGCCGTACCGATATTGGTTCTTTCTCAATCGGATTGTGCAATGCAATGGAAGGTAAAGTAAGATTCGAAAACACTCACCTAACAGTAATACCGGATTCGCTACACCTACTCTCCTAAGTCCATTGACCACCACCCCCGGCATAGCAGCGATATACGTCCTCCTATGTCCTCGGATCTCTGCTTCGCTGTGGATGCCGCCGAGAGATATCCGGTGGAACTTCCGACCTAGTGCCGTGGCGATCGATTTGGCAAGGGAGGTCTTCCCCGTGCCAGGCGGGCCGACAAGGAGAAGGATTGGTGCGCGCGTGATTGTCGCCTTTGACGGGGTGGGTAGCTGCTGTAGCTCTGGTGCTGTTGTGGGCCTGGGCGAAGGAATTGGATTGACAACACTAACGGTTGGATCAGTTGGACCTATGACAGTAACTGGACCATTTGACGGCGCCTCTCTTGCCACCTCCGCCTTATCCTCAACCTGCGCCGCCGCCGCCTGTTCCTGCGCCAACACAACTTTCAGTCTCAACACCGCCAAATACTCTAAAACCCTCCTCTTCACCTTCTCTAGCCCAAAATGGTCTCTATCCAGCACCTCCCTCGCTCTCTTCATCGCTTCCACATCAAGCCTATCCTCTGTCTCAACAACCCACGGAATCTCCGCTAGCGTCTCTAGATATGTTCGTTGGATACTATATTCTGGCTGTACACTCTGCATGCGCTTCAACCTGCTCAGCTCCCTTTCCACCGTCTGCTGCGCATTCGGGGGGATTTGTGCGGTCTTTAATTTCTTCTCTAAAACAGCAATTTCTGCATATTGTTCCTCATCTCCCCCGTACCCTCCCATTCCACCTCTTGCAGGAGGTAACTTCCGTCGAATAACAATATCTGTCGGAGGTGGCGGTGGTTGATGTGCTGCATTCCTTACTATCATCCGGCCGCCGAGAACGCTTTTTAGCTCGTCAACTCGCTTCTCAAGTATGCCGATTGCTCGGCGTAAACGAGCTTTGATATCGAGATCCTGCAGCAGGAGGAGACGATCTTGGAGTGGGGGTTCAATCGCGGCGATGAGGAAATCGGCGAGACGCCCGGAAAGGCGAGCAGGGGAGGAAGCGATGAAGCCCTGCAGACGACGGGCGAGGGGGGCGGGAAGGTGTGTGGGGGCATCGGGGTCTCGGGGGGTGATAGGGAGAGGGATGCGGAGGAGGTGCAGGAGGGTGGTGGCTAGTTGTTGGAGGTTGGAGTGCAGAGAGGAGAGCTCGACGTCATTGGGGTCGGAAACTGTGGGGGAACCGGGGGGGTTCACATTAGCACATACATAGCTTCTCGTCAATGGTAGAATAGGATTAGTAGAAATGAGTGTGCTGGTTTCAGCGCCTTAGAATTCGCTTAGGAAGTACTTGCCATGGTCTATTAAAACCTCCACCTCCCCCTCCACAAAGGGCGTTTTTTGCAAAATATTCCTAATACGAAACCTCTCCTTCCCCTCTACCAATATCGCCGCACCAGATGCATCCGTATCCCCATCTGAGAGCTTAGGATGCTCGAACCCAATGACACGCCCGATCGTCCCGATGGTCGATAAATCGTCGAGACTCGCGCTCGCGGGGTCAAGGGGTCTGTAAGACAAGCTACTTGTAGTCCCTGGAGATGTGGCTTTTGCTGAGGGGGAGTTGTATGGATCGAGCGGGAGGAAGCCAATGATGAAGTTGGAGTCCTTTGGGATGGTAGAGATGTCGACCGTGTCGATTGGTGGGGTGGAGGGGGTGGTGAAGGGATTGTTGGGTTGGGAGTCGGATTGGGAGTTGGGGGTGGATGAGGACTCGGAGAGGGCGTCGTAGGCGAGTTTGGCGAGGAGGGATTGGATGTCTCTGCGGGAGGAGATGGGGACTCGGAGGATGGCGCTGGGGAGGAGCAGGAGGGGGTGAGGGAGGGGGAGGAGGGGAAGTGTGTGGAGAATGGAGGTTGAAGATGGGGGGTCGAACATTGCTTGTGATGTGGGTTGAAGAGGAGAGGTGGTTGTAAGGGAAGGAGAGGGGGAGGGTTTGTGTGTTTGGTAATCCGAGCTCTGATAGGTTAAGTTAGAAACTGTTATATGCAGCAGAGTAGAGCAGAGGTGATATTGATGGCGACTGATGATTTATGATTTTCGGCTGCGTGTTGGGAGTATTTGTTTATTCGTTGTTGAAGAGAAGAAGAAAGAACACATCAGGGCGAATGGATGAAGGGGGGAGCGTTAGGTATCCATCCCCACATTGGTTGGGTGGCGCGTGGTGCCTACCGGTAGGTCGCCACATGGGACTATAACGTAAGTCTGCATACCGAAAACACTGCCGGGGGGCGTAACAAAAGTGCCGCGATTTATTTACGCGTTTCAAAAGCTTCTTGGTATGCTGAGGCAGATTGGATGCTCATAGGTTCGTTATGATGGTTGGTTCGGAATTCGTCGTGTTGGAGAGACTCATGGGTAGAGAGTGTGGGTGGGTTACCCTGAGGCTGCAAGTGGCCCACCTTTGGAATTACTCCACAGTGTGTGAACAGTTGTATTATGTATATAGAACTCTTGATGGCAGGCACTGCGAGTCGTCGCGGCGGGAATTGGCCTGCATGACAGCACTGGAGCAACTTAGAAGGGGCTGATCCTTTCTGCGGTTGGGGCAGATATCGTTTTGTCTATGCCATACAAAAAGAAATTATTTACGGGAAAAAATAATATACATAACCGGTGGGGTACCTGATCTACATCCACCTTCTGCACACGCAGAGTGCCAAAGTATCGGAGTATCTGAGCAAATTCATCTACCCATACCCTCCCACACCTACTCGTTCTTCCTTGCCCTGCCATCTCCCCCAATTACGACTTGCTCACTCTCTCCCCCTTATCAACTTCCACCTCCTCCATCTCTTCATCATCAGGCAACCCCAGCGCCTCCCTCGCCACGTCAAATATAAGTTTCCTCTGGCGGATATTCGGTTTTCTCAGGCCCATAAGGCCCTGGTTCTCCTGCTGTTTCTTCTGTGCCTCCTTTGCCGATTTCCATATTAGATTATCCCATCTGTAAAAGTATACCACACATTAGCCCTCACACACTACACATACAAATTCCAAACAACAAACAACAAATCTATAAGTATACGCACGGCGACAGATCCGTCGGTTCAGCCGGATACACAAACGGTCTCTCTAGCTCAATCGTCATCTTCTTAATTGCCCTAGGGCGGTACCACTCCCTCCGCGGCTCCTCGAGGTTCTTTATTCTCTTGACTTTCTGCTGAACTACGTACGAGCGCACACTGAGGACTTTGACGCCATAGGCGTGGTAAAGGTAGTCTTTGAGATCGAGCTTGGTGAAGTTGAGAGGGACGATGAATTGTGCGAAGTTGGGGGGGAGATGGGACGCGCGGAGGAGGCCGATTCGGAAATTTGGACTATGTATTGTGGCGTTGGAGATTTGTTAGCTGGGATTGGTGGGGCGGCTGCGGTGGTTTCTTACAGGAACACTTGTTTCTTTCCGAAGGGCATGGCGGACGAAGAGGTAAGACGAGATGGAGATGGGAGCCGTTCAGGTGGGGTAAGGAGCTCGATCACGGCTCTGGAGGTGTACGCGCATGGAGATTTGGACTCTGATTCGGCGCGGGGGAAATTTCGGCGGTGCCACAATCGCCAGGAGCTAGGAATTTTCAAGGTGCAATGAAGCCACAGGTGAGGCTCATTTCACTAGGATGTTCATACCTGTCGTGCTTATCGATACGAACCTCACGTCCGTTCCCTGCACAGGATTGGAATTCTGGATCCTCCGTCACAGCCAAAATGCCTGCCGGCTTCGACAAGCTCATTCCCCCCATAAACTTCGCCCCCGTAGAAAACGGTGTCTACCGCTCCGGCCAGCCGTCCGCCATCAACCTGGATTTTCTACGGGAGCTGAAACTCAACACCATCGTCTGGCTTGGTAAAATCTCAGTCTTTCCGAGCACTTTCCATTTTCAAGACTGAAAGCTGATATTGTTTGGGGAAATCACACAGCGGTTGAGGAGCCAAGTGAGAGCTTACTTACTTTTGCGGACGATAATGACTTGACGATACATCATCTGGGGTTACAAGAGGGGAATAATCCATGGGATCCGTTGACGGTGGATTGTGTTATGGATGCGGTGCAGGTATGTTGTACTTGGAGAATGAGGTGGAAATAAAGAGGGAAGAGGCTGACTTTTGGTGGGCGACAGCAACTTATCGATGTGAAGAATTTCCCGATATTGGTGAGCTGTTCGATGGGTAGGCATAGGACTGGGACGGTGATTGGGTGTTTGAGGCGGCTGCAAGGGTGTGTAGCTCAATCTTTCTGTATTTATGGCGGGATTAAGACTGACGTGGGGTTTTGTGTTTTAGATGGAATCTTACATCGTAAGTTCCTCGACGTCTTGCCCGAGAGAATGTTGGCACTGACGAGGGGCAATAGGACGCTGGAGGAGTATCGACGCTTTACAGGATCACGGCGAAACAGGGCAGTGAATGAGCTGATGATTGAGGCATTTGATAGAAATGCTATCAAAATCCCAGAGCATAAGCCGGACTGGTTGTGGTTGCATAAGTAGCACGTAGAACGTGAGTGGAAGTAAGGGCGTTTTCGCATCCAATGTGTGCTTTCCTCTTTTTGATATAAATTGCGTTCTCTTTTTGTCTTTTATTTGGGAATTAGCTACGGGTTATGGGCATGGTGTTCGGGGGGGGTTAGCTATCTTGGATGTCCTTAGGCGTATACATTGTATGCAGGTGAAACATGCGATTCTGATGACTTCGTGGAACTGAGACTCGTGGGACTCGATATACTACGCGCTGGTTACTTAGTATCTGTGGCCTGGCATAAATAAACAAAAGCCCCTCTCACGACCTCAGTTCTCTTCGAGGGGTTACTATTGGTAAATACCCTCGTGAAGCATTAGCTAGCCTCCACGTACTCCGAGAAAATGGCGAGTGCAAAGTATTGAAGAATGCCCGAATCTCAGAACAAGGCTTTATGAGAAACGAAGAATTCTCGCTTCAATGTTTACCATTTCTCGTTCCAAAGAGTCCCGAATTGCCGGAGATATTAGGAGCAGGTAGGGAAGAGGTAGCTAAAGGTCGGGCGGCGTGTAATCCGCATATAATCCTTTCGTAATTTTGGAGGAGGGTCTATGCGGAACAGCATGCACAAACCCTGGAGGCATGAGATACGGCTTTGAACTCTATAGGACGTTTTGAGGCCGATGTGGAAGCATAATCAAAGTGTAAGAGTAAGATTCTGGTGATGGCGTTGTTTGAGGAGTTCAGTTTTTGTAAGAGATTATTGTAACGAGATGTTTCGAGGAGGTTTATGGTGGGCCGGTGGAGGTTGGGATGGTTAAGAATTCTGCAAATTAGGTGAGTGGTGGATTCTTCTCTTTTTTGCTGGGCTTGGAGGTAGTGACTAATGTGATGAGATAGGACTACGGAGGAGCTTCAAAAGGGTGTGTGTTGGCTACCTGCCATTGTCTCTGTTGGAGGAACCGCGGTTTTTTATGTATTCCTATTTGCTGTTGGGATTATTATACGGCACCGTATTCTTACTCAGGGTAATACAACTTAGGTCCGGGGGGGTTTTGAGGGTAATACAGCTTAGGCCGGGGAGAAAGGGGTCAAGTAAGTCCGATATCATTAAACGAGGAAATATAATTTTATGATGCACGCACAACGCTCCTGCTAGATGGAAAATAAGAAAATGCATTTGATAAAGATTCGCTTTCCCCCAAAGTCACTGTTGGTGTTAGAAAATGATGTCTTCGTCATCCCTGTCACCTAATATGTCTTCTGGTTCAGGTAAAGGTATCTCTTCTGGCTTCTTGCCTGTGCTGGCGTTCTCTTTATCTTGGTTATCATAAGCAGCTTCCATGATAGCCTTCCTGTCAGCTTCGGAAGCTTCATTCTCACGTTGCTTCTTGCCTTGAACTTTCTTCAACCTATACACGATAGGTTAGCTACCTCACCAGAACTAGGGAACCATATGGGGTCTTCGTACCGATAGAACTCCTCCCTATCCAGCTCGTCCAACTCACTCATGATATACTTGATGGTATTCTCCGTCCTCGGAATAATCACATGCTCAATCGCATTAACCCTCCTATTCACGACCTTGATCACATCATCCAGAATTACAAACGCAGTCTGCAAGCTCGCAAGCTCTACAAGCGTCTCCACTGCCCTCCTATAGACCTCTCGGGACTTTTGGACTTGTTGACCACCGCGGCCGAGACCCGTGAGTTGGAACTCGCTGCCGCCCTCGGTGGTGTAGGCTTCGAATTGGGGGAGGAGGACGCCGGATACGTTTTCTTGCTTGGTGCGAACGCGGAAGGTGGCGGATTTAACGGATTCTTGGACTTGGTAGGAGATGGAGGTGCCAGTGGCGTAGGTGGCTTCGGCGAGGGAGAAAGAGGCGATTGACATGACTCGGCCCATTTTGAGTTTGGCGTCATTGATGCGGCGGGTAATTTCGCGGAAACGTCTGTATGGGTATATGAGATTTGGTATACCTGGGGGAGTAAAGGGGAGGCAGAGGAGGTAAGGGAGGTAGGGAAGGGGGGTAATGGGGATGGGGGTGGCTGTTGATGGGGAGGGCGAACTTGGTGAGAGCTTCGGATTTCCGCTTGAGGAGGGAGTGGCCTGAAGGGGGTCCCATTAGCATATAGACATTGCAAAGAGCAAATTTGGTCCCTAGAGAGGGAGGACTGTGTACCAATCTCAGCCCCCTTGAGCTTTGCTTTCATCAACGTCAGCGACTGACGAGTCGCAAAGACGGCTTCCCGGTTCTAAAGTGCAATGTTAGTCTGTGAGCGTTAGAATGAAATGGACGTATCCTCACACTGCTAGCCATCGTGATTGAAGCACGTCAACGTGGATTCGGTTCCCCCGTGAAGAAGCCTCTTCTGCTTCGTCTTCTTCGTCTGTAAATGTACTCGTTTAGATGCCGAATGACGCTGGAGGTGGATGTGATATGACGGGGGATCAGGGGTGCTCAGAAGTGCGGCTGTGCCAGGTAGCCCTGGGAACGGACTTGGCAACACACGGCAGCGGCCGCGCTTTCGTTTCTTCCAGAATAATTAGACTCCGACCTTGGGGACAGAAGCACCAACGCTCTCGACCAACACCGGCAATTCGATACCCACCAGCAGCTAGCAGCCAGCAGCCAGCAGTGAGACAGCAGAGCTCATGCAGCATGACAGTTTCGGGTTGATAGGGTTATATCTATAGTCTTGACGCCTCGGTATATACTGGGGATTAGACCCCGGAGCAGGAGGAGAGATTCAAGTGGGGCCATAATCGGCTACCCAGCACCAGCAGAGCTCGCATTCAAACCTTTCGACGTCGTTACCTTTTGCCTTGACTGTACTCCGTTTCATGTGCTGTCTCCGATAGCGGACTCTCATTTTCACTTCCTGGTTCGGCTACCCACCCGGCTTCCGTATTATCTGATCTGATCTAGAAGAATAAGGTGGAGGGGGACCAGTTTACCAGTTCACCAATTTACCAGTTTACGGTAGCAGAAATAACTCCTACCAATACGGTATCGGGCTACTGAGGTCGCAGCGTTGGGTGCCCAGGTTACAAAGATTGTGGACACTCTTACCCAGGAGGTGAAAATGCCGGGAGAGTTGCTTGTCAAGCCGACATCGGCGATGCAGATTGATCCAGCGGCGGGGGGGAAGAATGATATTAATCTCTATCTCATTGTAGGAATTCATTCACTCTGGTCGTTTTTTTGGTGGGGCTGGTGGTGGCGGGGTGTTGTGGTTGTGGTGATGAGGGTGCAATAGCTAATACATGGGCATGAGTTGTTGCAGAGTGAGGATGACGCGCAGTTTGAGCAGGATATTCTGAGGGATCCGTATGGTATGAGGCCGTGGCTGCAGTATATTGAGTTTAAAGTTAAGAATGGGACTATTCAGGAGCAGGTTTTTGTAAGTAGTTGGACTTATCTTGCTTGACGCTATTATTTTATTTTATTTTTTCGTTTACATTGCTAATTATTTCCATATTTAGGTCTATGAACGAGCATGCAAAGAATTCCCCCGGTCATACAAACTTTGGAAAGCATATCTCGATCTCCGAAGAAAACATGTAACCGGTCTCAACCCCGCAAGGTACGAACAAGAATACGACAAAGTTAACGACTGCTTTGAACGGGCGCTTGTGCTACTAAACAAAATGCCGCGTATATGGACAGATTATCTTGAGTTCCTAATGAAGCAATGCAAAGTGACCAAAACCCGCCGGACGTTCGATAGAGCCCTACGCGCGCTGCCAATTACTCAGCATAACAGGATCTGGGCACTATATATCCCTTTTGCAAATACTGCATCTGGAGAGACCGCGGTTCGGATCTGGAGGAGGTATATGCAAGTTCACCCGGAGGATGCGGAGGAGTTTATTGAACTGCTGCTGAATTTGGGTCATTACAACGAAGCGGCAAGGAAGTATATTGAAATTCTCGATAATCCTCGGTTCAAGAGTAAAGCTCTCAAAAGCCACTTTCAGCTATGGAGTGAATTGTGCGACCTACTCGTCAACCACGCCAAGGAGGTCAAGGGGATACCTGTTGAGAGGATTATTAGGAGTGGGATCATCAAGTTCTCTGATCAGAAGGGAAAGTTGTGGACAAGTTTGGCGACGTATTGGATTACAACGGGTGATTTTGAACGGGCGAGAGATGCTTTTGAGGAGGGGGTTACTTCGGTCATGACTGTGCGGGATTTTACGCAAATTTTTGACTCGTATGTGGAGTTTGAGGAGTCGGTTATTGGTACTTTGATGGAGGCAGCGGCGGAAAGGACGGCGGAGGGAATGTTTGATGAGGATGCGGATGATGATTTGGATATTAGGATGATGCGGTTCGAACAGTTGATGGATAGGAGGCCGTTCTTACTGAATGATGTGCTGCTGAGACAGAATCCGAATAATGTCACCGAGTGGGAGAAGAGGGTGGCGCTATGGGGAGCCAACAAGCAGGAAGTGGTCAATACTTATACTAACGCGATAGCTGCGGTTAATCCAAAGAAGGCTGTGGGGGAATTTTTTCAGCTGTGGGCAAATTACGCGAAGTTTTATGAGAAGGGAGGGGATCTGCGGAACGCTAGGATCATTATGGAGAAGGCGGTCAAGGTCCCCTTTAAGACTGTGCAAGAGCTCGCCGAGATGTGGATTAACTGGGCGGATCTTGAATTACGAAATGAGAACTTTGACAGGGCAATGGAAATCATGGCTAAGGCTACACAGGCACCGAAGAAGAGCACGGTGGATTTCTTCGACGAGAAGATACCTCCGCAGCAGAGAGTGCATAAGAGCTGGAAGATGTGGAGTTACTATGTGGATATGGTAGAGAGCGTGGGTACGTTGGACGATACTCGGAAAGTCTACGAGAGGATCTTTGAGCTCCGGATTGCGACGCCACAGACGGTTGTCAATTACGCTAATTTACTGGAGGAGAATAAGTACTTTGAGGATAGCTTCAAGGTCTACGAGCGGGGCTTGGATCTCTTCAGTTACCCTGTCGCATTCGAGTTATGGAATTTATACTTGACGAAAGCGGTAAATCGACGAATGGATATAGAGCGTCTCCGGGATCTCTTCGAACAAGCCATCGACGGCGTGCCTCCGAAATTCGCAAAACCGCTTTACCTAATGTACGGTAACCTTGAGGAAGAACGGGGTCTTGCCCGCCACGCAATGCGGATCTATGAACGTGCTACCCGCGCAGTCTCGGATGAAAACCGCTTTGAGATGTTCAATTTCTATATCACAAAGTCCGCGAGTAATTTTGGACTTACCTCTACGCGGCCGATTTACGAGCGTGCAATTGAGGCGCTGCCAGATAAGGAGGCGAAGGAAATGTGTCTCAAGTTTGCGGAGATGGAGCGGAGGTTGGGTGAGATTGATCGGGCGAGGGCGATTTACGGCCATGCCAGCCAGTTTTGTGATCCGAGAACGAATCCGGAGTTCTGGACCAAGTGGGAGAAGTTTGAGGTACAGCATGGGAATGAGGATACATTTAAAGAGATGTTGAGGGTGAAGAGGAGTGTGCAGGCGCAGTATAAGTATGTTTTTACTGGCCTTTTCCCATTTATGCTCTCTTTTGGGAGTTTGGATTGGGTATGCTAATTGTGGTGGTGGTGTAGTACCGATGTCAATTTCATTGCGTCTCAGGCCCTGGCTAGAGGTCAGGGCCAGAAGAAACCTGCTGAGCAGGAAGGCTCAGAGAAGAGAGATTCGATGGAGGCGTTGGAGAGGGAGGCGAGGGTACCAGCAGGGTTTGTGGCGGCGAGTACAGGGCCACAGGCGGGGAGTGTGAAGAAGGTGGAGGAACCCCCGGCTGCAGCGAATCCGGATGCTATTGATTTGGATGCTATGGAGGAGTAGATTGCATGGAGAGGGAGTGATGTGTGGGTTTTTTCATTTTGTATGTTTGTATATGGAATGTTTATTCATTTATTTTCTCTTTTATGTGTTTGGGCGGGGGTGGGGGGGTTTGGTTGTGGCTATCGTGAGTTGTGGGTGGCATGGGTGGTTTGTGATATGTTCTTGTAGCAAGTAATTAATTCGTCTTTCTGTGTGCTTTTGTTTGGAGATTTTTTCCCATATATATTTATGTAGTACTTAAGCGGCATCTTACAGTACCCATCACTTCTCAATTAGTGTTATAGAACAGAATAGAACAGGTTTTGTAGATACTTGCAGATTGTAGGTTTGATAGCATAGAAGCATGCTAGAAGTGAATCTCAATGTTTGACATGTCGAGTGAGTGTTGATAACCTGAAACCCAGCGTGATGTAGGTTATTGTTCTACTGGATTGATAAAATAATTGTAACAATTAATTTCCAGCGAGATTAAATAGAGAGAACCCAGGCAAGGGTGCATCCTTACCTTACATGTGAAGTCATTCGTATACAAACGCTGCTAGATGTAAAATCACATTGTTTCTTATCTCTTGTTATAGGTATTTCTTAACGAGTACATTGATTAAATTGGCCTAGCTACTTGTAGATAATTTACTCAGAGTGAGGGTTGCTTACTCGGATAGGTTCCTATTGTAAAATGTAAACTGTGAACTAAAGTTGGCGAACGTTTAAGCGAACGTTGCTTAATTTTGATTGACAATAACTGGGTGAAACTTCAGGGTAATAGTTGTTGAGGATATGGTCTGCGAGCGTTTCTGAGACTTAATATCTTAAATTCAATAAAATTAAACTTCCACTATATTCCAACTGCTCTGATGCTCTTACACTCGAATTTCATATATTATACAGTGATGAACAATCAATATCTAAATAAAAATTCCAGCCAGCTAGTCCAATCCAGTCCAATCCAATCAACATCCCCAATATCCCAGGAAACAATTCCCCATTTAGATTTCCCCCCCCTCCCCCAATCCTTCAATAATACTACTCCTCCCACTCCTCGAACTATTCCTTCCATTAGCCACAACTCCGCTCTGCGCCTTCGTCGGCCCCCCGGCCAAACTACAAGCCCCCGACACCTCCCCTCCCCTCAATGGTGCCAGCAGAGGTGTAGGCGGGATCGACCTATCCCCCGAACCACCACAACACCTCTCTCCCGACGCCGACCCCGCCCTCTCAGACCAAAACGATTCTCCCCCTAGACTCCCAAACATCCTCCCCTGCTGCTGCGGCGGCGGCGGGCCCATCGAATTAACACTCGAGGCTACACTTCCGACCACTACACCCCCACTCTCAACGCATCTAGTTGCATTTGTGACGCTGATGTTGACGTTTAAATTCGCTGATCGGCGATCCACCTCGTCGTAAAAGTTCCTCAACGCTTCTTCATCTCTACAGAATCGATCTAGCTCCTCCTTGACGATTTCTGGAGTTACATATCCCCCCCCGCCGCCCCCTAGCGCTGCCGCCGCCGTTGCTGGCAGAAAACTCTGTGGGGGGAATGCATAATGGGAGCCTGCACACCCCCCACCCGAACCGCAAGGAGGGCCCATACCAAACCCAACGCCAATACTAAACGCACCCGGGCCTCCAGTGGGGTAAATCCTCGATCCATCATACTGATCACTAGTTTGCTTCTCATACTTATGCTGCCCACCCCCTGCTCGCTGCGTAAACAGCCTATTCGCCATCAACAAAAACTGCTCATCATCCGTAATCTGCGCAAAGACGACGCCAGAGCGATGTATATACTGAGAATATTTATATGTAGGTTTTCCCCAACTGAACACGACTTCTACGTCTGCAGGAAAGTTCTTTGCAGCTTCAGAGTCGAGAACGAAGCCGTGCTTGCGCAGAATGGCTTTATGATAGTAGAGGGGATCGGGTTTAGAGACAGCAGCGGAAAAGGACGCGGACATGTCTACTGAGGTAGCGGCGTCGGCACCGATAAGGCCACAGAGGGAGGCCTGGGGCGGTGCGAGGCAGGGTTTGATGGCTGCTGGAGCACGAAGAGGGTTTCGTTGAGATATGGAGGAAATCTCATCGAT
The DNA here is from genome assembly GCA_003788615.2 of Terfezia boudieri ATCC MYA-4762. Lineage (NCBI taxonomy): Eukaryota > Fungi > Ascomycota > Pezizomycetes > Pezizales > Pezizaceae > Terfezia > Terfezia boudieri. Next base: position 536,537 of record ML121527.1, on the reverse strand, counting down.
GGGTGCTTCGACTAGGGATAGTCCGTAGCGATCTACTGTCTTTGCCCAACTCGAGATAGCATCTTCAATAAGCTTACATGTGACATTCATCCAATCGATCCTGATGTGATAGCAATTATCCGGATTATGTAGACGATCGTAATGTAGTGTGATGATTTCTGGTCTATAGCTCAGTTTCTTTGGATCCACATCATACTTCATCGCCTTGCTCAACTGAATTTTCCTCTTTGGGCCTGAGATATCCCGGCCAGTAGTAATATTCTCCGGCTCGTCGTGGACGACAGTACTGGATCTTGACCTGCTGTGACTTGGGCTCGCAGTATCGCTCACAGGTGGTGGTGCCGGTGCAGTAGGGAGAGTAGAAGACCTTTCAGTGGGTTTGCTCCTATTTCCAAACCAACCCCCCTTAGAGGATGGTCTGTTTGTAGCATACTCATTTGAGATCCGGTAGAAGTAATTTCCATCTCTAAAAGGGTGTCGCGCCTCGACATGGTGGAATAACCCCGATTTCATAAGCTCATTCCCCAATTCCACTGCCTCACTGCGGGATTCAAGGTCACGGAAGTTCTCCATCATCCAAGTGACGAGTTCGGACCCAATGAAACATTTCTGATGGAGGCTAATGTGCCAGATTCGGTTTTGTAGACGGACGCCCTTCGGACCTTGGATCTCTTGAGCGAGGGTTCTGAGGTTGAGGTTACTCCGTTCAAAGAGCTCCGTTCCGACAAAGAGTTGGCTCCGTCTCGTAGATGCGTCCATTTCTGCCGATAGTGGGAGAGACTCGAGTTGCTGCGCTACAACCACAGACGGGTCAAATGTCTTGTAAAGAATCTCCAATGGATTTGGATCTTTCTTCTTGGAAACCTTCTCGAAGTTCCTGTCTTCAGGTGGGATATGTCGATTTCTCTGAAAGAGCTGAGTAAGCTTCCTAATTCCCTCGAGTCGGATTTCTTCATCACTATCCTCCGAGTATCCCAACGGACTAGGATGATTTGTTCGTCGTGCAGACTGAGGAGGGTCATTTGGTATCAACAAAAACCTCGATCGACAAAACTTCAGCTGCTCCGTAAAGTTGCTCTCATATCCTCCAATAAACTGGTCGACATAATTCCAGTTATATTCATGACTTCCACTTCGAAAGTCGATCGTCTTGGGAACATAGTCTTTAGAGAGCACCGTTCTGATATATGGCGTATACTTTGAGTAAGTAGTCTTAGTCCCCACTTCGGAAATCGGCGCTGTAGGCTTCCGCACATAACGCTTGACCTCCACATTATATTCTAAGTCGCAAATCAGCTGGTGAATCTGCGAGCCCATGGACATGAACACCGAAGACCCAGCTCTAGCCATATAATTCTTGTCGAAGATATTGTTATCCCCGCTATGATATGATGTAGCTTCTGCAACCGCATTCCCTACGACAATCTGGAAACCCTGCTCGAGTCGTTGCGATATCATTTCCCTTACTAGTTCCTCTCGATTCCGCACCAAGTCATCATCATCCTCATTCTGGGATATGACATAGGGATTTTCTTGATACTCTATCCTCAGCTGCTCTGCAGTTGGAAAATGCTCTGTAGTGAGAGGCAACGCTGCGGGTGAACAGAGAGACTTCCATTTGACTGAAGCTGTTCGAAGAGGTCTAGGAAAGACATGCTGCCACCTTCTAAACACATTTAACAAATTTGTTCCATTCTTCTTCGGATTACACGGGTTCAGTAATGAAAACCATGGTGCAAGAGCACTAGTCGGCGACAGAGACGCTGGAACAGAGGTACATGGCCCAGTCATATCGAGCCTAGGGGCTGATAATCTCGACATTGACGCCGCCTTCAAGATATCAATCTGCGTACGGTCTTTATGAGTTTCCGTTGGAGAGTTTACTGACGGCTTTCTACGCTCCTGAGACCTTTCTAATGCCATAACTGCGTTCGGGGCGGCTGTGGCTGGGTTTCGAATAGATATCGGCATAGATAACCAATTTCTATGTGGATCCGCAGCCGTACTTGAATCCGATGACTCTCCTGCTGAGTTCCCACCTTTCGGAACTAATGAACCAGAGGTGTTTGGGCTGCCAGGACGAGGTGGTGCTTTTGGTACTTCCTTCGATGTAGCAGCTTCACTCTCAGGCACAAACCCTCTTATCAATGTAGGGCCCGGTGCACTGGTCGTTGTAATCCCAGTGCTCGCAACTGCCTTCGGCGTCCCCCCCCCACCAAATCCTCTGAAACCAAAGCTTATGTGTCGAGCCAGCCTCCCAGGCCTCAATGCACTGAACGAGCCTCCAAGTGTAGAACTTGTGCCGGGTACCGCAGGGGTTGGGGTTGCAGATGAAGGCGGTTGAGGGAGCGACGAGGATGGCATCTGAAGGTCTCGCTGGGGATTCGTCGATGTCCTTCTATCCCTTGCTCTCCGCTCCGCGATACTCGAAGCATATCCCCCTTGGGCGTATCTGTCCTTATCCCTATCTGGAACAAACGCTGGTCCTAAAGCATTCGCACTCTCAGAACGCATCGATTCTTGTGAGTTCTCCTGCTCCAGTCTCCGTTTCTTAATCCTCTCTATACCATTCTTGACCTCCCATAATGGTTTAAATACCATATCATCATAATCATCCATCCATTCAAATTGCTTCTCCTCAACCCTCTTCTCCTTCGCCCTCACAGATGCTGAATAATTCGAATTATGCGACATTGCTAATTGCTGGTTCCTGGATCTCACTATAGGTTTAAAAGGCTCATAAAACGGCGACTCATGTAGAAACGGTATCGATATCGAAGAAATCTCATTCTCCATAATTCCCATCATCTGTAACTCGTACATCTTACATCTTGCAACGAATTGCTTTTTCCGTGCGCCGTTCTTGGCGTTTCTAGATTGCCTAGAGGATGCTTTGCTTTGTTGTGAAGAGCTCCAAAACGAAATGTCGATCCAATGAGGGATTGCGTATACCCATTCCCCAGCTTCAGCCGAGGGATTTTGGGGCAACACAGTTTTCGGGGGGGACATCCCAGGCCTTCCCGGCAAAGAGGTTCCATAGGGTCCTGCAGAGAGCGGGGGGCTCATTATACTTTCTTCTAGGCCGCCTTTATTATCATGTCCACACATCTGTGAGGGTAGTACCAGCGGGTTCTTGTACTTGAACAAGGGCACGGAATGCAAAGGCATCTTCGCCAAACAAACCAAATCGATTCCGATTCCATTAGACACCAGATTCTCGGTTGTCATCCTCAAGTTCTCATAATCCACCTCAAAATGCCCTGTGCCGGGTGTTATGACTATGACTGAGACTCCAGTGCGTACGAAGTCCCTATCTATAAAGTCCCTAGAAAACTGAAAAGTTGCTAGGTTAATAGCTTCCAGTATATTCCCATGTATAGCATCAGACGGTCTCCCAGCGATGACATGAGTGGGTCGTGGTTTCCATTGCGTCTTTTCCGGTGACGGGGGTTCAACGACAGTGGTAGGCGAGACTTGAGCCGACAAGGTTTCGTGTATAGTGTGAGGCGTTCCTGGCGGAATGTATTCCACAGGCTGTATCAATACATCTCTCAAGAACACCGAAAACTCCTTTTTTAACTGGTGTAGAATAATCGTCCAATCTGTACTTGCCATGTTACTAACAACGACCCTAAAAAAATCCTTATATGATACCCCTTCCAGGCCGTCCAAATCTTCCTTCTCCGTTGGGATCCTAGCACTGCCTTGTTCATACACAACCCGTGTGAAGAGCACAATGTTTACTAAATGGTGAGCATTGATTCTCCTCCACCGCTTGAACAATTCCGGGAGAAAGCCATTGATGAGTTTATTGAATACAACCTCACCACTACCTTCAGTATCAAAATGCCACATCTCCCGGGACATTTGTATGAACATCACATATCGAGCTGATTCGGATCGGAAAATCGGCTTCGTCCGAGACGAGAAATATGCTGACTGGACTTTTTGCCCCCGGACGTAAATATGCCGTACCTGACACTTGAGCGAGCCAACAAATACGATCTTTTTGCCCTTGTATACGCAGGTGTCGCTGAGCTCAATCGTTGCTAATCGCCACATATCCGAACGCGCTATGTACTGATCTCTGAAACAAATTTCGATGTGGGAAGCTTCATGGAGCTCTTTTTGAACCTATTCCTAGGTGAGCATATACACAGCGTTTGCGGCGACCCAACTCAGAGTACCCACAACTGTCACAATGACTGAGCTGCGAGGTGGGAATCCAAAGAGGTTTGCGACGCTGGCTGACAGAGAAACCTATCCACCCAGATCAGATATACCAGCCAATAAGCTAGAGTAACGACTACTGGGGAGATAGACCTGCATCTTTGGCTGCTTCAACCACAAATCCTTCTCCATTTCCCTAACCACAAACAAGAACCTTCCTTTGTCACCAGCAGCCATCTGTGGTCCTAAGCTAGCCCCACCATCACTCTTGGCCCTCTTCATAGCTACCCCACCCCTCCCCCGACTCTCTGCTCCCGTCCCCTCGTCATCCCCACTCTCCATCCTTCCTTCTGCAGAACTCGACGCCCCCCCCTCCGCCGCACCATGACCACTCCCTTTCCTAGCATTGCTATTCGTGTCGGCTGGCCTCACCTCAACAAGATCCCCCGGGTTGCAAGTGCCCGGAGGAAATAGATCATAGTTCAGCCAGGCCTCCTGCTTGAGCGAGTCGCTGTGGATCCAGAGCGTCAGCTTTAATGATGGCCCGGCCTGCGATTGAGGGTGTTGGTAAACCGAAGGCGCCGCGGATGTCGAGTGTCTGGACGGCGGCATAACTCGGCTGATGAACGATTGGTGAAAGCTTGGTCGACTGCACGAAGTAGGATGGCATTAAAGGTGGTGGTCCGATGACGCCAAGGACTGTGACGCTTGACTCGTAGCGGGTCGCGACACAAGGAAAGCTTCGTCCTTCAAATCACCTGACGGAATTCGAAAACGGCGTAAACAGAACATCTTCCACCCCCAACTGCGACCTCCTCCTAGCCAGCAAGTTTCTAAGCGGCGGCAGCTCAACATCCCCTACTTTGGTTCCATAGACACCAGCTTTTCACATCCACAATGGCATCCGCTTCACCACCACCGACCTTACAGGCCGGCGCCCCAAACAATACGTGGGTGACACAGAACACACTCGTCTCTTATGTTTGATTCCTGCTAACTCTATCTCATCCAGTGTCTACGTACGCTCCACATCCCCCCCAAGAAACCACAAAGCTCCAAGTAACCCCTAGCCCCAACTCTGCAGATCCGCAATCTCGAAGAATCTATTGCCATCCCTCTCCTCAAAACTACCCTACAATCCATCTTCGCCCAATACGGCACCATAATTGACATCGTCGCCAAAAAGAACCTACGCGCCAAAGGCCAAGCCTTCATAGTCTTCGACACCACTGAAGCAGCCGAAAAAGCCATCCGCGAAGTCCAGGGCTTCTCCCTCTTCGAGAAGCCCATGGTCCTGCAATTCGCCCGGAGCAAGTCCGATGCAACCGTAAAATTGACCGGTAACGACGAGGAGCTAGAGGCACACAAGCGGAGGAGGGTGGCGGAGAAAGGTGGGTTGTTGGGGTGGTGTGGTGTCTGGGTTTGCGAAGAGGGAGATGAGGATCTAGTATCCTGGGTGCTGGGGGAGGGGGAGGCAAGAAGTTGGCGATTTATCGACTCCTTTTCTAGCACTCTATTGCAGTGGAGGGATTAATCGTTCGGTATGGCAATCAATTGTGCTAACTAAACCCCCGTTTACAGAGCGAAAGCAGGCCCAGGAACTCGAAGCCCAAAAATCTTTAAAACGAGCCGCCGCCACTGCTCCCGCCGCCCCAGCAGGTACTCCGGTCGACGGTCGACCCGCCAAAAAAGTCGCCACAGGGCTCAAATCCACCAACGCCGCCGCCGCCCCATCCATCCCCGACGAATACCTCCCTCCCAACAAAGTCCTCTTCTTACAAAAGCTCCCCGCCGACACAAACCAGGAGATGCTCTCAGGCTTATTTGGTCGGTTCGATGGATTCAAGGAAGTGCGTATGGTGCCCGGGAGGAAGGGTATTGCCTTCGTGGAATACGAGCATCAGGAGGGAGCGATTAGTGCGAAGGAGGCGATGGCCGGGGCTGTATTAGGCACAGGGACAGACCCAATCAAGGTTACGTACCAGAGACAGTAGTTCGCCTGGTGGGATGTATGGGTGGCGGGGGGGGGGAAATCAGGGCATATGGAGGGTCTTTGTATTGTTAATGTGCTTCTTTCCTTGTTTTTAACGGTATATCAGCATCATGACTAAAATCATCTGATCAAATTCCGAATTTGCACCCATTCGTTCAATTTAGCATGAGTAATTATTGCACAAAGTTCAAGTTGAGGGTTTGCACTTGATAGCAAAATTTGCCGAAATATACATCCACATAGATGAGGAAAGTCAATTGCAGCGGGTCTAGCCATATATCTATCAACCAGAGTGAGATATGACCGATGGTAATATCTAACGGGCTGGAATGAAATTTTAATTAAGTAAAACTATTTACAGCAAGTTCAGGGTAACGCGGTACAAAACTTCCCAACATTCACCTATGCATCGGGCCGTCTACATATGATCCTAACTAGGCTGCTTCCTCTTCTCGCTGATTTGGGTTGTTACTTTTTTGTCTCCTTGCGTGAGAAAATGTACTAATCACTTATTACGCGAAGCCCCATCTGTTATATTGATTAGACGGAGAGGAGGTAGCTAAGCTACATGGAAAATAAGGTTAATGGGGCAATGATAATGCTGCATGTCGATATGTCTGCGTAAAATCTGGGAGACGATAAGCAATGTTAATGCTTGGAGCAGGATCTCGGTGAACAGGTATTCAGGGTTGAGACCAAATATCCTATGTGTAAATTTGTGATAGCTGTGCTGAAGTTGAGCCACCACGTGACTGTTCCCAACCTTATCTGATTCTTGAGGTTGTCGAGAGTTGCCAACAACTGAGAGGATTTGGACTCATGCACTTTAGTCTGGTTGGCACGCTAGATACCTTACAACGCTGCTAGCGCACAAACCAGAGTGGGATATTGGCAGCGACTCCTTGCAACAACCGATGACAATGATCACAAGACACCACTATATCGAGCTCCAATCACATTTGAGGGTAAAGAGCGGTCATGATATATTGTTCAAATGTTTGTATAGGATGTTTACGAGCTTGATGTGATGTTTAAATGCGTTTACTCATAAGGTCATTCTCATACCACGTGCAGAGCCTAACCGTCTCTAGATGTTTGTTGTGGACGCAGGTGCATTGGCTAGCCGTAAGTTTACTGACATTGCAAGGAAAACCTCTGCAAAACCAGCCACGCGTTCTCTAAGAATCAGATAAAAGCTCAGCCTTCACGTGGCGACGTTCCTTTTCATAGGTAACTACATACCGGTAGAGGGAAAACATCTACAGGTAGTAGTCAAGCCAGACTACAGGTAGTAGAAGCAACAAAGAAATCAGCCCTTTCCTAATAAGACAAAGGACTATTCTTGGGCCCTGACTGGTCACGCGTGTAAAGGTACTTCCCCCAGCAAGAACGGCAACAGATAGTCTGGTTAGGTAACAGTGCACTTAGGATCATTCATTCTCAATTACTTCCCGCACATCTAGGTTGTGCAGGAATCAGGATATCATATACACGAACTAAACATACCAAGTGAAGATATTTGCTATTCAGCACGGAGTTTACTTAGACTCGCACGCCACTCTGTATGAACATCACTACATTCCGAAATAAAAGATATGCATCTCATAACTCAGCCCAGAAGTACATACGTAATGTACGATACCGTGGCCATGCCGAGGCAAATATAGTACTCAATCCCTTGCGGCACCCCTCTGACTTTATCACTCGAAGGGCTTACGACTTTTTGACGTTGGTAAGATGAAAATATTCTGTATGGGGTAAGCATAGGTATATATCAAAGGTCAATCATGGTCTTGCTAAAAGGAAATAATTACAATTCTCAACGAAAAAGCACCTAACCCAGACACATGCACTCCATATGCACTGCATAATAATCAAAGTATAAACCTCATCCTCCTTTCACCTCTTCCCCCCATCCTCCTCTCCTCTGCATCCCTTCTCTCATTCCCCCTCTTCAGCATCACCCTCAAGCCCCCGGCCCCTATCGCCACCACCCCCAGTGCAAGCGCACAAACCCCCATCCCCAACCTATTATTCCCAGTCCCATCCCTCGGATACACCCTCGTGCCCACCAACGGCCCCATCTGCCCAACGACACCCAACACAACCATCCCTGCTCCCTGCTTACTTACTGTATCCTGATTATTCAACGCCCAAGGAATGATTAAGCTCACGGCACTGAATACTCCAGTTGCTATGGGATAGATTGCCAGATAACCCCAGATGGAACTGGAGGTGAGCGTCGGAGGGGATAGGGCGAGGAAGAGGTAGCCCAGGAAGGCGATAAGGGCGTGGATGATGATGAAGATTGAGCGGGAGCGGTGCCGATCAGAGAGGTACGTCGTTAAGATGACGGAGAGGAATGCGAGCAGGTAAGGAGGGGCAGAGAGGGCTTGGGATTGGAGGCGAGTATAGCCCATGCTGAGCAGATCGTTAGCTAGGCTCAATAACCAAGAGCGAAGGGGTGGGATTGGCGGGAGGTATACTCATTCAAGATAGTTGGAAGATACACTGGTAGCGAACTAAACCCAACATTACAACTGAAAAACATCAACTAACCAGCACGAAAGTCCATCAGCAAGTTAGGTTCTAAGCCCCCAAACCTTCTCCATGAAATGCACTCACAGCTGTAACCCAACTCTTCGCATCCCCCAACGCTCTCCAAACTTCCCCCCATCTAATTCCCCATTTCTCCTCTAGCCCAGCGGTTTCTCCATCATCCCAATCTTCATCCCCTTCATCGTCCTTCACTACCATAACCCTTCTTCGTGCAATCTCCCTCTCCCTGCGTCCCAACCACCTCTGCTCCCCAGGACTATCAGGGATCCAATACCACGCTACCACAGCTACAATCAGACTTGGGAAGCCTTCTGTAATAAGCAGGACCCGCCAGGGGGCTAGAGGAGAGGGAATGCTGGTTATGAGGTATGCGAGAGTGCCGGCGTATGCGGTTGCGAGAGGGGCGGCAGAGATAAATAGGCCAGCGCGGAGGGCAAGTTCCTAATGGATATGATGTTAGTGAAAGGTGTTTCAGGGTAATGGATTACGATGGAAGGTTACCTCGCGACGGTAGAAGAAGGATAAGTAGAATGGAACGCCTGGCCCATATGCAGCTTCGAAGATCCCTAGCAATGCCCGCAGAAACATCATACTACCCCAATTCCATGCCAGAGCCTCTGCCACAATCCAACTAACGTCAGACCGTGTTGCCTAATCATTGGAAATGAAATTTGAAGACTCACGTAGACTTGCTACCAGGCCCCATCTGTCCGTCCGTGCTCATTAGCAAGCTACCTATCTAGAAAGCAGTAGTATACCTACCCAGCAACACAGAACGCAATGTACTTGTGCGCAGGCACAATCCTCCACAACAATGTCAGCCATTCAAAGGTCTATATAAACCCAGTCAGTTTAATCTCTATTCCCAATTACACTGACTATGCACATACGATATATGTAATATAAAATGATGTAAGGAGCCATTCATACTGGTCTCCTGTGAGGTTTAGATCCTCTTCCATCCCCGCTATACGTGCCTATAGTAGAGCACCCTCTATTAGCCTGGTCCCAGTTACTCCCTTATTTTGAGATCGCGCCTAGGTTCTCCGAGGCTTCTGGGGAAGCGGGTGAGAGAGATTTGTATATATTGATGTATTGGGCTCACATTTCCAATGTCTATAGTACAGATGAAACCCTATAACGTCAGTCAACACCCACATATTCTCATGATACTCCAAAGAATCCCAATATGTCCAAACCCAGTTACGCGCATGGTGCTATAAATAACTCCAGAGAAGCACGCAGCATACTTTCTATGACCCAAGGCCATTCAAAAAGGAACGGGCCAACTCACTACTCCTATCCAAAAAACTCAGCATATACAAACCCGCCAAAAAACCCACCAACCACTTATCCATCTTCCTCCTCACCCTCCTCTCTTCCTCTTTTGTATAGAATATTCCCCCACCCTTCCCGCTTCCAACCAATGGCCCCCCAAAATCTTCCATATCCCTACCATTGTCCTCTTCAATCCCCGCTTCCTCCAAACTCCGTCTCCTCTTCTTCTCTCTCTTTGCTCCAGCAGTACTATGTGATCCCCGTCTCGCCTTATGCTGCTCCCTTAACTTCCTAAAAGACGTAGGCGATCCCCCGTCTTGACTCCACCGGACAACAAGTTCATCATCTGTATGTGGCCCATCCCCATCCACTGCACCATCACCACCCTTAACCCTAGTTCTCTCTTTGACATTCTTAGATTTAGGCCGTGGTAGTCGTTTTAGGGGTACTCCTTCCTCCGGTACCTCAAAGTCACTTTCCACACCCACACCCATACCTTCATCATCTCCGTTCCTTCCTATTTTCCCCGTAGATTTAGATCCACCAGATGTTGGTGTCTCTACCCTCTCCCCGGACGCGGAACCTTCCCCTGATTCATCAACTAAATCTACGCCATCACCAAGTGCTGCAGGTGCACCCCTCCCTTCCCCCACATTATCGTACTGTGTTACCTTGGTGGCCATTCGGTCGGGACTGCCGACTGCTGGAGGACTAATATTTAGCAATTGGAAGCGATGTCAGTAACATAAATTAGCTCTGGGAGCTTTAAACTTATTTCGGCTAGGACAACTCTATTGGTTGCTTGGCAGTGTTATTGATTCCAGAGATTATCACATGCCAGCAGCACAACTCCACATTAATATCTATACCAATTCTCATCCTAACCCAATATAATCATAATCTATTCCCAGTATCTAAATTCATTCTGATCCCGCAAGTGACTAAAGGTGAGCGACTATCAGAGGCCACTCCATCCAATATCTCTTCCAGCTGTCGAGCCAGCTACAACTGAGTGAAATATGTACTTGTATGTACAGTAACACAAAATACATATAAACTCGCGAAACTGTCCGGTGGCGAAATAGGGCAATCAACTATGCTGTCGATCATCAGTCGGAGCTTTGCAACTGCATGTAGGTGTTGCAACGACTGCGGATATAACCGTCGGTTTAAGCAACCTATAATACAACATTATTAAAGTGTATAGAAGAGGAAGTCTGGTGGGAAAGAGGAATGTACGTCATATATAGCTATGTACAATATATCGAGCTAGAGATACGTATCCATCCCATGTTGCCATTGGGAAATTGTTGCCTGCAACGTGTCCGGGTCGTCAAGAAAAACTGTCTGGTGCAACACTGTCGAGATCCATACCTGCACACGTTATGGAAGAAACAGCATCATGCGTCACACATCTGGGGCTGATACCATAACCGTGTCCGCCTCCATGTCCAATTGTAAATTCTGCAGGGCCAAATGCAAGCGTAACTGTAAACACGTCATATATCCAAGGGGCGCCTTGTCATCCAGACAACTCCCTCTGCGCGCCGAGAACCTTCGGAAATAAACCGCGCTGGCTCCTCTCCAAAAGTCGATATTATTTCCTTGTCCGCCAGTGAGTGATCATGATTCATAATCCGTATTATAAATGCAATTATTACCTGTAGCCTCAATTCCCATGTCTAACCGAAAACCAAATACCCATTAGATCACGTGTTGGGTAGAACATTGGTTCGTGTATATATGTACTTGACACTTGGCGCCAAATCCACTTCCAGCAACCTTGTACTGCCTAGATATGTAGCCTTCCCTCAGTAGTTACCAGTTCTCCGCCTTGGGGTTGAATAGTTGTGAGATTCAAATGCTACTGTCTAAGCGAGTTCAGGGTAACATTCAAGTTAAGTTCCAAGCTGTGATCATAACGAGTTGAGGAATATATTTCAGCAAGTCTCCATTACCAAATTCAGTCAGTTTCACTCATTTAAACGTATTCATTAAACCCAAGATGGAGTCAACTAAGAATTATATGACACATGATTGGTGAATCTTTGTTTCAAAACAACATGTAGTTCTAAATACGGTCAGCCTGCAGCAAGAGCCAGGATGGGGTCGGTTGGTGGGATACTCTGGCATACGTATTTGGTTTCGAGGAGGGTGAAACCAATCATAGACATATATTTCCCCAGCTCCTACAGATGGGTAGTTCCGCACTGTCGGCAGTCCAGTTGAAACAAGCCCCTCGGTAACTGTCGGGATACGTACGTTTAATTGAGTCATGATCAGGCATAAAATATCGGGAATGGCTGGAAAGTAGCTAGAGATATTGCACCACCGTATATGGCCATGGAGAGCGCAAAAATGCACCGTTAACAACAGGTACTAATCTAGCCGCACACCCTCGGCCAAACACCCCATTCCCTATATTTTATATCTGACCCAAGTACGTTGAGGTTACTTTAGACATATGTCGTCTTGTGCTGAGTCGACAGTCCTCACACAACACATGTACCAGGCCCACTGTAGAGCAATGAGATTCCAACGATCATCCTCTCCTCCATAGCAGAGCTATACACTTCACCAAATAAATTTGCCTGCAAGTTCCCTCAAAATGAATTCGAATCATCACCACAAGACTGAGGCTGAGTCTTCAAGCTGACATTCATGCATAATCGGAAATCGCCATTGGCTGGTTAGCTGGTTCATTGGAAAGTGACACCCCGCACATGCAAACGAAACATCTTTGACAGCGAAATGTTTTGTTTTCTGATGGTTAACGCTATCGCTAATGATATGACGTATGCTAAATGCATGCTGTAGCTGGTATCGGCATACATGGATCAGTGCGACACACACTCAGGGTCTTGATTCCCAACGTTCCAGGTCCAGGAATAAATAAAACAGAATGAGAAGGTGATTCTACTAGGGACTGTACACACTTAGGAACCCTCCCTATAGGTCGTTTATGTATCTTATTTTATGCTCCTTGACGCTCTTTATAGTACAAAACTTGTCCCAAAAGTAAGGAAACCGTACGAATCTTCTCTCCCATACAATTTATGCCTAATTCAATCGATGGCTGTAAGTGTTAATAGTAGATGAACATGCAGCATGTGCTATGGTGCAATTCATCTTTTATTATTCCGGTCATGTGGGAGGTCGTCGTTGATGTATGATGCGCTGGATGCATGAACGCTACTTATTTGTTTTTTGGGCCTCGATCCCTAACGGAATTGGTGGTTTCCACCAAAAATCATGAGATATCGTACCGCATGGCCCCAGAAGAGTGGGTTTTACATAAAAATGTACTACCAAAACTTTGTCATCCAACTTTGCTAAAACCTCTGTTTGGCTAAAATAGGTACCATATTAGGGCTAGTGAATTTTTGATGGTGCGGCGAAATGGTCAACTACATACGGAGTACTTCCAAGAAATAAATGTGTAGAAGTAGTGCTAAGTATAAGAATGGTTGTGAGTATTAAAGATTGCTTTTACAGAACGAGTAACCTACAGAAATGAGCCGCCGTCACATTTCCCAATTATTAAAGGAGGAGCACGCGCATCGACAGACCCCGGGATCAACCACCATGGCTCCCCGGCTCCCCGGCTCTACCTTCTCCAAAGGATAATTAGCGGGATATATCATCTCCAGGCCTAACTCATGTTCTATAGAAAAGAGCACTTATCTTATCTTCTAGATATTCAAGCTTATGCAAATATACCCCACACATACGAAACATACTATTCCGTCTGCCGCAACTGCTCCCTTCCAGAGTACGGGAACTCAAACGGTTCACTTCGTGTGACAGGTTCAATCCGTTCTTCCAACCAGATTTTCCATTTTCAACGTCCTCATGCATTCTGCAATTGAGCAAACATTCTCTCATCAATCAAATTGTTTGTTTCTCTTTTTTTTATTCACGTATAGCGCGGGGTGGGGAAAAGTCAAAGAAAGACGCATGCGGTTTCTTGAATGATTCTAGCTCTGGTGAAGCCTCACAAGCTATTGCTCGAAGAGCTAGCTTCGTAGGTAAGGTCGATGCTACGCTGATATCATTGAACTCCACCTAGGTGCCTCACAGTACATGCAAACTAGGTCAGCCTCAATTGCTCTTGCAAAATATATACTAGTACTCTCTGACTCGAATCCTAGATGTAGCGATAGTTGGAACCATAGTGCACGTCAACGTTGATCACATTGCGTACGTACTCTAATGTATTGGGTATGTTGTGCATGTATCATATCTGAAATGCAGTTCGCAGTTTCCCCACTGTTAATCTGATGTCAGTGGCACCAAATAGATTGCTGATAATCCCGGCAAGATGATAGACTTGCTAGTCTGGTTGGTGTGGTGCTACTGTACTGCCAGTCTCGTGCCTTACTGCGTGCCAACCAGACTCCCATACTGCTAGCAGTATGGCTACGAGCGGCTTGTGCCAACCAGACTAGTCTGGTTCCTAGTCTGGTTACATATGTACAGTACTGACCTAAACAGCATTCCGGAGGCTGGTAGTCTGGCTTGCACTAGCCCGAGGCTGGGAGCTTTCAAGATGTGGAGGGACTTAGTCTGGTGGGCACAACATCCTCCACAGGACTCCCAGTGCATGTGAATAACTATGGAGCTTCAACTAGTAGAAACCCGGTGGCCCTTTCCCTTGTACCCGTGTACACTGCCACAGCCTGAAAAGACAAGCGGCACTGACTACCTATATAGTCTGGTTGCCAACCAGACTATACCTATACCGAGGCTGACAGCCGTCACTGGCCAAAGATTCAACCAGACTACAAAGATTCCATATATAGAGTACTTACATAGTTATAGCAAATTGTGGCGGCTGTCTCGATTATGGGGTTCACGGTTGCGTATAGTAATATCTGAACTCTCTCTTCTCCTATTGGCCGGCTCTAGGTGCTCTTCACTTCTTACATGGGATGGAACGACCGAATTGGAAGTGCTAGAGGTTGCTGTTACTTGAGAGAAACATATATATCGCTGGGGTTGCCCCACCACTGCACTAGACCCGACTTCGGGAAATAGTCCGATGTAGTTTTGCTGTTCTGTAGTCTGCACTGGCGGGAGGACCCTGAAAGATTTGGTGCAGGGTAATGCCCGCTTGACGCACAATGCCGAGTTGCGCATGCATCTGAGAAACTTAGGTGTGAGAAACGATTGATAATAATGGGGAACAAACGTTGCGATAAATGAAATACCGCATAAATTGAGAATGAAGCCCCCCTGTCTTTCCACCGTAACAACGGGGTTTTGTATAGAAGTCATGTGAAGTGTTGGGTTGCATATTGCTGGTAAGATGCATGCTGCCGCTGGCACTACCTTAATACTTGATCCAAATATCTCACCTGACTGTGACTGCGGTATTAGTATAGCAGTGTCAGTACACGCATGCTGCTATCCCAGCTAGTGTAAGGTCTAGATCACACTGTCGAGCCTGTCCAATTTGATTCATGCCTCCGACAGCTTGCCCTATTCCAACAATCGCAAGTTGTGCGAAACTCGGAATAGGTCTTAAGATGCAAGAGAGGCAAGTAATATGTAGTATTCCGGGAATGCAGGTTCAGAACCAGACTAGGTTTGGCCCGATATCTATGGGAAAATATTGCCACAAGACCTTTATTGTCAAGTACCAAGGCTACTTGCATACACGTGAAAAGAAACAAAGAATCATGGACGTGACATAAAGTAAAGAAACGTTTAATTTGTAATTTCCTAGCCTGAACTGTAAGTAGGTTGAAAGTAAAAGTATAAATGCTGTTATATGGTATAATCAGTACAACACCAACATCATCTCAAATAGCAAACAAAGACATGTATTCTAACTGGGAACTGATAAAATGGAAGGTATTTGGAGGACTATACGTGTCCACAGTTGCCGGTACCGACTTATTCAAGTAGGCAGGGCGGGCATTGGATTTTACAATAACTCATGT
Source organism: Terfezia boudieri ATCC MYA-4762 (assembly GCA_003788615.2). Taxonomy (NCBI): domain Eukaryota; kingdom Fungi; phylum Ascomycota; class Pezizomycetes; order Pezizales; family Pezizaceae; genus Terfezia; species Terfezia boudieri. The sequence continues at coordinate 520,592 of ML121527.1, read as the reverse complement.
CTTGGAGTTAAATATCACAAAAATAATCCCTTCTCTTGCAAGAGTGTGCAAGTGTTTAAAAACATTACATGTGAAAGGTCTCAGTTATAATTGTCTACGTTTGATAGATATAATGGCAACCACATCGATGCCCCGGATTATACCGTAGGGCTTATCAGTACTGAGTTTGTCCTGCTGATCCCGGCTTCTTTGCTTTTTTGTGGCCGCAGGTGGAGCTGTGCCACATCAATTTGATGCATCTGTCAGTTCATATGCATGGCACGCAGTTGGTTTCGACCTCTAGTCTTTCTGTATGTGGTACATATCTATGCATATTGAATAGCTCACAGAAACAGCTTCTGGGGACATATCCTGCTGAATGGGAGAGTTTTACTGGAGGTGGAGTACTGGACAGCTGGGCACGAGATCAGTACGGCTGTATGGGGCAAGATTAACATCGAGAAAAATCCGGATCCGAATCGTAAGCGAGGGAGCTAATTATTGCCACTGACCGGGAAACTTGGTTCGTTCTAGAAACTACACACGGAACTCCTGATGGGGCTTTCTCCGCGGCGAGGCTGGTTCGCTATATTCAGGTTGGATGGTCGATGCAAGATGGTGCTCATCGGATCAGTTTGATATTTGCTTCTGGTCCGTCCATGTGGGCATCTTTGTTCTCGGGTTTATCAGACATTTCTGCTGAGATCTAGAGGCCCACGCGTACGTACGTATACAAATTCTGGTTGGTTACTCTGTGCACAGAACCTGATTCCAACCGGCTACTTATTTCTCATTAGAGGTTCAATTAGCATAATGAAAGGCATATCAGATATCGATGACATCTAGGATGGAAATGCATAGAGTATATCCTGTGTAACAATTGTACCATGCAACCCCTTTCTGCACGGGCTCGGCCCTTTAATGCGCGCATTCAAGTAGGTCTTCTCAAGGCTAAAATCGTCGGAGGTGCATTTGATTTGGACTGAAGTTTGAGTTGTGCATTGGAGCCTTCAGGGTAACCGGGCCGTCGTTGTGCCCATGTGTCCAGCTCACGACTCAGGATTTGGTTAGGGAGATGCACCGGTTTAGCTGCATTCCTATCTTGAATATGACGGCTGGCGGATTGGCCGAATATCCTCTCTCATCGGATTAGTCTCGGTACATGCGCCGGAAACGTGCAAATACTTTACTTTACGTTGTAACTCCAGGCCCGGTAAACGAATCACCGCGGTACATACTGCAAGTACCCAAAGTCTTTCCCGGGTGGAGCCGCCTCTGGGCGCCTGTGGAGGCAGAATGTAACTTGCGTCTTCCAACAACGATACATCCCCCCCGCAAGTAGTCTGGTTAGCTATTTAGACATCATAAACAAGCGGGTCAGGTGCGTACTTATACCCGAGGAGTTGTGTTGAGCCTATGATACGGCTGTTGCTTCGGGGGACCGCCCTCATTCCCCGCTATAACGGGTACGGTTACGCTGGCTCAACGCTGTGTCCCCCGTTCTGATTCTGCTTCTCCCTCCCATGCCCACTATATCCCCCTCCCCCCCGTCCGAGACTGCCCCTCCCCCACACCCCCCAGCATCTCCATTTCACCCAGACACAAGACTAGGCATAGGCAGATCTGCTGGTGGCAGCAGAACGAAAACGCTGACACTGAAAGAGGGAAGGACAGACTGCTAACTTTCGCTGAACTGCCAGAACTCCCCTTCGCCCACCCTCCACGCAAGGCCACGCAAGGCCAGCTCTAGCCAGCTCTACGGGTACCCTCCAAGGCTGTTTCTTCTTCTCTCCCTTAACTCCATCGGTACCCCTCCGCTCACCTCCGGCTTCCCCAATGTGTTTGTGCTGTTGCATAGATCATTTGGTGATTGCACCAATCTTGCGTTGTGAGATTCAGTACTGAAACGGTTCAATTCAAACCAAACCAGTCCTTTTATCCACCCCGATTCTTCCATTGGTCTGTTATTCACCACACCCTTCCGCAAACGATACCTGACCAACACAAGTTGCTTCATAGAGTTTCCCTGGCTGACATCCGGGAGATATAGTTCGTTGTCGCAACGGAACAAATCAGATCAGATCTTCTATCTTGACCGGTAAAGGCTTACTGTCGATACAGAGTCCTTCCTCACCCAGGTCCGTTGAAGTCCGGCCCCAATTGCCCGAAATCTTCCGCCGCCGCCGTGGCCAAAGTTGTACGGATCACTGCGACGACGGTCTACCCCACCCATCGGGCAGTCAAGTCTGACTGGAGTGGGCGCACAGCTTCTCTTGAGGTCTCACTCTGCTATCCTTACCAACGCAATTATCGATCCTGGACCTGGGCACTCACGCGCCTTTCCTGAGCACCCCTAAATATATTTGATACACAGCCGTACAACCACTTCCCATATCAACACGACAGCAGCCGCTTGGTTCCATATCCCTTTCGCCTGGTTACAAGCTCACACCCATACTCCTGCATTATCTCCGATCCACCAGCACTTGTAATCTACAACGCTGTCTACTTCATCTTCTGTATAAGCCGCAGTTGATACCCAACAACTAACTTCACGGCTCTCATAATATCGTCCAGCGTCTTTCTTGCAAAGATGTCTAATCGGCGGTGTTAAGCGGCCTCGACTTTCTTAACAACACTTAACAATAACTTTCCTTTTAACAGCTCTGAATTTCTTCGATTTTAAGCTTGATCGGGCTACTTGCTCGGACAGTCGCGCAAACATGCTTGGCCGGTTACTATCCTCAGCGAGCTCGACTACCTCTTCCCCTGCAGGAACGCGACCATCGACAGCTGCCGGCTTCGAGGGCGAGGATCTCTACACCCGAACACTCTTGTATCCCGACGGTTCACCACTCTCCCATAACAACTCTTTATCCGGGAGTGGTTATATTTCAGGCAGTTCGCTTTCCATAGATGGTGAGCACATTGATATTGATGGCTGTCGTGACGTGCGGGTTATTATAGCACAGGATGGCACTGGGACGGATGGCAAGGTGGTGGTTTATGATTCCAAACCGGGAGCCAACATAGCAGCACAGTATGTTTCATCAACCAACTATAACAACTCCTTTGATGATGGTGCACCACTGTCGCCAGGTCTTTGCGGAGGTTTTAATCGGAGGCGACGTTCACCAAATCCATTTCAACCAGCATTCTCTGGAACTGGGGCGCTTGCTCCTAAAGGCGAGTGGAGGATGATAACGGATTGTATGTTTGGAGCAGTTTCCCTTGCCTACAAAGGACCATCAACGAAGCTTCATATCCTACCTAATCTGCCCCAGGATGACAAGAGTGGCACTACTACACCGCTATCGGATTTACGGTCAAGAAATGATAGTACACGCAGTCGCGGATTCTCAAATCATGCCAATCCATTTACTCATCATACATCGAGCAAAGACCGCAAATCGGTGCTGGTAACACGACTTTTCTCTGTAACGATACCTGCATCTACAACCTCGCGATGTTTCGTTCCGCAGGAAACTCCCGACAGGACGCCTACACTGACTACATCTCTTGGATCCACCAATGGCTTTCCATTTCCTGCTATGCCAACATCAGGGGCAAATACCATGAAGCCCATGAAACCAACAAAGACATCGATGTATGGTATTGGGTTGGTAATTTCCCTCCCTCAGTCATCGTCGTCGAATACAATCAAGCGTTGCCCAAATTGTTGGACAATCCAATACGATTTCGAATCTCGGCGGGCCAGTCATGGTCACTATTGTTGTGATGCTATGGCTGCTTGCATGGAGGATGAATATCACACGGATTCGGTTTCTGTAGAGAGCGGACATGAGGGCATTGCTGACGATCAAATGGAGCTCATCACAAGACACTGGGATATTATCACACGAGCTTTGGCAGAGCTACAATGTTTTGCACAGTCCAAGATTGTGGAAAGTTTGATGGCCACAGGAATCGTCTCACCTACATCCGCCCAGCCCGGTTACAAGTACCGCAATAGGGTTGAACTACGGCCGGGCGCTCTCATGTATAATGAGCTGTTGCGACTCGAGGTTGAGCGTTTCAAATGGAGAATCGTCAGCGGCATCAAAATACCCCGGGTTGTTACAGGGCAAGGGCGTTGGGGTGTGTGGCGGGACGAGGCTCGGTGGCTGAATAAACGGTTCGGCGGAAAAGAGCAAAATTTGTAGGTAAACCCGTCGGCGCCCGCCAAGATTAACCTTGCTAACATACTCTTTTGCAGTCTCTTTCTAACCCTTATGACTGCTTTTCTGGGACATCATACAGAATGGTTGGACGTTCTTGGCCCCATTGAATATCGTAACAAGCATCAGCGACGGAAGAACGTCTCTGGCATTGTTGGCAATGACTCTTCTCTCCCAACGAGAACCGTCATAATCTCCCATGACAAGATTGTTGCTAGGAGGCTGATCTACCTACTTTCAGCATTTCTACCTGTAAAGACTCTTCCAGCATGGCCAGTCACAGAGCCCACATTTCTCAACTCTCGGAACTCCTCCAGTAACATGCTTTCACAGTCGCCACCGATGATGTCGTACATGATCCCAGGCCAAATTAGCCGAGGGTCTACACGAAGGAAGCCCAGAAGACGGCCGAGCAAGTTAAGTATGATTCATGGTGAAGCTGGAGAGGAAGGTGGGTGGGACATCCCTGTTGTTCACGGCTCTGCCGAGGCAACCTTGCTCCGCCAGCAGTCAGATGCTTCTTTGCAGTTGCCTGTACTATCACTGGGATCTGGGCGGAAGCACCACAATGCCACCACTACCGCAACAGCTCATCATAGAGATTCTCGACCTGGTAGCGCTGGGAGCTCTGCTTCATTCTCGCTTATTCATACTCTTCGCAGAAGTGGAACTGGGCACACTAGTACCGATTCCTCTGCTACTGGTGCAAGCGGTTGGAGTTTTCTCAGCAGCATCTGGCCGAACCCTCAACCATCAACGGTATGCACTAGTGAGGCAGATGAGCCTATTGACTGTCCAGCACCGACGCGATCGCTGCATAGCAGTGTGTGCCCTGAGAAGTACGATGAAGAGGTAGTGGTTCAAGACCACGACCTTTACCCCGGCTATGAAGATCATGCTCAGAGCCCGCCCCGATTTGACTCCGCTCATTTCGCGCAGCCGTTTCAGCATGATGCTCCTTTAAACGTTTCCCTTGCAGATGACGGAGTCGTAGATGTTGAGGTCCCGTTTGGCCCATCTACTTCTCTTATCCCACCTGTCTTGGGGCATTCCACCGCCAATAGTATTTCACCGATTGAATCACCAGCTAGTGCGGGTTGTAATTTTTCTCTGTTGTCGTTGGATAGGAGCAACTTGAGTTTTTCTTCGTTGTACAATTGCGATGATACCACTGATACCACGATGAATGTTGCGGGGTGGATGGAGGATGAAAGATTCCATTCCGACTTCTCTCTACAGGCTGTCAAGCCTTATGCAGAGTTGGAAGCGGATATTAAGAGATCTATGAGGGCCGAGCCTACGCCGAGTGTACCTGCTGGCACTCTTACAGACACATGGATTGATGTCTGCACAGTGCTGTTGGCGGATACTAGGACATATACGATCAAGCGATTGAAACTTAAGAGGAGAAGACGAGTAGCGCCTCCCCCTATGACTGATGGGATGGCGGCTTTGTCCCATGCCCATCTTATGGCTATTCCTATTCCCTCTCGTCATCACACAACATCCTTCTCGGCTGTTGAAGAGGTAGAAGATGAGGAGTTCGAGGAGGAATGGGTTATGGATATGGATGACACCCTTGCTACTGCTGTTGAGCGCGCGATTGGTGTAGAAACAGAGTATAGCTGTTCCCGCGCCACAAAGTCAAATAAGACCAGATCGGCACTGAGCAAGGAACCAATTCCGCCTTCTACGCCAGACAACCAGGCGACTAAGGTCTCATCTACATGTCTAGGATCAGATTGCAAAGGCCTCATCTTGGGTGCATTAGAGGAAGTTGTCAAGAGGTGTGCTTCAGGACGCAGGGCTACAGGGACAATTAGGGGAACGGGTTTTGTGGACAATGTTTTGACAGAAGGTGTTGTACGGTGGTTAAATGATGTTGAGGAGGTTTCTAATCCTCCCCATACATCTTCTGCTTCTTCGGTGCCGGAGTTTTGAGGCGTATTACGACTTTTGACTTCTTTTTACTTTTCCTTAGCTATGGGCTGATTTACTTTTGTGGCTATTCGTTTGTTTTTGACTTGTGGCATATCCCCTGCGTTCTGTTTTTCTTCATGCTCTTGCTTTTCTGTGGGTATATTCATATGGGTGTTGTGGGTGTGACTTGAATTTATTCTTTTCTTTCCTTGCATACGTATTTGCTCTCATACTAGCAACTAACCCTCACATCCTTTTGTTCCGCACTATTGGTACTAGTATCGACTATTTTTACTATCGAACCTCCTGTGGCGCTGTTGCGTTCAGCATTACCTTTTTGGGCTTGTCAATGTTAGTGTATCTGACTGCCTTCTTTTCATGAGTCTGGTTGTGGGCGTGGATTTGGGTTGGAGTTTTATTCCTCTTCTATTTTTGTGCTTTCTAGGGGGTAAAGGGTGGGTTGGTTTAGGACTTCTCTTTCTTAGTTCCACCTTTTGTAAGCGTATATAGGTTAGGACATGATAGGCTAGGATGGAGTAGGTTAGGTAATTGGGAATTGAGTGGCAGCTTCTCTTATATTTTCCGTGAAGAGCTAGGTGTGATCTAGCGGTTGTGGCTCTTGTTCACGTAGAGGGTAGATAAAGAGTATTATATATGGCTCGTTTCTTTTAGTGATTGCTGGCTAGTTGAATTGGAGATACTTGTATGTATATAATTGAGGAACGGAGGGTGTTGTGCTAACCAGACTATAATTGAGGGTGATACGGCAAATTTACATTTATACGCTTAAATTCTTGAGAACTATTCATATATGAAGCTAGTGAAGCGGATCCAAATCTCTCTAGCGTAGGGATCTCGATGGCTAAAAGCATCGTCATATAACCACACCGGGTTATTCACTTTCTATATCTTTCCCGAGGGCACTAGCTTACCTACAGTTAATTCATCAATCTCAACCCAAAACTCCACCCAAATCCCCAAGTCATCGATAACTTGGTAAATTCCAAGTACAATCTTAGTAACATATTTTAGACCTGCCATTACTCTTCTAGACCACTTTGATGTATAGTAAATTATTTATAAACGATATAGTAGAGAAAAAACAAAAAGAATCAATAACTTCATTTTTATTCTGATACGCAAACATATGTCAGGTTCCCTTCTGCGCAAAATGTGCATGCATGCTGTACTTATTATTTGTAAGATAAACAAAGCAATCCGTCGAGGTCATCGAACTAGAACTTTCCATGTCAGATTCGGGAAAAAAAAAATCTACAAATTCCTCCTAATGGAATCTCCAACGGACTAGTGGCAAGAACGGTAATACGATGGACGCATGCCTGGCGTGTGTGAATTTGACACAGAGCCATGACCAGCAAGAGATTGCAATTGGGTGTAGTGGGGGGCATTTCTAATTCAATTGCGTTATGGAGGTACGTATGAGCTATGGTGGGGATTATTGCATCTACTGTAGTATTCCGGATCGGTTGAGGGCATATAATTGTAATGCGAAACAACCCCACTATGATTGTTACACGTTTACCCCACGCTTGCGGGGGGGGAGTCTCTGTACGACAATAGACGGAGCCCCGACGTTTGTGCCATCTTGCGATCTCTCAGGTTGCGAAAATATGAGAGTACATTAATTAAATATGTAAGATAACCATCCATGTGCGATTGTGTAGGGATAGTGACCTCACATATTTATATGACCGTTAGTACAGTATTTATTGTACATCTATATGCTGCTAACAGGTGGATCAAATCAGATTCCAGGCTACTAGACCTTCACTCCGCAGAGGAGAATTGCAAATGCAATATAATCGCGCATAATATCACAGCGTGATCCAGCTAACACTAACGCTGGAGATCGATATTGGGGATTAACTCGGGGACTAATGGTACAGATAATTCGGAATGTATTGATGTTCTTATGCACCACTAACCGTCTGATGGGGGATATTGATCGAGAGGTAGACCATCCATCGGGGGAATTTATATGCCTGCACAGCAGTCTAACGCCGAATGGACTGGTCCGATTCAGGATGACTACCCGATTTGGTAATTGCACGGAAGACTATAAAATGAAACAATCGAAAAAGCAATGCTAAACAAGTCGCAAAAAGAAAATCCGGAAACATACAAGACTGGGTTTGAGGTCGAGTAATAAGTCTCAAAGGGACGTTCGATCCGAAGCGCCGGCGCCGGCACTCAGTAACTGCACCGCTGAATTTACATACTATAATCTATTGTTAAAATTAGATAACAGTATATTACGGCTTATAGATGAGATAAGTTCTGGGTATCACTGATGTTATCGAATCGTCTCTTATCATAGAATATAGAGTGCAGTGCGGTTAGTTAATCGAGCCTGCCTTATGCATATATTGCCTTGCTAGGGGAACGTAGGGTTAGGGCTATATAGTTCCATACAAAACGGGGAATACAAAGGCTGCTATGGATGTACCTGTTTATAAGAGGGTGGAGTTATCAAGGGCTCTGCACCAACAATTACAAGCCTATATTTTGCTAGTACTCAATTAATTTCAGTTGAGGGTATGTTTACGGCGTTAAGTGTTTTATCTATAGAGTCTTGTTACGATGTAGCCTTAGCCACAGAGGAAAATTATAGGCTGATATAGGCCGGCCAAAGCATAGGAAAATCTTTCCTATGTACACACCATGAACCGTTAACCTGATGTAAGGACCAAACGTCATCTGTTCTGCTTGTGCTTGCCTGGAGATCGTCCGTCAGGTCGGATCTCCGTCCTATATACATGAGGGAAGCTCTTCTGTCCTTCCCTTTATGTCTAACGTCTATCTATCTAGTCTATCCACGTGCACAGTCTAGCCTCTTTAGCCAGGGGACCTTGCACCCGGCAGCACAGGAGAAGAAGTTCCCTGCTCTGCAATGGTAATTGTCTTATGCTACGCTACACAGGTAAAGCCCCCTAGAGCACTGGAATACTTCCTGTAGAGAACAAGGAATTTCCTCTAAATGAGATAGAGTGTGGGTAAGACAGGATATGCAGTTTTAGAGGATGCAATAAGAGAGGTTCGACTGTACATGAAGCTGAATCGTACGAGTACCAAGGATCACCCCGACACTTCACCCAGCTTCCAGTGTCTGTCTTATATTGCAATTGCTAACATGTGACTATATTATAATCTCGACTCTTACACTCCCATGCTGTGGTCGACTCGGGCCAAGTACTGTTTCAATGGGGGATACCTACGTCTATGACTACTAATCTAGTAGCTAGCGTTCACCAGTGAATTCCACAGAGCACTCAAAGGTGTCTAGCCATAGGTACGGTATATAGAACTGCACACTTGAAATATACTTTACATGTAAGGCCGGCTACAGGGCTATGTAGCTTAGAGTGCGCATGTTACTGTATTGTATTGCTTATGAGGGTAACTTCTAAGAATTCTATCGCATATGTAACTGGCATTATTGTGTTGCAGCATCTGATTTTTCAATCTAGCCCTAGTTGGGTTGTACAGGAAAGTATCCTTTTCTAGTGCAGTTTCCAGTATGGTACTTATGGGGTAGTGTCAATACATGCATATATGCGGAGCTGTCATCACTCATCTAATATCAATATACACAGACTGTATATATGTGCACGACACCATTTGGCGGAACTAAGGTTTGCGTCGTCGTGGGCTGGGGTATGTACATATACCTGTAATTTAAACTCACTAATGATGCAAAGGATCAGGTTCAGAGGTCTTCCTATCTAGGCTTATCGAATATAATCTATTTAACGAGGGCTCTTTAGGAACCTTTACATGGCCATGGGTCTCCGTAAGTCTGAGCTTTTGAAGAGGCCTTAAAAGAAGCTTATAAAGTTTCCGACGGTTATAATGCGGCTTTCGACGGTTTCGAGCCCAATATACAGCAAAATAGGCTTAGATTTGGGGATTGTATTACAGATGTATGGTGGTTTGTTGAGTAAAGTAGGGAAGGGCCAAAGTGCATTACTTCTTGAATGATCCAGAGAGAAATGCAGGAGACCCCACGGGGTAGGTTTGGCTATCAGATATGTGAATAGCAGAAATTTTTTGTCACTGAGCGATTTGGTATTTGATGATTGGATGAGGAATGATATAACGTGGTATGTATTTCGCTCTTATACTTTTCGCTCTTATACTGCTCGTTTCGATCTATGGATCTATGTACAGGATTTTTTCTGCCTTATATACCCCATTCTTATATATTCACATGTATCAAGCAGAGATTCGGGTGTATTCAGGTGCTTGGAAATAACGTTCGCCATTTATCATCTGGTCTGCACATCTTTCCACGGCGGGCCGAGAGTATTCAAATCTCTACTTGATGCATGTGATTAAGAATGGGATATATTTGGCGAACGTTATTTTCCAAGCACCTGAAGACTCCCGAATCTCTACTTGATACATGTGATTAAGAATGGGGTATATAAGGCATAGAAAACCAAATCCTGTACATAGATCGTATAAGAGCGAAATGCACATATATGTAGCTAGCAGATATGCGAAACCTCCAGATGATGAGTTCATCATCATACTCGAACCAATACTGAATGCCGACCTACCACTGAAATCAAATAGCTCAATATATCCTACATGGAGTATGTAGTACCAACCAAGTGGTGTAAAGGTATAGCTCTATTCCCCCTAATGTATCCGCTAGCCCACTGTAAGGTGGGCATGCATCCCCCTTCCGCGTAGGATCTCACCGACCCCTGATCAGATGAAATTCCTGGCAGTGGGGTTTTCCTATGCTTAATTCTAATACTCCAAGCTTGTAATAAACACTCAACTGCTCCCTTAGATTCTCCACCACTATCTAACCGTATAATTTCGAGTGGGCCATAGAGCTGAATCCACAATTGCCATCGCCAGACTCAGCCTAATAATATTAGTACAATACTACTTACACTGATAAGTTTTACATCCACTTGGTATACCTAATGGTCTTTTCCATATGACAGATCCATTTATATTGCCCATCAGGCCCATGTCACATCAATGAGATCAACTTGAAGTCGTTCATATGATTTGTTTACAATTTGTTGAAGAGGTAGCCTTGTTCGATTTGGACTAGTCCACACGCCTATATCTCATAGTATTTCTCATAACAAACTATGGATACATATCTAATTCAAGAATCTCACGCCAGATTTATTTACCGAATTCAGTAGTTAAGTAATTTGGCCGATGCCACATAAACATATACATATGCGCCTCACCATACTCCGTATGCACTAGCCTGATTGCGTGCTGGAGTGGAATGTTAAGCATCCATATAGTACAAACTCACTTTTTGTTATTTAAATAATAGGACACACTTCAGCTCCGCCACTACCGGTACTGTAATCACTAGGTCCGTTACCCTCCACTTTTTACCAATTATTCGTTACCCTCATTTGTACATATAACGTCAAGCATATCTCTCCTACAAACCCTTGCGTAAATGCTCTGTTCTGGACCCGATTCTTTCTTTCTCTTGCCACGCTCTCCTACTTGGAATTTATGTTTTACCGGTGGCACTCTCTCCTTATATTCTATTGGCGGCAACTTTCTTCAACACATCCGCATTTCGAACTGGCTCATAATTTTGGCTTAACTGTCCAGTTTGCCAAAGAGAGACCCATACAAGTAGCTTAGTGTTGTAATCTCTAAATATGCAAAATTACAATCTAATATTGAGCAGAATCAATTATTTGGGAGCAAGAGTGGTGATATGGTCTCGGATCTACTTCGTGCCCAAGTTGTGAGATGGCGATGCGAGAGTCCCTGTGAGGGAAAAAGCATGTTGGTTCTGAGGGATAGATTGGGAGTACATAATAAAGCGTGGGTATATGGAAGATGTTACCGTTGTTGACGGCAAATTCTGTATCTGGTCACATGCAAGTAAGGGAATGACTGTTATTCCTGGTTATCGGGTATTTCCTCACGAATCATATCCCCGGTGCCAGGCGTACCGCCTCCCTCAACCCTCTCTTAAGTTCCTCTAATGCCGCTCCCTCCTCTCTCGCCATCTCAGCATCAAACCTAGCCTTGCGCTCCTGCGATGCACTAAGGAGTGCTTCTTTAGATATAGGAACCGATGGGGAAGTTTCCGGTTTAGATTGCTACATAGAATAAAACAAAATATATTACAATCACGTACCATAACAAAAAAATGGAGAAAGGGGGAGATTACAGATTGCAGCTTCGCCCTTAGCCTCGACCTTTTCACTTCCGAGAGAGAAAGTATTGACAATGAACCTTCATCCTCGACTTTTCCATCTCCACCTACTTTCGGAAGATCTCTTATGGCACGTTCAACTTGTATTGCAGCTTCCCTGAGGGCCATAGACACAGTAAATATTTTTTGTCCATGTTTTTCAGTGAGTGGGTCGTGTGCGGCGGCGAACGACTCTATCAGCGGGTAGGGAAATGTTGTTGACGAAGGAAGAATAAGCGAGTTTAATGTGTTATAGGCATCTAGGATGATTGGCGAAGTTTTTGGCACGCTCATTGTATCACAACGGTCAAGGGGGAAATAATCGGACGACTAGGAAAGTAATAGAGTAAATGTAAATGTCGAGGCTAGTAAATGATATATGTTTGTATGTGATAAGAGTCTAAAAGAAAAGTACGCATATTAGTACGAAGTCATGAAATCATATCTTCTTGCATACAAAAAAAGCATCAATAGGTATTATAAGAGCAAGATCAGTAAAGCCGGTTTTACTCCCCTTCCACGTAACTCCCCTGATCTTCACCCATCGAACGTTCCGAAAACCGGTACGGTCTTAGGGATCTGATGCTCACACACTCAGATAAACTCCCGATCTCTACAGACTTTCCCTCTCCAGGATCCTACATCAGCTCAGGGACCAAACCCAACAGTTACTCCTTCCTTCTGGAACACCCATTTTCCAGAAAGTACAGAGAGTCTGCCTATGGGATAGTGTAGGAAGATGCATGTTGGAAACTGGTTATTGAGCGAGACTGGTAGAGGAGGAGAATATAGAGCTGGGGGTGGAGGACTCGTTGAATGGATTGACTTGTGTCATCATAGCAGTTGAAGATACATATGGGATTGAAAGAGCAAAATCGGTAAAGGAAGGTGAATATACCAGCAGAGTCTGTTTCTGGTGATTGAGCTGATAATCTAACTTCTGAGGCATGGTTAGCTTGTATGCCCATCATCCCGAAACGTTTTTATTCAAATGCAAAGTAGCCACGAGAAATGCATTGTCAGACTGTTGAGCTTGGTATAATGTCTCTTCAGCTTGTATGGTACAGAAGCAGAACTGAAAGAAGAATTGTATCATCATGAAAAGCGTGCTTTTCGTGGCAATGTGAGAGGTGGAGATCATAGTAGGAGGTACCAACCTAACGAAAAGATGGTGTTCGGTAGTGTAGGATCAAAGTAGTCTGGTTGGGATCAAAGTTGGAGCTTATCATGTTAATACTCGACTTCTTGACAGCTATTGACAGAAAAGCACAATAGAGAAGGCAGTGCAGAAATCAGATGGTGATGCATGTTGTGTTCGTGGCTCATGGAGGAATCGCCAGAACAGAAATATGGTTGGTTTTCTTCATCTCAGAGAAGAGTATCGGGTAGTATGTCTAGGAGGGAATGATTGAGACTGACCAGTGTGATTGAAAACCGACGTCGGTTGGGTTGGGTAGTTCATGAAGTATCCGTTCTGGAGCGGGGAAATTATAACAATTGTGGGTGATAAAAAATGTTGTAGAATGCCAAGGCCGACAGGGCCAGAACCCTAGGTACGGAGCAACAAAAAGTCTTTGCACCTTCCTATTTGGGAAACCGGTCTTGGCAGCATATGCCGCCTTTTTTTACTTGCATATGCAATCTCAACATGCATTAGTAACGTAAACCCTCGACCCTTTGTAACCAGACTAAGCTAAAGCCTCTTCCAAGGTTTGGAGAGGCTAGTGCTAGCCAGACTACTTCCAAGGCCCGCAGTACATCATTATGTATAGATGTAAAGTCCTCCGGTAACTGCATATATTTTATGCTTACATATGCCGAGGTTATGCCTGCATGAACAGGAATATGCCGATAAATATGCTGCCAAGACAAATCTCCGAAATAGGAAGGTGCAAAGACTTTTGTTGTAGGCCTCCACGTACATTCTCTGTTGTTATGTATTGCAGCTTGGTGCAAAGCCACAGGAGGAACTTTTGTTCCGTGCCTCCGTAACACATGTCCTGGTTAGCCTCGAACCCAGGCTCTTAAACGTGAGAGGTCGAGTCGCTGTGTCCCTTAGTCATGTGATTGGTTGTGATGATGTCATGTGATTGGTTGCCATGCTGCTAGCGTAGTTAGTGGTGATTCAAATTTGATACCTCTCCGTACAATTACGTTGTGTGTTCATCACATATCAAATATGGCTTGGCACCAAACCAACGTTCTTGGCATAGAAGCGAGGCTATGTCCTGGTATCGATTCATCAAATTACCTGGCGATTTACTAGTCTGGCTTGGCGATTTACAAGGGGTATTCTATTGTAACCTATACATACCTAGTTTGGGACCTTCCGAAATCCCTCCAGAGGGCGTGGCGCTGACTGGGATCAGGGGTCCGCTCTAGAGGAGTAGGAAGACCTTCCGAAATTCTAAAGCTATGGAATTAATCAGCACGTGTAGACCAGGGCTGCCACTTCTGTGTGGTTTTTCGCTCTGGAACCGGTGTCGCATCAGCGCCGACAGATTGCGATTGCGTTGAGCTCGGCGCTTGCCCCGCTTCCCCACTGCTTGCTTGGGTATCACTCTGTGAACTTTGAGGATTTATTGGAGCTATCTGGGGTCGTTTCCGATGCGTGGTTGTTGCGGAAATACAGGCCTGAAGTTCTGTAGCTGTAAACGCGGGCATTCACTTTTTTCTGTAGCTCTAGAGTTGTGGTACCGCCACTCTTGGCGTTGTTGCAGGGGCCTCTCGCTCTGGAGGGATTTCGCAACTGGCAACAAGGAACCGAACCTAAATTGATATCTACGACTCCGCAACCACAACATATCTAAATCATTAAAAATGAAAGTTATATTGATAGAATTAGGCTTGGGGAAGAAGGCTTCGCTCTTAGTCTCGAACCCGACCGCTCCTAGGGAGGCTTCGCTCTTAGAATTAAAATTGAAGAAGTTATAAGAGAAAGAAAAGTAAATTTTGTATGAGATGTTACATGCCAAGAGATAGTATACTAACCTAAATAGGAAATAAGGAGGACTAAGCTAGCTTGCGACGATGCTATAGACACGGTCCTTAAAATCTGCTATTCCGTATTGACATCAATCTCTATATGCACTCATTAGTCTGGTGGTGTTATGGCTATTCCATTAGCTCGTCAAGGGACTCTTTTGTCCCTTGACCATCAAGCATTCCATAAAAATTTTCATAAAGCCTTTGGCCAATCAGAGGTGCCAAGGCTCTTGCCAAGGCGCTTCGTTATTGACATAACCATCAAAGCAAATAATAATTGACTACCCCTACTATAGAAGCACCAGATTGTCAGTTCAGATACAGAACTTCTTTAAGTCCTCAATTGAGATCTCTTTCTCTTTTTTCCGCTGTTGGTACTACTCCAGCTACCGCAGGTTGGACCGGTAGATGAGAGGGTGTTTCTGAAGTATCTAAATTCTTAAAATACTCCGTAATTAATGCAGTACCAGTAGCTGCCATTTGCAAGTCCAGCTTTCTCTTTTTACTCCGCCTAATTTTTTTGCCTTGACTGTTGACAATTCCGATAGTATTTTGTTGTAGGTACAGAATTTTCCATTTACAAGGGAGTTTTCATTGGAATGAATGGGAGTGTCGATGTGACAAGGACTACCTACCTACATGCAGGTAAAAACTTGCGTCTCTTGAATTAAGAAACAAAAGAAATTGTGGTCACGGTGAGACTCGAACTCACAACCTTCGCGTTTTTAGCACGATGCTCTGCCAATTGAGCCACGCGACCTCGTACCAGTACATATTAGTTTTTCATTTTTTTTTTCACCTTTTTTATATTTATCACAGGTGGACAAAATCTCATGTAGATTAGATTGATGGAGGGATAAAAACTTGCGTCTCTTGAATCAGCAAAACAAAAGAAATTGTGGTCACGGTGAGACTCGAACTCACAACCCTCGTATTTTTAGTACGATGCTCTGCCGATTGAGCCACGCGACCTCGTACCTGTACTCCGTACTGCTAACATTAGTATGATTTCACAAACTTTGGCATCAGTACATATCACAAACTTTTCTTGTTATTGTTATGGCTATCGTTACTAAGCAGAAATAGCCCAAAAGGTAAGTAGCGGTATAGGCCAAAATCAAAAATTATGCATTTGATCACAAAAAATTTCTCGACTACCTCTATCATGGCAGCGGGAGCAGAAACATTAGCTATCTGATACAAAGGTGAATAAGATTAACCTTTTCAAGACTTACTCTGCACTAGCTCTGCCAACTTAGGGTTGGTCGCGCCACTTGGGATTGCTTGAAGCAGCGCTCAAAATAGGAGGTTGTATATGGGCAATTTGTGATTGATCTACCTCACAAGATAACTCGCACTCTGAATTCTGAAGATGAGCTTGATCCGGAGGAACCATAGTGGAGGTTTGGATGTGTTCTGATAATTATTCGAAGGTAGAGAGCGAGTGCAAGAGGGGTAGGCATTGATAGTACATAACCATAAGTATGCGGGTATTTTTTCTAACAAATGGTTGCTATGGTAACTTAACACTAAAACCGGCCATAAATCTACTTGTTGCGAAATCCCTTCTATTACAGAAGCCTTTATTTTGCAGATGCATCTTCTTCCATAACTAACTCTTGACCCAAAGACTCCCACTCCTCTTCTGTATCCACCAGCTCCTCCAGCTCAGGAACCTCCGTGTTGACGCATAAGTGGCAGCCCGACAGGCTCTTTTTCCTGGTCAACCGTGGCATTTACAGGATACATTAGTACATGATATAGAGATATCGGGAATCATAGTACTCGGTTTGCTCTAGGTCTTCGGAATCATAAGTTGTAAGAACCTTAAGGCTCATGCACTAGCAGACATTTTGCGAATGGACAGTCCTTGTTTGTTACCTAAGTTGCTATGGTAACCCGAAACTTACGATGTTACTATAGCAACCCTTTGTAAATAAAAATAGCCTAACTCTCAGGTTCTACGTAAACCTCTCTTGTATTTCCTCTCACTCAACATCCAAACAGCTCAGCGCTTTAGGTATGGCTTCTCAAGATCGAAATACTCCTTACAATGCAGGTGCGTGCAGCCTTCCGAAGTTAATCAAGCTCTAGCAAGTGCTCAACTGCTACCTATTCTAAACCCATCTCCAAGCCGCGGAACACCTATTTCAAGCATGGTAGCAGTGCGATAGCTATGTTCTGTGTCTCATTTGCAGTTGCTATCGCTAGAGTTGCTGCAGCACATTCCGCTGTCATGGCTGGTATCTACCGCGAAACTAGTCTCATGCCATGAGACTACCGCGAAACCTCTTCTCTGTGTTCGCTAACTTCTGCTTACTAACAATAAACATAGTAGTTTGCGAATTCCCTCTAATAATACATATACCGGGTAAGCAACTGCTATTTTACTATCCTCACGTTTAGTCTCTAACCCCTCCTCTTCCTCCGAAGAGGGGTTATGTATAGTATACTGGCCAACCCTTCTCTGTCCCATGTGAATACGCCCGACTGTTCCGGAATCTTATTCCGGCTAGTCTCGATCAGACCCGCTACGAGGATTCTGGCGTGCGGTCTTGGCCTTCCTAATTCGGCAGTAGCGCTATATCCGGTATAATGCCCTCAACTTACCCAGGCTACCGTCAGCTGGATTTGTCCATGTGCGCTGGGAGATTAAACTCTACGACCACAAACTCCGCTTTCACGCGCTCTCAATCCTGATATTGAGTTCTGATAAAACGATTTTCCACGAACCCTACCCCCCAACATTCTTTTAAAAGTCACAGTAGCTATAGATAGGGAGCACTACGCGGGAGAGATGGCTATGGGCCAAGGTCAACTGCCTAGCTATCTAAAGCAATTTCGTGACCAAACTTCATCATCAGTGGTGATACTACATCATGATAGGGATTGGTCCTTCATGTGAAATGAATCGTTCCCATCATATAAGTATAGCTACCAGCCCTTTGGTCTATTCCCAGCAAAAGCATTCCTAATTTCGCATGTTGCAAATATTTTTGCACTTAATCTGGCATCTAATCTGGCGAACGACATTCGATGAAGCTGCTTCACTTTGTCCTGCTCTCGAGTGGGCTCTTCAGTCAGGCCATATGGGCTGGCAATGGAGATGATGGACAACGGTTGAGGGGGCCACCACCCGAACCTCCACAACCACCTCCAGGAGTCAGGCTGCCCTCACCCTTTTCTGGAAGCGGGCCCCCCTTCCCACCACCACCTCCAGGAGCCAGGCTACCCTCACCCTTCTCTGGAAGCGCACCCCCACCCCCACCCCCACCTCCGCCAGTAGGGGGGCCTCCACCTTCTTCCTTTGGATTGTTTGGATTGAGGCCCCCGCCTCCACCTATCATGGCGGGACTTGGTCCACCCCCCCCACTTCCGATGGTAGGTCTCGGCCCACCACCACCACCTCCTATGGGAGGGCCCTCTTTCCAACCCCCGCCCCGTTTGAATGGGTTTGCCCCACCACCTCCTTCTCCTATGAGCAGTGATAAACCGCCTCCACCACTTGAGTCAAGCACCGAGCCCACAGCACCTGGAGGAGGAGCATCATCCCCTCCACTAAAGAAAGACAATGGCTCTCCCGGCTCCGTGCCTTTGAGCGGGTTTGCTCCGCCGCCTCCCTTTTTGATGAGCGATAATAAGCCCCTTCCACCACCTCCGACCAACAACAAGCCCACAGCAGCTGGTCGAGGAACAACATTCCCCTCACTAGAGAGAGAAAATGACTCTACCAGCTCCGAGCCTTTGAGCGGGTTTGCTCCACCTCCTCCTTTTATGAACGGTAATAAGCCCCTTCTACCACCTCCGTCAAAGAACGAGCCCACAACAGCTGGTCGAGGAGCATCATTCCCCTCACTAGAGAGAGAAAATGACTCTCCCCGCTCCGCGCCTTTGAGCGGGTTTGCTCCACCACCTCCTTCTTTTACAAACGGTAATAAGCCCCTTCTACCACCTCCGTCAAACAACGAGCCCACAGCAGCTGGTCGAGGATCATTATTCCCCTCACTAGAGAGAGACAATGGCTCTCCCCGCTCCGTGCCTGTGAGCGGGTTTGCTCCACAACCTCCTTCTTTTAAGAGCGATAATAAGCCCCTTCTACCACCTCCGTCAACCAACGAGCCCACAGCAGCTGGTCGAGGACCATCATTCCCCTCACTAGAGAGAGGCAATGGCTCTCCCCGCTCCGTGCCTGTGAGCGGGTTTGCTCCACAACCTCCTTCTTTTAAGAGCGATAATAAGCCCCTTCTACCACCTCCGTCAACCAACGAGCCCACAGCAGCTGGTCGAGGACCATCATTCCCCTCACTAGAGAGAGGCAATGGCTCTCCCCGCTCCGTGCCTGTGAGCGGGTTTGCTCCACCCCTCCTTCTTTTATGAGCGATAATAAGCCCCCTCTACCACCTCCGTCAAACAACGAGCCCACAGCAGCTGGTCAAGGAACAAAATTCCCCTCACTAGAGAGAGACAATGGCTCTCCCCGCTCCGTGCCTTTGAGCCGGTTTGCTCCACCACCACCTTCTTTTATGAGCGATAATAAGCCCCCTCTACCACCTCCGTCAAACAACGAGCCCACAGCAGCTGGTCAAGGAACAAAATTCCCCTCACTAGAGAGAGACAATGGCTCTCCCCGCTCCGTGCCTTTGAGCCGGTTTGCTCCACCACCTTCTTTTATGGACGATAATAAGCCCCCTCTACCACCTCCGTCAAACAGCGAGCCCACAGCAGCTAGTCGAGGAGCATCATTCCCCTCACTAGAGAGAGACAATGGCTCTCCCCGCTCCGTGCCTTTGAGCCGGTTTGCTCCACCACCTCCTTCTTTTATGGGCGATAATAAGCCCCCTCTACCACCTCCGTCAAACAACGAGCCCACAGCAGCTGGTCAAGGAACAAAATTCCCCTCACTAGAGAGAGACAATGGCTCTCCCCGCTCCGTGCCTTTGAGCCGGTTTGCTCCACCACCACCTTCTTTTATGGGCGATAATAAGCCCCCTCTACCACTTCCGTCAAACAACGAGCCCACAGCAGCTGGTCGAGGAGCATCATTCCCCTCACTAGAGAGAGACAATGGCTCTCCCAGCTCCGTGCCTTTGAGCGGGTTTGCCCCACCACATCCTCTCATGAGCGGTAACAAGCCCCTTCTATCACCTCCGTCAAACAACGAGCCCACAGCAGCTGGCCGAGGAGCATATTTCCCCTCACTAGAGAGAGACAATGGCTCTCCCAGCTCCGCGCCTTTGAGCGGGTTTGCCCCACCACATCCTCTCAGGGGGGATAGGCCTATTCCGCCAACTCCCCCAAGTAGCGGGTCCATAGCCGCTAGCCGGGGACCTCCACCAGGTAATAACAGTGGCCCCCCCCGCTCTGTCCCTCTGAATAACGCACCAGTCAGCAACAAAATCCCCATAGATAATGGCAATGAGAGTCCCTTGAACAAAAATGCTAACTCCGACCAAAACGCCAACTTCGATCGAAATACTAACTTCGGTCTGGAGGAGGAGTCTCCATCTGCGCCTGAGCGTATTAAGGGCCCTATCAAAGATTACGTTAGTCAGGCAAATCAGAATCGGCACTCCCCCTCGCCTCAGCCTAAGCCTCAACCGAAAAAGGAGGTGGAGAAGATCGTTGAAAAAGATTTTGGTGATAGTGATGATGATGGTGAGGAGGAGGAGCCTAAGTCTCCTATCTTCTCACCTCCCCCTCTACAATTCCGGCCATATGGCCCACCAAGACCTCCTCTCCCACCATCCCCACCCCCACTCCCACCCCCACCTCCACCCCCACCTATGAGGAGACCTTATCCTCCTCCGCGACCGGAAATGTTCCCAGGTCGCCCATTGATGCCATATGCACCGCTGATGTTCCCCCCGCAGCCTATCGTCAAGGAGGAGATCGTTGTTACAGTCTCGCCAACCAGCTCTAACGCAGGTAGTCGTGCCACTCCTAGCATTGTACCGATAGTGCAAGAGTGTAGAGGTGAATCCTGCAATATGCAAATGCCTAGTGGTTTTTTCCGCGACGGAATGTTCATGATTCCATCCGTCACCGTTAATAATTATAACGACATCAATAACGCCAACGACAACCAGAACTTAAACGCCATTGCGAACGAGAACAAGAACGAGCAGGAACACATCAACGTTGTCGATACTGTTGCTGTCAGTGACAACCAGAACGAGAACGCAGCCGTTGCACAGGCGCAAGGAGAAGCTGTTGCCTTCAACGAAAACCTGAACTCAAATGAAAACGCGAACATGATTGAGCAGGAAGTCGCTGTGGAGAATATGTTCGAGGAGATTGAGTATATCGAGGCCGCTGTGGCAGTTCAACAAGAGGAGCAACAAACTCAACAGGAGTCTCAAAAGCAAGAAGAAGCTCAGCAACAGATTCAAGATCAGAACGTTCAAGCACAACTTGCTCAAACCGTAGTGCAGGTTCAAACATTGGTGTCTCCTACTGTCCGAACTCTTTCATCACCATCACCCGTTTACTCTCCACCAGTGTATGTAACACCGACATTTGTGCCACCGAAATTTGTGCCACCGACATTTGTCCCACCGACAATTGTCGCACCGACATTTGTTCCACTGACATTTGTTCCTCCAACAATTGTTTTCCCAACCTATGTCCCCCCGCCGGTCACTGAGGTGATGCCAGCCAAACCAACTATTAAACCGACTCCTGTGGAATACGAGACCCATGTTATTGAGGAGGTTTTGGAAACACCAGTGTACTCTGCATCAGCATCAGCCAAGGTCTACGAGACACCGGTGTACTCTGCATCAGCATCAGCCAAGATTGAGAAGGCCTATGAGACACCAGTGTACTCTGTTGCACCCAAGGTCGAGACATTGCTACCTGTTATTGTTGAGCAAGTGAAGACTATTGAGAGGGTTGTTACATATCAGAAACCAGTTACATACGAAGAATTGACAGCCATTGAGTTGGCACCATCAACTATTGTCCAGGTTGAGAAGATCCAGGTCACAGCTGCTCCCCGTGTTACAACTGAATACATTACATTCGTTAATGAGAAAGAGTTTGTTACAGAGATTCCAGGTGCGACCGCGCAAGTTGAGGTCACTGTCAACCGGGAATGCAACTGCTACTCCACTACTCTATGCCCAACATGCCCTGTTGTGACGCAGTACCTTCCGACTAATGTTCCGGTGATCCCAGCGCCAATAGAGACTACCATAATTTCTTGCCCTACTTGCGCACCTGTGGTGGAGTTGGCTCCGGTCCCAGTTGTCGCTACGAAATTTGTACCCATGCCTACTTCATATGTGGAAGCGGTCGTCACATCGGTGGTCCAAGTCCCAGTGACTCAGTTGGTCCAACAAGAAGCCGTGGAGGCAACAGTCATTCCCTGCCCGACTTGTGCACCAGTTGTGTCAGTCGTGACACCACCAGCCGTTCCTGTTGTCGAATATGTCGAGCAGATCGCTATTACAACTGTCGTAACTCCTGTACCACCTGCTCCAGTTACTGTCACTATATCCCAACAGGGTGTTACTAAGGTCGCTCAGGTGACCGTCCCCACGGTTTTTGCCACTGCAGAGGTTACCGTTGAGGAGGCAGTGGAAGTTCTAACTGTAGCGCCTACACCTACACCTAAGCCTGTTCAAATTACGACCGTTGAGGAGGCAGTGGAAGTTCTAACTGTAGCACCTACACCTACACCTAAGCCTGTTCAGATTACGACTGTTGAGGAGGCAGTGGAAATTCTAACTGTAGTACCTACACCTAAGCCTGTTCAGATTACGACCGTTGAGGAGGCAGTGGAAGTTCTAACTGTAGCACCTACACCTA